>CM059578.1:34636651-35059151 GCA_030386875.1 Morinoia aosen | reverse complement strand
GAAATATAATATATAGAATAAAAAGAAGAAACAATATCAAAGGCAAAATTCTTTCATCTGCCTACGTTTTTAAATCCTCAATTCCATCATTCAGTGAAACATAAATGATAATGAACATATTGCAAGAACTATTAGAAAGTAATGACAATATGTATGGATTAGAAAATAGCTAGGCTACATGTAACTATTAAAAAAGTAAAATTTCTTGAATATTCGAAGCCATAAACATGCATCCAAATTCAAACTATTAACCATACACACAATAACATCTAAACAAAGAAACATAATTATAAACATACATATTCAAACAACCTTCAATTTACACCGTTGGGGCAATGTTTAATTTCATTCCTTTTTGATCATGATTCAAACAATGTCTATTAAAAATGAACAAGAATTACAAAATTATGATATCAAATTTATCTGTAGCTCTGCAAAGCATGGAGAACTTAGGACTTTTAAAACGTCATTTGAATTATGACAATGATCTCTGATTGTTCACTGGGAGGGAGATGGAATGGACAGCAGGTTGTATGGGAGATCCCAGAGTGTTGGCTGTGATGAATAAGTTGCTGGAGTGTAGTACTTCCAACATAGGACTGCAGGCAGCATTCACATTTGTACTAGTTGGTAGACACAACCATTTCCCAGGCATTCTTCAAAACACTCTTTCCAAACACGCAAATCATTCTTAACTTATTTCTGCCAATAATAGAATAGTCCCTTTTATATTGGTATATTCGTTTAATTTTCAGTTCTATATTTCTGTGCAGTATTTACTTCTTGCATAATTCATTATTGTTGCAGTTAATAAACATAAGTCATTATTGTTTGCAGTTAATAAATATAATACATCCTGAGCGCAAGATGGAAGAGTATACTGATGGAAGAGTATACTTTGAGACAAACATTGCTTTAAACTACTGGACAGAACATAAAAATTTTTGTCTCTAGCTAACTTTAGGTACATCAATTGCTATGTGTTAATGGGCAATGCAACTTTACTTTCTTCTAAATATGTCTCTTGTTGAGTGTTAGCAACATCCAGCTTGTATGATTCTTCTCGAGTGTTTTGGAAAAGAACAGGAAAAGTTTAAATTTACATTTTTCGATTGCTCATTGGTTGTTTTATGTTTCTGCTTTTGCTGCGTTTTTGTGTTGGAATAATTCCTTATTGCACTTTTTTTTACATTTTCAGTCACTTAGATTAATAGCAAAATTAGGATAGTAGGAGAGCTTTCTTTCAAATGATGTAGCCAAATGTTGATCTGGTGAGTGTTATGGCATTTTTAGTTTGCTTTTATTCTTTTGTTGCTCTAAGGTAATTTTAAATTTAGGTTCAGTATGAAATTTGTTTGAGAATATTGGTTCTTTTATTATTTTTTATATGTTGAAGACTATTTATGTTATACAATTTCTTCTAAGTTAGTGCTATGAATATGTTGTTGAATGATTTGATTCCAGTTTCATTTCAATCATATTCATTTCATAGTCCTTTGTTCATTGTTGCTTTCTTTCAATTTTAGCCAATGCATTTACTTTGTTTCATGAATATATTCTCAGCATGATTTTTTCTGTTTTGCGTCTTATTTTATTTTGGAGTTTAAACGTGAGGGATCATAATAGACTGGTTTGGTTTACTTCCTTTTTCCCTGAATTTTTATTTAGTATTATTTATGTTCCCAGGACATTACTTACAGTGCCTTCTCCTGATTTATCTTCACTGTTTACAAGCCATGTCACTTGTTTTTGCATGGACAGTCACCTGTTCCACAATAAACCTTAATCATTTGTATTATTTGTTGTTGAATAGCAGCTGTAGTTTTGCAAAGCAAATTATCAAGACTTAAAAGTGAAAGAACTGTTTCCATCTATCCAGTGTTGGGCAACATGCAATTTGCGCTCACAAATAACTCTAAAATCATTTAGTCTGCTAAAGTATCAAAATTATGAAAGTTTCTTGGGCCTTTTAAGATAAAGTGAATTGGGTCGATGAAATAGATGGCAATGTTTTATCAAATTTGTTCTTAACATTTTGCCCCTCAGGGGGATACAATTATTGTATCTATGGGAACTAGCGCTCCCAGGGGGACAGTGTGAGGGCCCGAGCTGAGAGTTAGATAGGCCTTCTTTTTGTTGAAATAATGTTTTTGTAATGTTAAGGAACACCGTATTTCGGTTCACTGCTGTCCTGTTTTTCAGCACCTACTACTGTCTTCTTCAACTTTGATCTTGTTTCATAATCTTCCTTCCCAACTTACTGTTTCTATGCCTTTCTGCGTAGATTCTGCGTCTCCATACTAAATGGTGCCTTCCTCCTTCCTCACTTTGGATTGCATTTGTTGCTGGGTAGAGACGCTAAAACAAACGACTAATCTAATCTTAACACTTCGAGTGCAACTACGGTAGAGTACGTTTGGGTACTCTGTAATTTATTTTTTACCGGCCCTGCGGAGCCTGAACCCACTCTGAGGATCTTTTAGTTAATAACACAGAAATTATCTCCCAAAAATAGCGAATTATAGCGGTATGTTCATTTTCATCTTAGATGGCAGGAATGATAAAGCACGTCGGAAGCGAGAGTCCATTGTAGTGTTGCCATCCGATGTGCCATTATGGTACTTTCCTCCACATTTAACGGCAATTGATTTTGCTCAGTTTTGTTTGAGACAAACATTGCTTCAAAATACTGGACAGAACATAAAAATTTTTGTGTCTAGCTAACTTGAGGTACATCAATTGCTATGTGTTAATGGGCAATGCAACTTTACTTTCTTTAAATGCTTTTGTTCTGACAGTGATAGGAAATTATATTTTGTCTCTAGCTAACTTGAGGTACATCAATTGCTATGTGTTAATGGGCAATGCAACTTTACTTTCTTTAAATGCTTTTGTTCTGACAGTGATGGGAAATTATATTTTGTCTCTAGCTAACTTGAGGTACATAAATTGCTATGTGTTAATGGGCAATGCAACTTTACTTTCTTTGAATGCTTTTGTTCTGACAGTGATAGGAAATCATATTTTGTCTCTAGCTAACTTGAGGTACATCAATTGCTATGTGTTAATGGGCAATGCAACTTTACTTTCTTTAAATGCTTTTGTTCTGACAGTGATAGGAAATTATATTTTGTCTCTAGCTAACTTGAGGTACATCAATTGCTATGTGTTAATGAGCAATGCAACTTTACTTTCTTTAAATGCTTTTGTTCTGACAGTGATAGGAAATCATATTTCTGTTTGCATGCCTCTGGTTTGCATGTTGTAGTATACTCATACCTGCATACAAATGTTTTGACTGCAAATTTTGTAATAATCTGGCTTTCAATTTACTGATGTTGAAATGATTTTTGTGTTGGTCATGTAATGGAAGCTTAATTTTCTTGAAGGTTACAACCAATGAAAATATAACACATAAACTGAACACATAGACAGAAATTTTTTAAATCTTATCTTGATGAGAAGCTTTGTTACAAAAAGAATCAAGTGCATTTGAGTGCAAGTTTTCAAATCAGTTTATTTTAGAACAAATTTTGTAGTTGGCCTTAAAAATGCCTCTTTGTGTTCTTGTGTGTCACAGCTTGGCTCATGTTACCTGCAGGCAATATAGTGTCTCGAGTTAGGGGGATCACCCTTCATTTCTGCCCCTCTAATGTGCTTTATGGCACTTAACCAAACTTGTGTGTCACAGCTTGGCTCATGTTACCTGCAGGCAATATAGTGTCTTGAGTTAGGGGGATCACCCTTCATTTCTGCCCCTCTAATGTGCTTTATGGCACTTAACCAAACTTGTGTGTCACAGCTTGGCTCATGTTACCTGCAGGCAATATAGTGTCTCAAGTTAGGGGGATCACCCTTCATTTCTGCCCCTCTTATGTGCCCCTTCATTTCTGGCCCTCTTAAATCTTTCTTTTGTAAAAATAGAATAGGTTTTTATTGAGTTACGCGCTTTTTTTTCGGTTGACTACCGTCCTGTTTTTCTACACCTACTCTTTTCTTCTCCCAGTCCTGGTTTGTTTCCTAAACATTATCAACCTTCCTGCATCATTGCACAGGATTTGAATATCATTTGTGCATATATTCCGCGTTCTCTTACGTGTTTACCAAATGGTGCCGTCATCTCTCTCTCTTAGCAACACTTTAGTTGTGGTCAGGACGGTTTAAACAATCAAATTCAATTCTTCTATTACGCTTGCCATGTTACTTTTATTGATAGATTGTTAAATAATTTAAATTTATAAAACGCAATCCTGTCCAATTAAGTCAATAACTGCCCCAACATTACAATGTGCAGCACAACACATACGCCCCACAACGTCTGTGCAGGAGAGCGCAAGTGGCCAGGTTGCCACCCTCGGCCCCGCCCCAGCACCGCAGCTCCCCGCAGCAGACACACGTAAGGATATATTCTATGGGAGTCAAAAATATAAGTTTTTAGACTTTATGAATTACGTTTTAAATTATTTTTTAGGATAGGTGTTTAGGTTTGAATAGGATTAGTTTTTATAAGGATTGGTCTTAAGCTTGTAAAATGATAGATACAAATTTTTTGGTTTTATGAATATGTGTCTTAAGAATCTAAATTTTTGACTTTGGTGAATGTAAATTTTTAAGTTTTATAAAGTTAGACTTTCAAGTGTCATAAGAATAGATTTCTAGGTTTCAAAAGTACAGTTTGGATGTTGTACAGGGGTACGTTTTTTAGGTTTTAAAAGTATAGGTTTTGTAGGTTTTAGACGCCTGGGTTTTGTCGGCTCCATGAAGATGAATTTTTTAGGTTCCATAAAAATAGGATTTCATTGTTTTAATAGTGTTGGTTTCAGCTTTTTAAAAGTTTGGCTCTTAAATGTTTAAATTGTTTTTTGTTATTGTAGGAATATGTTGTTATGTTTTTAACGGGAAAGGTTTCCAATAATTTCTAGGGTTGAATTTTAGTTGTTTTTTTGACGGGACAAATTTTTCGTTCATTTTTGTTGGGGTAAATTTTTATTATTCTTGTTGCTATAAATTGTTCATGTTTTGTTGGGATAAATTTTTAGAGTTTTGTATAAAAATATTTGGGTGAGTTTTGTCGTAATTGTAGTCGTGAATAAGTTGAAGTCATTGATGATTTTCATCTGCTATTCACGTTAAGCAGAGTTAGTTTTTGTGATCGAAATAGGCTCTCGCAGTGCGCGTTCTGAAATTTTGGCTTTTTGAGTAATATCTTATGAACATTTCTAATTTGATTAAGCACAAGTGGTAGTAGTTATTACTGCGAACTACAGGCTGAGATATGACCACTTGTGTGCGCGACTGAGTTCAGTAACTTCTAAGGCATCCTAAGGAAACTTCATTCCACTCGTACAACTCAATTCAATCTAGAATACTTCATTTGAACTTTTACTTGACTGATGCAATGGTTACTTAGCGTGTGGGAACTAATGAGATTGATATAACTTTTTGATATGCGAACAAGAAACGTGTATTCAAAAATTTATTCAAGATGCTTCATAGCCATAAGTTATTTTGACCATTCAATGGTGAATCTTTAGGGGACGCTGCTAGTATTGTTTGCATCAGAATTAGCAATCACAGGGCAAAATGTGAGGTCTCAAGCCGATGACCGTGTAGAAGTTGAATAGATTTTTTGATTTTATGAGGGACCACCTCTGTTTCATTCGACTACTGCCTTTTTTCAGCACTTGGTACTTTCTTCTTGCACTTATACGCATCAGGAGGATTCAGTTTTTGTACAAATAGGAATTGGAGCTAACAGGGGGAAGATGTGAGGTCCTGAGCTGAAATTTGGGTAGGTATTCTTTCTGTTAAAACAGATTAATTTATGTTTTGTTACGGAGCATCTTTTTTCAGTAGACTGCTCTCCTGTTTTCAGCACCTATCACTTTCTTCTTCTACTCGTGTCTTGTTTCAATTACTTGCTTCCTGACTTGCTGTTTTTGTGCGGAAGGGATCTTGTGCCCTAATAAGTCCAAACTTAGTGGTGCCTTCCTCTCTTCGTCACGCTTTTGAGTAGGAGTAACGCCTCCCACTAGAGTTGAAGCATCAGGTTGTAAATGCAGGACCATTGCTAATATTGATAAACCCTCGGGGGAACACAACTGTTGTATCAGTGGGAGTTAGCACTCCCAAGGGGAATGTGTGAGGGCCCGAGCTGAGAGTAAGGTAGGCCTAATTTTTGTTGAAATGAAAAGATTTTTAATTATGTTAAGGACGACTTTTTTCGGTTCACTGCTGTCCTGTTTTACAGCACCTACTACTTTCTTCATAAAATTTTATCTTGTTTGATTAATTTATTTATCAACTTACTGTTTCTATGCCCCTAGTGCATAGATTCCGTGTTCTCTCACTCCATACTAAATGGTGCCTTCCTCCTTTTTCTCTTTGGAACGCCTATGTCGCGATTAGGGAGGCTTAAACTAACATCTAATCTAATCCTTAGATCTAGTATTAACATAGAGATTGACTGTCACTGTAGTTTCTATTTTTAACTGTGCAATCGCAAAAATTAGACTCTATGTTACTGTGTTCGAAAGGAACTTAGCTCCGCGTAGATTAAGGTAACTCTCCGTTAGCTCGATATATCAGTCACCTAGCACAATAGATGCTATTGCCCTTGGTGCATCAAGGAGTTCAAAGACTCGTGACTTGTTCAGCTCCTTCAACTTGTATTCCATGTGTTAGAATACGACTACAGAATTCTTTAAATTATCTGCCGATCGATCAATTTGGAGGTCAGTCGACCTTAATTTCCGAGTGTCGTTGAGTTTCCCTTAGTCACTCGGCAGAGCTTGAAATTTGTATGGTGTTCTGAATTATTCTTTACGTTGGCCTTTCCCAAAGAAGAGAGCGGAGTACAGTCGACTTCCTGACGAGTTTTTCTTTTTCGTTTTCATTCTATTTCTCGGTCTCATCGAGATGTTTACGACTTCTTTTGCCAACGTAGCGGGCTGTGCTAATCAAGACACTAGTTTTACACCGTTGTCCTACTACATGATTTTAAATTTTATATTTGAGTTTCTTTGTGACTGTTCCTTAACCTGGAGAAATCAGCTACAATCTTCAATAAATTAAATAACCTCCAATTCAGATATTCAAGGTCTCACCAGATGCTTTGTCATTAAATTTATTTCTTCGTGCCCGTTGGTTCATTTGGTTGAGTTTGAGTTGGTTTGTTCTCGCCTGATAGTTTGCTCTCGCCTGATAGTTTGCTCTGGCCAGATGGCACAACCACCGTCCAGTGACCACCTTGCACGCCTCACAAAACACTAGCCAACTCGACGCAAGATCTGCACGCTCGAGCATCACTTGCCCCTCCTAACTTGGGATTGCATTTCAGAGAGAAGCTCTGCTCTGCCTGAGGCCGGGAGAGCTCAACGCGACCTGTGGACTTGGTGAGAGGCGCTGGAAGACAGTCTCCGCTGTGGGGACTTTGCGCTCACCGTCCTCGGCCAGGTAGGACTTGTGTGTGTGTGTGGGTCTGTGTGTGACTGTGTGTGTCTGTCTGTGTGTGTCTGTGTGTGTGTGAGACGTGAAGTGTAAGAATGTCTCCTCATTTGACTTGGTTGCGTCCCCCGCTGGTTGGTTGCCGCGCGTCCCCCGCTTGCTGGTTGCCGCGCGAACCCAGATTGCTGGTTGCCGCGCGAACCCAGCTTGCTGGTTGCCGCGCGAACCCAGCTTGCTGGTTGCCGCGCGTCCCCCGCTGATTGGTTGCTGCGCGTACCCCGATGGTTGGTTGCCGCGCGTCCCCCGCTTGCTGGTTGCCGCGCGTCCCCCGCTGGTTGGTTGCTGCGCGTCCCACGCTGGTTGGTTGCCGCGCGTCCCACGCTGGTTGGTTGCCGCGCGTTCCCCGCTGGTTGGTTGCCGCGCGTCCACCGCTGGTTGGTTGCTGCGCGCCCCCCGCTGGTTGGTTGCTGCGCGCCCCCCGCTGGTTGGTTGCTGCGCGCCCCCCGCTGGTTGGTTGCCGCGCGTTCCCCCGCGCGTCCCCCGCTGGTTGGTTGCCGCGCGTCCCCCGCTGGTCTCGCAATTACAGTAAACATGAGCAGGAAGTGGTCAATAATATGACTTGCAATTCAAGTTCGGAAATCCGCTTAATGGGATCGAAATTGTCTGGCGTGGTGCGCTCTCTGAAATTGCCGTGTTTTAAGCAATATTTCGGAGTAATTCGAAATCATCTTTCACTCGAGGTGTGCACGACTTTACTATATTTACGACATTACGATGCTTACGACATTACGATGCTTACGACATTACGATGCTTACGACATTACGATGCTTACGACATTACGATGCTGACGACATTACGATGCTTAGGACATTACGATGCTTACGACATTACGATGCTTACGACATTACGATGCTTACGACATTACGATGCTTACGGCATTACGATGCTTACGGCATTACGATGCTTACGGCATTACGATGCTTACAGGATTACGATGCTTACGACATTACGATGCTTACGACATACTGCAGTCAAGTCTCCACCTCCTGTGTGGCTGCTGCTGTGTGGCTGATGTGTGGCTGCTGCTGTGTGGCTTCGGAATCTTTCAGTTTTCATTTAATGTTTTTACAAGCGATGAAAATTTTAACAACTTCAACGGTCGCTAATTATTTGACTAAAAAATGGCAAATTTATTCATGTAAAGTTCTTTTAGAAAAAGGTCAATATCTGCGTGTTAAATTTCTGGTGTTTTCTAAGGTGCTTCAATCTGAGATTAACATTAAATCCTCGTTTTTCAATTCTAAAGTCGTTTTTAATGAAAATCCTCAGAATTGCTCCTATTTTTATTTCACATTTTCACTCAATGTTTCTTTGAGAAAATCAAATGAAATTCTCATAAAATTCTTTAAGTAAATGGTAAAATTTACAATTCTTATTTCGTTTCCATTCTAGGGTGAAAACAGTCTGAGATTGTCTTAGAAAACACGTTTTGCGATACTCAAGTCATATCTAGTGAGGAATGAAAGAATTTCTAACTTTTTATTACGAGAACATTTTTTATAAACGTAAGCAATTTGAAAGATGTTCATGGGAGTTTTAAAAGGATTTCTGGTCAAATCTTCAGTTTTTCCTGATGTACGAACGAGTATGGAAGTTGTCAAAAGAGTTGCATCGCTTCTGGAAACTTTGAGTGAAACAATATCATTTGGCTATACCCTGACAGCGGGCTGCTGTGTGGCTGCTGTGTGGCTGCTATGTGGCTGCTGTGTGGCTGCTGTGTGGCTGCAGTGTGGCTGCTGTGTGGCTGCTGTGTGGCTGCTGTGTGGCTGCTGTGTGGCTGCTGTGTGGCTGCTGTGTGGCTGCTGTGTGGCTGCTGTGTGGCTGCTGTGTGGCTGCTGTGTGGCTGCTGTGTGGCTGCTGTGTGGCTGCTGTGTGGCTGCTGTGTGGCTGCTGTGTGGCTGCTATGTGGCTGCTGTGTGGCTGCTGTGTGGCTGCTGTGTGTCGTGGTTTCCTCTTTTTTACCACATCGTCGTCGTGATTTGAATGTTCTTCCGTTGAGCATGTATATTTCGAAACGTAATTTATTCGTTTCTATTGTCGTGATGTTTGGTTACACCACTTTAATATATTTTATTAATGAAGACGTGACTTAATGTCCTCGCCTTGATTTTAATCAATTAATGATCTATAATTGCTGCCACCACCTCTGAGAGGAATATTATTTTATTATAAAGACAAATGAGTTATTATTTTTGGTAACGTATTTCATGCCTTGAATGCCTCGTCTCTTATTTCCATAACGGCGGAGAATGATACACAATCATAAGCTACATGGTGAATTTACTTCCTAAGAATCAGTTAGAATGCGCAATACAGATTCAGAGAATTTGTTAAATGAACTTCATGCTGCTGACTAAGACACAGATTGGACCAGTTTTACAAATGATCGCGATAAAGAAAGAACACTCATCTTAGAGAAAGGTGGAGATGTGCCTCGACTGGCGGTCACGGTGCCGGGCTTGGGTGTTGGCGTAACCCCGGAGAAAATGGCGTCTTGGTGCCTCGTAATACGGTAGCGTCACTGTAACGGCTTGGTAGTCTTTCACTCGCGAACAGTTCAGGATGAATGGCCCTCACAGGTCACTTTGCAGATTAGGCGTTCGTTGAATGCTCACTTGAGTAATTATGTGAGTTTGCGGCACTGGCACCTGATTCTGGTTAGTTGGCACTCGGATAAGCTATTAGGGTGAAGTTTAATGTCTTTCACAATAAGCCTGCGCCCGAAGGCGGGGCAGCGGCCTCGAATGTACTCTCAGACGCTACTCAAATGCTGTCTGGTGGCTCACTGACTCGCCGCTCTCTCTCCAGCCTGTCGTTCGCACCTTCAGTTCACAACCGCCCTAAACACCCGATCGTACGTCGATCGATCGAATAACAAAGTCATTCTAACACACATTGAAATATGCCTAACTGAATCAATAACATCCCTATTAGTTCCTATTATGAAATACACTATAAACTACAAGAAATATACTCCTAGAAAATAGGAGAAATACATATTGAAGTTACATGGAATGGCAGTAGACGGCAGCTCCTCTCGGTTGTTGGGGAACCTCGACGTAACGCGTTCGAAACGATGAGCCGTAAATTCGTCTAGAACTCTCCTCGATGGTTTGGCAAGTATGATGATTTACGTAGTTCCTTTTTATAGCACAAAAAAAAATTCTTGGACGCGCAGAGACAAATCATGACAGTGTGGCTGCTGTGTGGCTGCTATGTGGCTGCTGTGTGGCTGCTATGTGGCTGCTGTGTGGCTGCTGTGTGGCTGCTGTGTGGCTGCTGTTGTGTGGCTGTGTGGCTGCTGTTGTGTGGCTGCTGTGTGGCTGCTGTTGTGTGGCTGTGTGGCTGCTGTTGTGTGGCTGCTGTGTGGCTGCTGTTGTGTGGCTGCTGTTGTGTGGCTGCTGTTGTGTGGCTGCTGCTGTGGGGCTGCTGTGTGGCTGCTGTGTGGCTGCTGCTGTGTGGCTGCTGTGTGGGTGCTGTGTGGCTGCTGTGTGGCTGCTGTGTGGCTGCTGCTGTGGGGCTGCTGCTGTGTGGCTGCTGTGTGGCTGCTGTGTGGCTGCTGCTGTGTGGCTGCTGTGTGGGTGCTGTGTGGCTGCTGTGTGGCTGCTGTGTGGCTGCTGTGTGGCTGCTGCTGTGTGGCTGCTGCTGTGGGGCTGCTGCTGTGTGGCTGCTGTGTGGACCACACAACAAACATCAACACGAGGAATTTCATTTATTCTACCTGCCTCCTGCCACCACCAGGCTGTGCTGCGTGCCGACACCGCTGCCACCTGCACCTCCTGCAACACCTGCAACGCAGTCAAGTCTTCACCTCCTGCAACGCAGTCAAGTCTTCACCTCCTGCAACGCAGTCAAGTCTCCACCTCTTGCAACGCAGTCAAGTCTCCACCTCCTGCAACGCAGTCAAGTCTCCATCTCCTGCAACGCAGTAAAGTCTCCACCTTCTGAAACGCAGTCAAGTCTCCACCACCTGCGACACAACAAAATCTCCACCCCCTGCAACACAACCAAATCTCCACCTCCTGCAACACAACCAAATCTCCACCTCCTGCAACGCAGTCAAGTTTCCACCACCTGCAACGCAACCAAATCTCCACCACCTCCGACACAACCAAATCTCCACCTCCTGCAACACAACCAAATCTCCACCACCTGCGACACAACCAAGTCTCCACCACCTGCAACACAACCAAGTCTCCACCACCTGCAACACAACCAAGCCTCCACCACCTGCAACACAACCAAGTCTCCACCACCTGCAACACAACCAAGCCTCCACCACCTGCAACACAACCAAGTCTCCACACAACAGCCGACGCAGAACACACTCGAGATAAGAACGTGTCGTGACTATGCTTCAGTCACCCATTAAAATACCATCTAGTCATTCTAGTATTGAGTAATTTCACAACGTAACAATGTAATTCTGAAATAAATATGTGGTGAGTTTATCATCTTGTCAAGCAACACGCACCACTTGTGGAGTATTTTTGAGACCTCTACTTCACCTCCCGCACATGGAACTCATGTGTCGAGTTCTTCATCTTTTCAAGCAATACGCACCACTTGTGGAGTGTATGTGAGACTGCTACTTCACCTCCCGCACATGGAACTCATGTGTCGAGTTCTTAATCTTGTCAAGCACTACGCACCACTTGTGGAGTGTGTGTGGGAGACCTCTACTTCACCTCCCGCACATGGAACTCATGTGTCGAGTTCTTCATCTTTTCAAGCAATACGCACCACTTGTGGAGTGTATGTGAGACTGCTACTTCACCTCCCGCACATGGAACTCATGTGTCGAGTTCTTCATCTTGTCAAGCACTACGCACCACTTGTGGAGTGTGTGTGGGAGACCTCTACTTCACCTCCCGCACATGGAACTCATGTGTCGAGTTCTTCATCTTTTCAAGCAATACGCACCACTTGTGGAGTGTGTGTGAGATCGCTACTTCACCTCCCGCACATGGAACTCATGTGTCGAGTTCTTCATCTTGTCAAGCAATACGCACCACTTGTGGAGTGTGTGTGAGACCGCTACTTCACCTCCCGCACATGGAACTCAGCGGCCGATGTAGCAAAAATGGGCCTTGCAAATGATGACCCCAGAACCCTCACTGGGTCCTAACTCTGATGACCCGAGCGGGTCACCGTCGGGCCGTTGCCGCAACATTGCCGGCCCCTTACTGTTGTTGGTGACCCCAGACGAGTCGCCAGCTCTTACATACGTAAATGTTCCCTACGACATTCCTCGCTGACTCGTTTATATTTAGAATTAGAAGGACACTCGAGAAATATACATACTTATGCCCTATGTTATTACTGGAAGCGGGGTATTGAATTTTGCCCTATGTTATTACTGAAAGCAGGGTGTTGAATTATGCCCTATGTTATTACTGGAAGCACGGTGTTGAATTTTGCCTTATGTGATTACTAAAAGCAGGTTGTTGAATTTTGCCCTATGTTATTACCGAAAGCAGGGAATTGAAGAATTGTGCACTATTTTGTTACTGAAAGGATAAGATTGAACAATTTTGCCCTATGTTATTGCTAGATGTTGGATTTTGCCTTGTGTTATTACTGAAAGCTTATTCTATGAATGCGTATGTGGCATTTCTTTCATTATTGCGCGCTTATTACTTGGATTCACATATTTAATGCTTAATAAAACTTACAAACTCCCTCGGGTGGATACAAATATTGTATCTATGAAGATTAGCACTCCCAAGGGGAAATTGTGTGGTCCTGAGGTAGAAATTAGGTAGGCCTTTTTTTTGTTGTAATAAAAAGTTTTTTATTTTGTTAAGGACCATTTTTCGGTAGACTGCTGACCTCTTTTTCAGCTCCTCTTTCTACTTGAACTGTTATCTTGTTTCATAACCTTCCTTCTTAACTTACTGTTTCTATGCTCACGGGACCTTATGCGGAGACTCGCTTTGTGCATAGATTCCGCGTACCCCCAACTCCAAACTAAATGGATAATTATTCACCAATTGGTGCTGTCTTTGAAAGTCTGTGTTGTGGTAAGGGAGGCTACAAGTAACTTATGATAAATCGACCTACAAATTCCAGGTTTTCCTCTCCATGCTACGTTCGACATTTGACGCTGCGCTGTACCCCTGTGTGTTCACCTGCTAACGAGCTTCGTGTTAAAGACCTTTCAAAAACGATTTTTGTATCATTTTACATTTAATGAAATGTTTTCATTTTCTCTCATGACGACTAAATAAAAGCTCGTTAGGGCGCACAAAGTCACGCAAGACAATTTGTACAAATGAAATGTTGCACCTACGCTTTTTATAGCGTTAGAGCGGCAACATTCATTGCATTCTTGGGGCAATATGAATCAAGATGGAAATTGAAGGAAAAACTGATAAATGCTAAAAAGCAGGAGAGCAATGAACGAGAAAAAGAGGCTAGAAAGAAAATCAAGACCTATATATTATACTTAAACGAAAGGAAAGCCTCCCACACCTCTAGCTCGGGACCTCACATGTTCCTTGGGAGCACTAATTTCCACACTAACTTAGGCTACTTTTACAACTACTTTTACTTTTACGAATTTTTCAGGTTGTTTTTGTAAAAAAAAAAAGATCGGTAAAATCATATATGTCCGAGTTACAAAAAAAAAAGAAAAAATCACAAAACTGGACGTTGTGATTAAGAAGACATTCTCTCGGGTGGGATTTCTTCATTCAAAATGCTGCACAGCTCTACAGAGACTGGGACTTGATTTGTAAGTGCAACTAGTGCGCTGCATGTAACCCGGAAAAAACGGTTTATTTCCAATACAGTTTATAAATAAAATGTATAACATTGGGTTTTAAATTATCTTAACATTGAATATTGATTGAAATAAATTTTAAGACAGCTGTTGCCCGGTTTGTTGTGGTGGAGGTATTAGAAATTGCCCTCCTGTGAACAACATTGTTTGCTGCGGTGAGGCAGGACAGGTGGCGCTTCAGTTGTGAGGCCTGGCACGCTATGTGGTGTGCACTATTGGGGAGCTGGGGACTCATACAGTTATTGCTCTTCAAAATATTGCAAAGTTTTTTTTGTGTAGATTGCGAACATAACTTTGGTAGAACTACCAAAGCGGGAACTAAATAGTCTCTGACCAAAGTTGTCAACTGAATATACTGTATATTATTATTATTACTATTATTATCATCATTATTATTATTATTAAGATCCCCCTCAGGAGGACACATACATTGTATCTATGGGAATTAACGTTCTCAGGGGGACTATGTGAGGGCCCGAGCTGTGAGTTAGTTAGGCTTTCTTTTTGTTGAAATAAAACAAGAATTTGTTTTGTTACGGACCATCTTTTTTCGGTTCACTAGCTGCTTTCCTATTTTTCAGCAACTACTACGTTCTTATTCAACTTTTTCTTGTTGCATGATCATCTTTCTTAGCTTACTGTTTCTCTGCACCTTGTGCATAGATTCCACGTTCCCTCAACTCCATACTAAATGGTGCCTTCCTCCTTCTTCTCTTGGAACATCTTTGCCGTGGTAAAGGGAGGCTAAAACTTTCTTACATAATAATAATATTATTATTATTGAGATCCTGAGTTTTCATTAAAACATGGGTGTCCACATACCCATGGCAATCGTCGAGACAAATGGTTGAGAGAAAAGCACGAAAAAATGCGTTCCCTTCGTTGCGTTAATCTGATTTTGACAATGCATGTAAGAAGAAAGAAAAAAGTTTATATTCAAAAAAGATGATACAAAAAGCTCATCATTGGTTTTGAAAATGTTTTAAGATACGGATCCTTTGTTGATACACATGAGCATCGTCATACCCACGTCACTAGTTGAAATAAACGAATGAGGGCAATGTTTTCTTATTGTTGCTCAATCTAGCTCGGATAATTATAATTATAATATATGTAACTACATTTAGAAAAGAAGTACAAGAAGTACAATTAGAAAACTAGTGCAAGACTTGTAACTAATACAAGACGTGTAGCTAGCACAGGTGACAGCTCCCCCTGTCAGAGCAGGCAGCAGAACATGAGCTAGGACACAACACATCCTCTCGTGTGACGTTGTCCAGTGAACGTCTTCAGTTGACGCTTTGGTGGCGGCCGCTGTGACGGGGCACGGGTACGCCGGCTGGGCCCGATGGGGGTGAGGCGTTACATATATATGGTACGGAAATGCGAGTATGGGAATATAGCAAAGAGAGATATACTAGCTCTGCTGGAAACGTAGCCGATTTAAAAATGATGTAGTTTGTAAAATATTAGTGCTGGAAGGCTGAAATGGGTTTCAGTAGAAAGAACAGAATTTAAACTTTAGCTTTATTTTTATAATTTCGTATATTTCCTATATCTTCTAGATGAATGTGGCACTCATCTTAAGAAATTATCTTATGCGTGAATATTTGATCAGAACTCATGTTGTCATTCTGGGGCAAAATAACAACCTCCGATCTTTATCGTGCTGTGAGATTTCTTGATAACATTGCATTTGATGTGGTTGTAAATAAAGTTATTTTTTGAGAGCAAAATGTACAGTAGTTTTCTTTACCTGTGTCCCAGCAGACAATTTTCTACTAACTTCGTTTTACCTTCGTTAATTAAAATCCTAACCATGTTAATTATTGGTCTATCCTTATGGGGGGACAAATGAGCAAAATTATGACAATAAAATAAATCCTGCTCATTTCAATGAAACTTATTCCAGCCTTTCAGCACTTATATTTTACAAACTACAGCGTTAGCGCTTTCAACACGTTCCCAGCGTATTGGGCCATTTGTGTACCATTCGGTAAATTGCTCATTCACGTAACGGTATAAATGAATGACATTCCATCTGTTTCGCATTGAAAAACGTAGTCCCGAGTGTGTCTCCATTGAGCAACGGATGCCCCAACATCACAATGTGCAGCACAACACATCACGCCCCACAACATCTGTGCAGGAGAGCGCAAGTGGCCAGGTCGACTAACAGATTCCCAAAATTTCCAGCCCCGCCACCCCCGGCCCCGCCCCAGCACCGCAGCTCCCCGCAGCAGACACACGTAAGGATATCTTCTGTGCCAGATGTGCTGACGATGATTGCGGTATGAGCTGTATTGTTGGATTAGATCAGGAGTGTAATTTGAGTATCATTGAAGCTATGAAAGTTTTTCTTGTACGTGCCTGAAGTGAAAGACAGTGATTGGTAGGAGCCAGTCATGTAAAGTAGGCTGTAATGACCCACCATGCCTGGGGATGGTGTCATGACGTACTGGTTATCCCAGTGATGCCGTCTAATGGCAGCATGTGACAAGGATTGGTGGATCCTGAGTTGTCTATTGGACAAGTCTGGTACACAGACGCTGAACCCTTTGTGTGATTATTGTGAGTATTGAGGAGGGAATTGTAGGCCGTTACAAAGGCTCCGATGCTGTCGGCCCTCAATTTCAAGTTCAAGGGAGTCAAAAACATAGTTTGTTAAGCTTTATGTTGATCAATTTTTATTTCCCTTATGGTTTAAGGTTTTTAGATGAATAGGGGCTTAGGTTTCAAAAGAGTTTAGGTATTAAAAGGTTGTATAGGAATAGTTTTTTATGGTTTTAAGCACATTCGTTTCTTAGTTGTAAAGGAAAAAGCAAAAAATGTGTTTTAATTAATTTTTTCAAGGGAAAATTACTGTTTCCAAGCAAGTTTACCGCTAGGGTAAGATATTGGAGCAAAAAAAGTTCCACGGTATTCCTTAACATTCCCTAGACCAGATTTAACTCTACAATGGTCATTTAGCTGTGATAATCATTAATCATGTAGTCATAATTAACTCTACTATAACCATTAAGCTGCAATACAGCAGCCTTTACAATAGTCTGTGTCTCATCATTTCTGAAGCGGCTCTCTTAAATTTTCATAATTTTAATTTATCTTTCTTACAATATAATTCGTTCGTTAAAAAACTCGAGTGATTCATTATTATTAGAGATCAGTTATTCCTAACATTCAAATGTTTATTTTTTGCCCAGATAACTTATTTAAAAAGACCCTAATTTATTGGCTAAATTATACAATTGAAGCGCAATAAACAATTTACATTATTTCCACGAGCAACACAAGAGTAGAGGCGTTACTCACAACTACACATCACAAAGGACAGGTTGACATATAACTACATGTGGGCCTGACTAAGTTCAGTAAATCCTAAGGCATCCTACGGCGATCTCATTCTCGGGTTCATGTATTTTGTTATTGTATCAGGATGGTGGGAGAAAATATCAACAGAGAGCATGAGTCGGAAGAACGAAGTACGTTCAGCAATATCGTCGGGAAATATCAATACCAGGAGATCTCCCAAAACTGATTCTGAGGAACGCCACGGCTGACTAATGCCAAGAAGTTCCGAATGACAGGTACCAGTGGTGGTCCCAGTATTAGTTACAGTTACTAGTAGTAGTTACCAGAGGTAGTCACCAGTGGTGGTCCCAGTAGTAATTACTAGTAGTAGTTACCAGTGGCAGTTGCCAGTGGTAATTACTAGTAGTAGTTACCAGTGGCAGTTACCAGTGGTAGTTACTAGTAGTAGTTACCAGTGGCAGTTACCAGTGGCATTTACCAGTGGCAGTTACCAGTGGTAGTTACTAGTAGTAGTTACAAGTGGCAGTTACCAGTGGTAGTTACTAGTAGTAGTTACCAGTGGCAGTTACCAGTGGCAGATACCAGTGGCAGATACCAGTGGCAGATCCCAGTGGCAGATACCAGTGGCAGATACCAGTGGCAGATACGAGTGGCAGAAACCAGTGGCAGATCCCAGTGGCAGATACCAGTGGCAGATACCAGTGGCAGATACCAGTGGCAGATACCAGTGGCAGATCCCAGTGGCAGATACCAGTGGCAGATACCAGTGGCATATACCAGTGGCAGTCACCAGAGGCAGTCACCAGTGGCAGTTACCAGTGGCAGATACCAGTGGCAGATACCAGTGGCAGATCCCAGTGGCAGATACCAGTGGCAGATACCAGTGGCAGATACCAGTGGCAGTCACCAGAGGCAGTCACCAGTGGCAGTTACTAATGGTAGTTGCGGAGTTCTAACTTCTAACTAAGCAAGCATTTCTGGTAGCATAAAATGACCCAAATTAGGGCAATTTTAAATACCCCTCAGACCGTAGACAATGTCCCTCCATGTATACATTCCCTGCAGCGTCAATGTGGCTCCAATAAATGACTGTAGGAAAGTACTTCATTTAAAAAAACGTTTTGAATAGATTTAAACATCGTGGCGGATAGAAGGAGAAACTAGAAAACTTCGTCCTTGAAATAAAGTATTTTTCCCAGCGCTTCTGTGAGCCCAGTTCCTGCAGAGAAAAAGACGCCGGTGTCCGCAGTGCGAGTGTCTGCCATTTTGGTGTCCAAAGTCCTCCACATTTGTTGAGAACTGGTTTGCGGTGGGGTGTTATGTAGGTATATGTGTAGGCGTGGTATGTAGGTATGTGGGGGTGTCTAGGTATGCATTGCAGGCGTGGGGGTGTGTAGTTGTTTTGGGGTGTGCAGGTGTGTTATATGGGTGTGGTGGGGTGAGCAGGTGTGTAATGTGGATGTGTTGTGATGAGCAGGTGTGTTATATGGGTGTGTTGTGTTGAGCAGGTGTGTTATATGGGTGTGGTGGGGTGAGCAGGTGTGTTATATGGGTGTGGTGAGGTGAACAGGTGTGTTAATGGGTGTAGTGGGTTGAGCATGTGTGTAATGTGGGTGTGTTGAGGTGTGTTGGGATGTGCAGGTGTATTGCAGGTGTGTGGGGGTGCATAGGTGTGTATTGCAAGTGTGTAGGGGTGTATAGGTGTGTACTGCAGGTATGTGGGGGTGAGTAGGTGTGTCATGCAGGTGTGTGGGGGTGTGTCGTTTGGGTGTGTAGGCATATATTGCAGGTGTGTGGATCACATCACACAAGCGGGTGTGCAGGACAAGCCAGACCCAGCACCACCTCCATGCTGTGAGTACAACCCGCCTTATTGCGTTTTTGTTAATTTGTGTGGACGCGAGGGTCAATATTGAATTTAATGTTGTCAACAACTTTTGTAATTTCATCACGAAATTTAGGTAATTGGAGACATTTTAAAACGTGTTAATTGAATGACATTTTGCTCGCAAATACTTAGTTTTCGAGATGTAGCATAAATAAGGTGAAGGTTAGCATAGCATTGCCGGCAGTTTTGAAATGTTTCTTGCAGTGGAAGGTGCATGCGAAGGGTGTTGTGCGACCTTATTTGAGTGCATTAAATGGTGTGTGGGTGTAGGTATAAATAGTTGGTAATGACGATAGTGCTGGTTTAAAAGTGTTCATTTCTCATCTGTCATTCACTTAAATGAAGAAAGTGATATGGCTCTTCTGGTGTATGGCGGGTACGGAACATGCGCAGTCATTTTTGGCGGTAACTATCGGTGTCGGTATGATTTTAGGTTTACTTAGGTTAGTTTATTTAACTATTCTAACCTTAACTAAGCTAACCTCAGCTATCGTTATATAAATATCGTATTTCAACTTATATAGGTTTTTAGACTTTTAAAAGTATAGGGCTTTAGATATTTAAAAGGATAAGGCTTCAGATGCAAAAAATTGTAGGGTTTTAAATGTTTAAAAGTATAGGGTTTTCGAAGTTTAAAAGTACAGGGTTGGTTTTAGATTTTCAAAAGTAGAGGGTTGTTTTTGATCTTTAAAAGAAGAGGGTTGGTTTTTGATCTTTAAAAGAAGAGGGTTGGTTTTAGATCTTTAAAAGTAGAGGGTTGGTTTTGGATTTATAGAAGTGTGGGGTTGGTTTTGGATTTATAAAAGTGTTGGGTTTGTTTTGGGTTTGTTTTGGGTTTGTGAAAGTGTGGGTTTTGTTTTGGGTTTGTGAAATTGGGGGGTTGGTTTTGGGTTTGTGAAGGTGTGGGGTTGGTTTTGGGTTTGTGAGAGTGTGGGGTTGGTTTTGGGTTTGTGAGAGTGTGGGGTTGGTTTTGGGTTTGTGAAAGTGTGGGGTTGGTTTTTGGCTTGTGAAAGTGTGGGGTTGGTTTTGGGCTTGTGAAAGTGTGGGGTTTGTTTTGGGTTTGTGAAAGGGTGGGGTTTGTTTTGGGTTTGTGAAAGGGTGGGGTTTGTTTTGGGTTTGCGAAAGGGTGGGGTTGGTTTTGTTCTTTTTGTAGGGATGAGTTTAGTTCTTTTTCGTTGGGGTAGCTATTTAGTTTTTGTTGTTGGGGTAAATTTGTAGTTTTTCAAAGGGATAAATTTTTAGAGTTTGTTGGGGGAAACGATTAATTTTTTGAATGAACAAATCCCCTCAGGGGGATAAAATTATTTTATCTATGGGAATTAGCGCTCCCAAGGGGTAAATGTGAGGGTTCAAGCTCAGAGTAATAGGTAGCCTTTTGTTGAAGTAAAATGTTTTCGTCATGTTAAGGACCATCTTTTTTCGGTTCACTGTTGTCCTGTTTTTCATCACCTACTGCTTTCTTCTTCAACTTTTGTTGTCTTTCATGAACGTCTTTCTCAACTTATTGGTTCTATTCCCTTTATGCATAGATTCCGCGTTCCCCTAATTCCATACTAAATGGTGCCTTCCTTCTTCCTCTCTTTAGATCGCATTTTTGCGGATAGGGAGACTTGGAACTAAATAATAATCTAATCTGAATGGACAAATTTGATTAGATTATTTTCTTAATTGTTGTCGTGAAGAAGGTACCTAAGGAAGTCATGATGATTTTCATCTACAATTCACGTTAGGCAGAGTTAGTTTCTGTGATCGAAATAGGCTCTCACAGTGTGCGTTCTGAAATTTCGGCTTATGGAGTAATATCTTACGAACATTTCTAAATTGATTAAGCACAAGTGGTAGCAATTATGTCTGTGAACTACGTACCACAAAGTACAAGCTGAGATATGACCACTTGTGTGCCCGACTTCGCTCACGTTTGTTTGGCCTTCGCTCACGTTTGTTTGGCCTTCGCTCATGTTTGTTAGGCATTCACAAATTGCATAGGGGAATCAGGAGAAATTTTGGATGGTATCCTAGTGACGGGCACTGGTCACTAGTTTCATGGGGGCAATTTGGGGCAGTATCCTAGTGACGGGCACTGGCCACTTGTTACATGGGGGCAATTTGGTACGGTATCCTAGTGACGGGTACTGGTCACTAGTTACATGGGAGCAATTTGGGGCGGTATCCTAGTGACGGGCACTGGTCACTAGTTACATGGGGGCAATTTGGGACGGTATCCTAGTGACGGGCACTGGTCACTAGTCACATGGGGGCAATTTGGTACGGTATCCTAGTGACGGGCACTGGTCACTAGTTACATGGGAGCAATTTGGGGCGGTATCCTAGTGACGGGCACTGGTCACTAGTTACATGGGGGCAATTTGGTACGGTATCCTAGTGACGGGCACTGGTCACTAGTTACATGGGAGCAATTTGGGGCGGTATCCTAGTGACGGGCACTGGTCACTAGTTACATGGGGGCAATTTGGTACGGTATCCTAGTGACGGGCACAAACATCGATTTTTGAGTTTTTCACCCCCTCAGGGGGACAAAACTATTGCATCTATGGGAATTGGCGCTCCCATGAGAACTATGCGAGGTCCCGAGCTAAATGTTAGGCCTTTTTTAACTGGAATAAGTTTTTCTTTTACTACGGACCATTTTTTTTCGGTTCACTGCTGTCCTGTTTTTCATCACCTACTACTTCAACTTCTTTTTAGCTTACTGTTTCTATGCACCTTGTGCACAGATTCCACGTTCCCTTAACTCCATACTAAATGGTGCCTTCACCTTTCCTCTCTTTGAACGTCATTGCTGTGGTAAATGAGGCTGAAACCAATTTATAATTAATCAATCCTATAATTACGAGTTTGAAATTCATATTTGTCCCATTAATTTATATTTGTCTCATGCCTCCGTATGTGCGCGTGCGTGCGAGCGTGTGCGTTGCGCTCTCGTTATGCGGACATTTGAATCCTCCTTTGTTAGGCCTTGCTAATCTAATTTGTTAGGCCTTGCTAATCTAATTTGTTAGGCCTTGCTAATTTAATTTGTTAGGCTCTGCTAATCTAATTTATTAGGCCTTGCTAATCTAATTTATTAGGCCTTGCTAATCTAATTTATTAGGCCTTGCTAATCTAATTTATTAGGCCTTGCTAATCTTATTTGTTAGGCCTTGCTAATCTAATTTTTTAGGCCTTGCTAATCTAATTTATTAGGCTTTTAATCTAATTTATAAGGCCTTGCTTATCTAATTTATTAGGCCTTGCTTATCTAATTTATTAGGCCTTACTTATCTAATTTATTAGGCCTTGATAATTCAAATTAATAGGCCTTGCTAATTAAATTTATTAGGCCTTGCTAATTCAATTTATTAGGCCTTGCTAATTCAATTTATTAGGCCTTGCAAATTCAATTTATTAGGCCTTGCTGATGCAATTTCTTAGGCCTTGCTGATGCAATTTATTAGGCCTTGCTGATGCAATTTATTAGGCCTTGCTGATGCAATTTATTAGGCCTTGCTGATGCAATTTATTAGGCCTTGCTGATTCAATTTATTCGGCCTTGCTAATTCAATTTATTCGGCCTTGATAATTTGTAAGTCCTTTTCTAATTGCATAGGGAAATTGGGGAAAATTTGAGGCTTCATCCTTCTTCCATGATTCAACTCTATTGTAAATAAACAGTTTATTTTTTTTTTTCGAAGACTAGCGTTATGCAGCCAGGTTTTTGGGTGTTGGTAGCATAGGTTATCTAGGTTATTCAGGCCATCTAGGTTATTCAGGCCATCTATGTTATTCAGGCCATCTATGTTATTCAGGCCATTTAGGTTATTCAGGCCATCTAGGTTATTCAGGCCATCTAGGTTATTCAGGCTATCTAGGTTATTCAGGCCAACTAGGTTATTCAGGCCATCTAGGTTATTCAGGCCATCTAGGTTATTCAGGCCATCTAGGTTATTCAGGCCATCTAGGTTATTCAGGCTATCTAGGTTATTCAGGCCAACTAGGTTATTCAGGCCATCTAGGTTATTCAGGCCATCTAGGTTATTCAGGCCATCTAGGTTATTCAGGCCATCTAGGTTATTCAGGCCATCTAGGTTATTCAGGCCATCTAGGTTATTCAGGCCATCTAGGTTATTCAGGCCATCTAGGTTATTCAGGCCAACTAGGTTATTCAGGCCATCTAGGTTATTCAGGCCATCTAGGTTATTCAGGCCATCTAGGTTATTCAGGCCATCTAGGTTATTCAGGCCATCTAGGTTATTCAGGCCATCTAGGTTATTCAGGTCATATAGAAATATAAACATTACAGCCCCCAACATTTGTGCAGGAGAGCCAGCGAGAGATTCCCAGCCCTGCGCCCCCGGCCGCCCCAGCCCCGCAGCAGCCACGCGTGAGTAGTTTTTGTAGGCTTTGGGAACGAAAGTTTTTAGGCTTTGTGAAGATAAATTTTAATTTTTTTCACAAGGATAGGCTTTAGAAGGATATGTTTCTAGACTTTACGAGGACAAGTTCTAAGTTTGTTGACAAGGATAGGTTTTTAGGTTGTAAGAGGGAAGGTTTTTAGTCTTTATGAAGACAAGTTCTAAGTTTGTTGATAAGGATGGGTTTTTAGGGTTTAAGAGGGAAGGTTTTTAGGCTTTATGAAGACAAGTTTTAAGTTTTTGACAAGGATAGGTTTCTAGGTTATGAAAAGATAGGTGGTTTACGCGAATGACGCAATGAAGTTACGTCTCTAACCATTATGGGCGTTGCAGAAGCCCCGAACCCTCTGTTTGGATGGCAATATTTTGCAAACGAACTATGCGATTTAAAGTTTTTTGTTTTGGTCAGATGCAGGAAAGTGTTTTCAGCGATGGATTTGTTACCACAAATTGCTGGTTGGAGTTGTTTGAAACGTGTGTGGGTACACACACGGCGTGCATAGATTCCCTGTTCCCTTTAATTCCATATTAAATGATGCCTTCACATTTCCTCTCTTTGAACATCATTGCTGTGGTAAAGGAGACTGAAACTAATTTATAATTAATCAATACACTAGTTACGAGTTTAAAATTTATATTTGTCCCATTAATTTATATTTGTCTGTTATATTTGTCACATGCCTCCGTACCTCGGTGCGTGCGTGCGTGCGTGCGTGCGTGCGTGCGTGCGTGCGTGCTCTCGTTGTTATGCAGACAATTGAAGCCTCCTTTGTTAGACCTTTGCTAATTTTTTAGGCTTTGCTAATTTGATAGGCCTTGCTAATTCAATTTGTTAGGCCTTGTTAATTCAATTTGTTAGGCCTTGTTAATTCAATTTGTTAGGCCTTGTTAATTCAATTTGTTAGGCATTGTTAATTCAATTTGTGACAAATAAAATATCAGGCACTATAGCAGGTGACGGAAACGAAGTAGGTTTACAAGAATTTATTGACAAATAAACAAAAACGAATCTTAATCTTGGGTAACCGAGGATAAGGGGAGTGTTTTGCACCCCATCAGCGCGCTCAGAAACCCCAGTGCCTGACACAACTGTCGGGAGAGAAAACCGAAATACTATTAGAAATTGCGTTTTTAGAGTTATATTGAGTAATTCGTTAGTTGAAGACGGTGGCCGACTAGCGGTCCACGCAAGTCGCGTTATTTAGCAATAGTAATAAGGTAATTAAGTTCGGTGGCCGACTCGCGGTCCACGTAAATAAAATAAATGCAATGAAGTACTTAATAGAGCAATTGAGTAATTCAAAGTTATTCAGTAATTTCAAGTTATTCAGTAATTCAAAGTTATTCAGTAATTCAAAGTTATTCAGTCATTCAAAGTTATTCAGTCATTCAAAGTTATTCAGTCATTCAAAGTTATTCAGTAATTCAAAGTTATTCAGTAATTCAAAGTTATTCAGTAATTCAAAGTTATTCAGTTATTCAAAGTTATTCAGTAATTCAAAGTTATTCAGTAATTCAAAGTTATTCAGTAATTCAAAGTTATTCAGTAGTTCAAAGTTATTCAGTAATTCAAAGTTATTCAGTAATTCAAAGTTATTCAGTAATTCAAAGTTATTCAGTAATTAAAAGTTATTCAGTAATTAAAAGTTATTCAGTGATTCAAAGTTATTCAGTAATTCAAAGTTATTCAGTAATCTCCTATTTATAATTCAAGGTTGACGAGACTGACAGAAACTGCTCGACAGACAAATAAGAAATGGCGCTGACCATAACTATGTCTCACCATCGAATAGGCAGTAGTGTCTCTCAGCCGTCCAGAGGCGAGGAGGCGGGATGAGCATCGTAGCGCAGCGCAGGGGAGGTGGAGGAGGAGAGCTTAGCCGGCCATGGTTGCTCCCAAGTCCATCACTAAGGTTTGCAGGCCGTTACGATGGTCAGGTCGTAATTCCGTGATGGCGCACGAATGCTCGGTTGGTGAAGAAACTAACCGTGCAGTCCCACAGTCACAACGCACCATTTGCACTGATGTATGCTGCAGACACTCGACACAGGATTAAAAGTTATAGGCCACAAAGAACACTTCACTTGATAAAGTTCAGCTGCCGTAGTAAATTATCGTCGAAATCAGAGCTAGAAGTGAATTCGCTAGTGAATCGGGTGAATCTGTGGTGTGGCGCCGAGAATGCTCAGAGGTGAGCAGCCGCGTCCGATTCTTATACTTCGTCTTAATGATTAGAGAAACATAGAAAAGGTCAGCGCCATAAATTTTAAATTGAAAATTGAATTTGAAAAATAAATGAAGTTAAAGTTTTTGAATATAAGTAAATTATGAGATTGTTATTGACCTTAAAATTAACTTCAGTGAATTTTCTTCAATTTGTTAGGCATTGTTAATTCAATTTGTTAGGCATTGTTAATTCAATTTGTTAGGCATTGTTAATTCAATTTGTTAGGCATTGTTAATTCAATTTGTTAGGCATTGTTAATTCAATTTGTTAGGCATTGTTAATTCAATTTGTTAGGCATTGTTAATTCAATTTGTTAGGCATTGTTAATTCAATTTGTTAGGCATTGTTAATTCAATTTGTTAGGTATTGTTAATTCAATTTGTTAGGCATTGTTAATTCAATTTGTTAGGCATTGTTAATTCAATTTGTTAGGTATTGTTAATTCAATTTGTTAGGCATTGTTAATTCAATTTGTTAGGCATTGTTAATTCAATTTGTTAGGCATTGTTATTTCAATTTGTTAGGCCATGCCAATTCAATTCATTAGGCCTCGCTAATTTGGTAGGCCTTTTCTAATTGCAGAGGCGAAATTATGGAAAATTTGGGGCGGTGGTCTAGTTTCATGTTTCAGCTCTAGTGGCAATAAACTGTTTTTTCTTTCTTTCGACAACTGGCGTTATTTATCGGGGTTATTCAGGTAGGGTTAGGTTATCTAGGTTATTGAAGGATATATGAGTTTATTTAGATTATATAATCTGAATAATTGAGGGTATTAGGATTATATAATCTAAATAACCTATATAGGTTATTTAGGTTATTTAAGGTTATCTAGTTTTTGTAAGGTTATCTAGTTTTTGTAAGGTTATCTAGTTTTTGTAAGGTTATCTAGTTTTTGTAAGGTTATCTAGTTTTTGTAAGGTTATCTAGTTTTTGTAAGGTTATCTAGTTTTTGTAAGGTTATCTAGTTTTTGTAAGGTTATCTAGTTTTTGTAAGGTTATCTAGTTTTGTAAGGTTATCTAGTTTTTGTAAGGTTATTTAATTTTTTTAAGGTTATTTAATTTTTTAGGGTTATTTCAGTTTTTAATATTATTTAAGTTTTTTAGGCTATTCAAGTTTTTAGGTTATTTCAGGCTATTTCAGGGTATTTAGGTCATTTAGGTTAGGTTGTTTATTTGAGGTTTTCTAGATTATTTATGGTTATTTGTTATTTAAGGTTGCCCAAGGTTATTTAGGTTAGTTAGGTTATTTAGGTTATTAAGGGTATATGGGTTATTTAGGTTATTAAGGTTATTTAGGCTGTTGAAGGTTGTTTAAGGTTGTTTAAGGTTGTTGAAGGTTGTTGAAGGTTGTTGAAGGTTGTTTAAGGTTGTATAAGGTTGTATAAGGTTGTATAAGGTTGTATAAGGTTGTATAAGGTTGTATAAGGTTGTTTAAGGTTGTTTAAGGTTGTTTAAGGTTGTTTAAGGTTGTTTAAGGTTGTTTAAGGTTGTTGGTTAGGATGTTTGGGTTGGTTAGGATGTTTGGGTTGGTTAGGATGTTTGGGTTGGTTAGGATGTTTGGGTTGGTTAGGATGTTTGGGTTGGTTAGGATGTTTCAGGTTGCTTAAGATTGTTTAGGGTTGGTTAGGATGTTTCAGGTTGCTTAAGATTGTTTAGGGTTGGTTAGGATGTTTCAGGTTGCTTAAGATTGTTTAGGGTTGGTTAGGATGTTTCAGGTTGCTTAAGATTGTTTAGGGTTGGTTAGGATGTTTCAGGTTGCTTAAGATTGTTTAGGGTTGGTTAGGATGTTTCAGGTTGCTTAAGATTGTTTAGGGTTGGTTAGGATGTTTCAGGTTGCTTAAGATTGTTTAGGGTTGGTTAGGATGTTTCAGGTTGCTTAAGATTGTTTAGGGTTGGTTAGGATGTTTCAGGTTGCTTAAGATTGTTTAGGGTTGGTTAGGATGTTTCAGGTTGCTTAAGATTGTTTAGGGTTGGTTAGGATGTTTCAGGTTGCTTAAGATTGTTTAGGGTTGGTTAGGATGTTTCAGGTTGCTTAAGATTGTTTAGGGGTGGTTAGGATGTTTCAGGTTGCTTAAGATTGTTTAGGGTTGGTTAGGATGTTTCAGGTTGCTTAAGATTGTTTAGGGTTGTTTTAGGTTATTTTAGGTTATTTTAGGTTGTTGAAAGTGGTTTTAGGTTGTTATTCTACTACATGCAATTAGAAAATGACTCAATTGTTTTGGTTGTTCAAGGTTATTCTGGTTGTTTATGGTTATTCTGGTTGTTTAGGGTTATTCTGGTTGTTTAGCGTTATTCTGGTTGTTTAAGGTTATTCTGGTTGTTTAAGGTTATTCTGGTTGTTTTAGGTTATTCTGGTTGTTTAAGGTTATTCTGGTTGTTTAAGGTTATTCTGGTTGTTTAAGGTTAGTCTGGTTGTTTAAGGTTAGTCTGGTTGTTTAAGGTTAGTCTGGTTGTTTAAGGTTAGTCTGGTTGTTTAAGGTTAGTCTGGTTGTTTAAGGTTAGTCTGGTTGTTTAAGGTTAGTCTGGTTGTTTAAGGTTAGTCTGGTTGTTTAAGGTTAGTCTGGTTGTTTAAGGTTAGTCTGGTTGTTTAAGGTTAGTCTGGTTGTTTAAGGTTAGTCTGGTTGTTTAAGGTTAGTCTGGTTATTTAAGTTTAAGGTTATTTAAGATTAGAGTTTATTACGTTTTACAAGTCGAATTTTGTTTGGATTTTAGGGTAGCTTTTATAGGAATTTTTTTCATTTGTTACGCGATTTAGTTTTTAGGTTTTCTCCAGGATTAGTTTTTATATGTTTGAAGGGTTGAATTATAGATTTGTGAAGGGTTGAATTTTAGATTTGTGAAGGGTTGAATTATAGATTTGTGAAGGGTTGAATTTTAGATTTGTGAAGGGTTGAATTTTAGATTTATGAAGGGTTGAATTTTAGATTTGTGAAGGGTTAAATTTTAGATTTGTGAAGGGTTAAATTTTAGATTTGTGAAGGGTTAAGGGAACCGCAAAACAATCTCTTGAAAAACTGAAAAATCATCCTTTTAAATATCTCAAATGCAACCCTTCACAATCTTAAATTCAACCCTTCACAAATCTAAATTGTTTGCGAAGGGTTGAATTTTAGATTTGTGAAGGGTTGAATTTAAGATTTGTGAAGGGTTGCATTTGAGATTTTTAAAAGGATGATTTTTCAGTTTTTCAAGAGATTGTTTTGCGGTTTTTCAAGGGATTGCCATTTCAAGGGTTAGGTTTTTGGGTATTATTTCAAGTGCTGGTTTTCAAGTGGTGTAGGGCTCGCCTTGGTGAGGTCCCCCAGAAGTGTTGTACATCTGTGCAGGATATCGTTGCGGGTCTATATCTCGAGGTGGCGGTTGGCGGTGTAGTTACTGTCATCGAAATGGATTGAGGGCGAATTTTGAACTTGACTTCAAGCGGTAATTCATTTGAAAGAATTATTTTTGGTCGCAATTAATACACTAGGGAAAGAAATAGTTAACAAATAGGTTAACACTTTGACTGCGGCAACTAAATATTAAATTCTAACCCAAACTAAAATTTAAAGTAAATTGTAGTAAGCTATTTGGAAAATACCAAACATGAACTGGATCGTGCCTTCATTTGGCTCCGATTAAGTATTTATGAAAATTGAGTTAGCGATTACTGGTCGGTCAGCAGCATAATGAAAATAACCTCCGTGTACCACCGGTAGCCCACGTCGCTGTCAAAGTGTTAATTTCGAACATTGGCTTAAGAGTTTTTTCATTTGTAAAGTGTCCGTGATTGTCTTTGTCGCAATTCGTAGACGAAAAAAAATTAGTTTAGTTCCAATAAAGATGGTACATCATCGGTTTTCAAAATATCTTGAAGCCCCCTCAGGGGATACAATTATTTTATCTATGGGAATTAGCGCTCCCTGGGGGATTATGAGAGGTCCTGTGCTAAAGGTTAGGTAAGCCTTCTGTTTGTTGAAATAAAATAGGTTTTTGTATTGTTTCGGACTATCTTTTTTCTGTTGACTGCTGTCCTGTTTTTCAGTACCTATTACTTTTTTCTTCAACTTTTGTCTTGTTTCATGATCTTCTTTCTTAGCTTTCTGTTTCTATGCACCTTGTGCATAGATTCCACGTTTCCTTAATTCCATACTAAATGGTGCCTTCATCTTTCCTCTCTTTTAACATCTTTGTCGTAATAAAGGGAGGCTAGAACTTTCTTATAATCAATCAAATATCAAGTATTTACTTGAATAAGTAACGAGGGAAATCCTTACTCAGAACTTGCAACCAATCGACAACAGAACAATAATAATGTGTTGGCAAAGGGCACGAGACGTAGTTTTAAATTTTTGAAAGTGGTTGGAGGCGGTGGGTTTTGGGTTCTTCCTTCACTATCCCTCTCTTCCTTCATCAGGCGCCGTTTCAAGTGAAAGAATAATAAGATTACTGATAATTAATGTCTGTCCCCCCCCCCTCCCCAAATTATGTTACGGGGATCCTGACGTTAATTATAATATTATAATTATCATTGTATTTTCGGGGATCCTACTCCCCTCCACCCCCCGAAATTTTGGGCTGGCTGCGCCATAGAAAAAATGGCCTTTTTTGCTGCCGCTGCTACACAATCCTGCCCACACTGGAACTTTTTGCTGCCGCTGCTACACAATCCTGCCCACACTGGAACTTTTTGCTGCCGCTGCTACACAATCCTGCCCACACTGGAACTTTTTGCTGCCGCTGCTACACAATCCTGCCCACACTGGAACTTTTTGCTGCCGCTGCTACACAATCCTGCCCACACTGGAACTTTTTGCTGCCGCTGCTACACAATCCTGCCCACACTGGAACTTTTTGCTGCCGCTGCTACACAATCCTGCCCACACTGGAACTTTTTGCTACAGCTGCTACACAATCCTGCCCACACTGGAACTTTTTGCTGCCGCTGCTACACAATCCTGCCCACACTGGAACTTTTTGCTGCCGCTGCTACACAATCCTGCCCACACTGGAACTTTTTGCTGCCGCTGCTACACAATCCTGCCCACACTGGAACTTTTTGCTGCTGCTGCTACACAATCCTGCCCACACTGGAACTTTTTAATGTTGAGAGGAAACTTCATATGTGAGGACCGTACTCGTAAGCATTTTCTCTTATAGTTTCATTTGTTTAATTTTTCAACTCCATTGGCAGGAAAGCAGGCGGAAAAGATTGTTTTGGATACCCTCACACGTTTCAAGTCGCTATAACCAGAGGAATAAATCAATCGTTTTGTTGTGCCAAAAAAATCGTCTTGCATCTGACCAAATGTACGTTTACTTTGCATGATTAGTTAGCTGGTCAGTATTATAGGACTTTTTTTCTGAATGAAACGCCCTGTAAAAAAGGATTAATTACTCCCTCATTAAGTAGGTAAATATACAAGAGAATTAATTACTCTCTCATTAAGTAGGTATATATGAGGATTAATTACTCTCTCGTTGAGAAGGTAAATATATACATATACCGGGCTTCTCCTCCCTATTTGAGGGTAGCCGACAGCAGGCCACAATCCTCACTCTTAGTCACTAGGAGGCGAGAGAGGCAGCACTGGCCGCACCAGAACTGCCTGGATCAGCAGCAGCCCAGCACAACCACCTTCCACAGTCAGGCCCGACAGCCATAGCTGGTTTACCCCGACCGCTTCATTGAGTGCAGCCCCTCCCCCCGCACAGGACAGGTCAACCCCATCACACGCGGGCAGCTTCCAGTACCGCGTCAAAAATGAAATTACCTTCTGATGCACTGCCCCCACTCACTCTGTCCACAGTCATCCCTCTCGCCAAGTCCACAGTCTGACCCCTCTCATACAAAGCACGTTTCACCCTATCCATCCAACTCATCCGTGGTCTACCTCGCGCTCGAAGACCACTCACCTCCGACATATATATCTTTTTCACCAGCCGCTCAACATTCATTCTTTCTACATGCCCAAACCATCCAAGCACTCTTTCATCCCCTCGCCTGCTCAACTTTTTGATAACACCCGTCTGCTCCCTAACCAACTCATTCCTGATCCTATCTCTTCTAGTTACTCCATACATGCTCCTCAAACACTTCATCTCAAACACATCCAACTTCCTCCTCTCAGCTGCTCTCAACCCCCAGGACTCTGCTCCATACAACAAAACTGGCACAATCAAACTTTCATACAGTCCCCTCTTAGCATTCATACTCAAACTCCTGCATTCAAAAACTTCCCTCATTGCACCCAATGTCTTACAACCTTCACTCACTCGATGCTTCACTTCTACTTCCATACTATCCTTAACAGTCACATCCGACCCGAGGTACCTAAAATGCTCTACCTCCTCTAAAACTTCCCCATTCAACCTCACATCCAAAGTTCCAAACACTCCACCTCTTGAACATCTCATCACCTTACTTTTATTCACATTTACCCTCAATTTCCGCCTTTCGCACACTCTACCAAACTCTGTAACCAGTCTCCTCAGTTTTTCCTCTGAATCAGCCACTCATCAGCCAATCAGCCAATCAGCCGAGTTCTTTAAAATAATCACGTTAGCTAAATTTTCCAACGAGGCTTAGCATATTAGACCGAAGTGGATGCTTCATTCTAAGTAGTTCTGGTTCCCCTTAGGAGGATAGAACTTTTATCCTTGGCAATTACTACTTTCAAAGGGAGAAAATGTGAGGTCGCTAGCTGAGAGTTAGATAAGTCTTCTTTTTCTTGAAATAAGTTTTTGATTTTGTTAATGACCATCTTTTCTCGGTTCTCTGCTGTCCTGTTTTTCAACACCGTTTTCTTTTCAACTTTAATCTTGCTTCATAGCCTTCCCTCTGAACTTGCTGTTCCTATGCGCAAGAGATCCTGTGTGGGAATGCACTTTGTGCCTATAGATTCCGAGTTCTTTTAAAGGCATCCTAAGTGGTGCCTTCATCCTTCCTCTCTTGCTGTTATTCGGGAGGCTTAAACTAACATTTAAATCTAATCGAGAAGATGAAACTGAACCAGTTCAGGTAAATTCGTCTATTTTTATTCCAAACTAAAAATTCTTGCTTGGGCCCTGAAACCTGATTTTTGTGTTTACGTGAACTTTTACGAAAATTATTCTAGGAACATTTAGAGCTTCTTCTTTCTACCTCAAAATGTGACATCCATCTGGATGAAATACTAGAGTTCCGTTAAAGAAATGAGAAAAGTTGATGAAAGTTTACTCGTTATAGAACGTATTTGCAGCCCATCTTATTTTGGCCAGGTATTAAGTTATTTCAGAATCGTAGCTGGGGTTCATTCATGAGCGAAAATATTGTCATCAACATGAGGCTGATGCTGCAGTCCCGAGTAAAAATTTTCAGATTTTTTCATGTCCAAAGGCAAGTTTATAATAAACTAATCAAATTTGTAGCCGTGTAATCAGATTTTGACTAGCATTTTTAGCGGAAAATTTTAATAAAAAGGGGTCGCCATGTGATGCACAAGTTTCGCAGGGTAGAACAAAAATATCTATGGTTTCTCTTTGAACAGGAACAATATATACAAGCACATATATCAATTAAATACAAATACATAATACGTTTCACTAATTGAAATGTTTCCTTCATTATTTTCCTGACTGATTCGTCATTTTAATGCAGTTGCCTTTTCAGGTACTCTCGAGGGTCGATGCATCTTATGCAAGAGTTAAAATCTACAGAGCAGCAAGTAAAAGAAGACTGGTCACATTGGAGTGAGAAGTTCTTCCAGACAAGAGATGGATGCAGAATTGGACCTTCACCAGCGTGCGGCATCGTCTTTACAGGGTGTCTCAGAATAAGAAGTACAAAATTGCCCACCCAATCTAAAATGGCCAAACAAACACTTTTTCTTCTATGAAATTTGCCGAGAAAAATTCAAATTTTTGAGATAAATATTAGCTCGTGTTAGAAGACAATGCAGAAAAGCATTTTCCAGTTTTCCAGAAGATCTTGAGCAAACCCACAGCTAATGGGACAACTCGTATAGTAGTCTCTTCTGCAGGGAATGGAAGCTAAACAGCTTATTTCGTACCGAAAGCCAGGGGTTGAACACGATTTCCAATTTTTCAAGGCAGGCTAGAAACTAAAGGGTGAGTTAGTTTAGAACGCCGGATACCGAATGTGAGCTGGAGCAAGTCTAAGTAAGTCTCGTGAACACAATTATAACTTGCCTCAGTCAAGCGTGGCGTTATTCGCACATGCACGGGTTACGATCTTCTTTTACTTTACTTTACTTCACTTCACGTATTTTTCCATTGCTCCTAAGTAGTGATGTACCGATGTATCGGTAACGGTATCGGTGTCGGCAGTATCGGTTATTTTACTGGTATCGGTATCGGCAAAATCCGGCCGATACTTTACCGATACTTTCCAATAATACTTATTTCATCACAAAAATGAACGTCATAAATCGTGAAAGCAAAAGTATAATCAAATAAAGAGCCTCTTCATACCTAGTAAATTAGTTATCTAACTGTTGAATTACAGCCTTTAATTGGGCCCGCTAACTGAATTTACTACTTTTAATTCCCGAGGAGTCACGTACGGTCAGTAAGTGAAAGCTATGTAGCATGAATAGTTGAACACAGTAGTGACATAAAATTATTATACTTTTACAACTAAAACTTATATAGTTTGACACAGTTTCTATTTCTTAAAGTATGTGGCAGGCTAACAAAAATCAAACTAATGAAATATAGTTGAAGGTGCATTTTAAACTTTTTATAAATTTTATATAGAAGCAGCTAAAAATTCCATTTTAATTTAGCTGGTGAATCGTCAAATAATACGAAGCTACTAATTTTATTTTATTTAGCATGTAAATCGCCGTACATTACGAATCTTGCATTTTTCTTCTATTTTAAGATGTTTGAAAAATTCACGAACCATCTTACAGTTGGTAGCGTGTTTGCGGATCTTTTCTGTTTCGGGGCCTATCGAATTGTAATGTTTTATTTTCGCCAAAGTATGTATTTTGGTGTGAAAAACATGAAAATGAAAACCATTTTGCGGAGAAATTATTCCTTAACTGTTCCTAACCTAACCTAATCTAACCAAACCAAGGGTATAATTTCAAACACCTCACTGTTAATCATAGTGAAAACTTCGTGGACCGTGCAACAGGTGCACACACTCAAATCATTGAGAGTGTATGGCATAGTCTAAAAATGAAAAAAACGTCAGGGAGGCACTCACCGACAAATGATAGGCTCGTATCTGTGTAAATTTGCGTTGCGAAAACGTACCTATAAACCGCAGTATTTTTGTTAAATATTGGATATAAGCAAATTCAAGGCTCAATAAATAATTTATCCACAAAATGTTACTCATTTTCGTGTTTTCACACCAAAATACATACTTTGGCGAAAATAAAATATTACAATTCGATAGGCTCCCAAACCGAAAAGTGCCGTGTTTGCCAGCACACTGTGTGTTCGTAGATACGTATACTACTTGCGTTCACGCTGATGTTTCTGAGACTAAATGCTACATTATATCACTAGTTTACGCCTGTAAATGGAGAAAAATATCATTTTCAAGTAAATTTAGTCTGATAATAACCTTAGTAGGCAAATTAAGATTGCTAAACCGTGAATACTTATTTGTTCATACATGCTGATTACGGTATCATACGACAATAAAGCGGAAAGATGACGCAATCGAAAACTTTGTGAGGGAAACGAATCAAACGATATAGTTAACTTAGCAAGAGCAGTTTTATTATTCCAAATTGAAAACTTTATTGTCAATATTGTTATACAGGTAAAGCTCTTATAACGGTCGATCTTAGAACGGGACTCTCCTACAACGGGTAGGACGCAGTTTATTGGTAGTTATAACGGGTATGTTTTGCTCTTACAACGTCTATTTTAATTTGATATTTATTACTTAGCTTTACTGTTCTTATAGTATACTGAATGACTATTTGTTACGATTTTAGTCATGTAATATATTTAAATATATAAATAATGAAAAATGTCTTTAAATTAATACCGTCATTGAACAACGTTCAGACTGTTGTCATAGCTCAATAAACTATTTTCTATTAAAGGCAATTATAAAAGATGTTTGTGTTGTAAACTAAAGTAAACGTGCCGCTTGCACAACGGGATTTGTCGCCTACAACGGGTGTTTTTCTGGAACGAATTCCTACCGTTATAGGAGCTTCACCTGTATTATTAGATATATTAGTGAATAATATTATAACACCCATGTAGGGCTTATAAGGTTTTATTTTAATATTATTATAAAAGTATCGGTCAAAGTGTCAGTATTTCCAAGTATCGGAGTATCGGTATCGGTATTTCCAAGTATCTGAGTACCGGTATCGGTATTTTCAAGTATCGGTATTTTCAAGTTTCGGAGTATCGGTATCGGCCAAAAAATGGGTCTCGGTATCGGCCAAAAAAATATCGGTACATCACTACTCCTAAGACTTATAATATTCTATGTGCGAGATTGCTGTTGCTGTGACCTCTTCGTTATCGGGTTTTCAAGATAGTTATCAAAAGTTAATATTTTATCACTTGAGAAACTGTTGTGCCTGTCTCACGTCGGGCTGATCTAAGTACTAGTGAATCATTCACCGTCCACAAGTAGCATATATAACCTTCCTACCCGTGACGCATTTAGTTCCTTACTTCAAAATAACGTCATCTACGCGACGTCCTTCGTCTTTTTTGTTACGATCTTCATCGCCTCAAAATAAGTCCTACGAAAACCGACACTATGTGGGACTTCATGTAGAAATAGTTATACGGTGTGTCTAGCACACGAGCTGAAGCAATACGTGCACGTCTGGTATGAGCTGTACATTTTATTTATAGACAATAAAAGTGAACCACTTCGATCTTGTGTTAACTTTGCTTAATTTTCAACATTAAGCACCAGGACTCGCATCTTCATTTTCAGTTGATATCCTTGTTATATATATATAAAAAAGATGTAATCAGCGATAGTGAGTCATTGATAGCGCAGTGCCACGGCCTGCAGTATTGTCACCATCAGCAATGAGAAGTTTCATTGCGTCATGCATAAGAAATTCAACGAAAATGGCACTGCTCGCGATGTTTCATAAAAAAGTCGACATAATTATATTGATTTCGACCATTAAACGAGAAACGTCACTGTCCAGAAGCGTCACCAATTTGCAATGATGACAATCGTACTGATATCAATATTAACAATATAACTTCATGAATGAATTTTGGATGGACAGATTGTGTTCGAATAACTCCCAGCACTGTGACCTCATTTACTGACGTCACTTGCTTCTGCAAACCCCATTGGTCGAATTGGAATGAAGTTATTACCTGCAGTGTGACGTCAAAGATTTTAGGATTTTATTTCGATTCGGCCGATGAAGTTTGTCTGACGTCACTTCTTGCAGTGTGACGTCAGACAAAGATTTTCAGGACTTTATTTCAATTCGGCCGATGAAGTTTGTCTGACGTCACTACCTGCAGTATGACGTCAGACAAAGATTTTCAGGATTTTATTTCAATTCGGCCGATGAAGTTTGTCTGGCGTCACTGCCTGCAGTGTGACGTCAGACAAAGATTTTAAGGATTTTATTTCAATTCGGCCGATGAAGTTTGTCTGACGTCACTACCTGCAGTCTGACGTCAGACAAAGATTTTAGAATTTTAGTTCAATTCGGCCGACGAAGTTTGCCTGACGTCACTACCTGCAGTGTGACGTCAGACAAAGATTTTAGAATTTTTGTTCAATTCGGCCGAGGAAGTTTGTCTGACGTCACTACCTGCAGTGTGACGTCAGACAAAGATTTTCAGGATTTTATTTAAATTCGGCCGATGAAGTTTGTCTGACGTCACTACCTGCAGTGCGACGTCAGACAAAGATTTTCAGGATTTTATTTCAATTCGGCCGATGAAGTTTGTCTGACGTCACTACCTGCAGTGTGACGTCATGTACTGACGTCATTCGCTTATTTTATTTCTACCATCATAGTTTAAATGTCACCACGTAGAACGTGACGTCATGTAGAGATCCAATTTCATTTCGCATCTGATCAATCTTATTTCAATTCGACCGACGAAGCTTGTATGACATCACCACCTGTAGTGTGGATGTCCCTGATTATTTCGATTCGGCCGAGGAAGTTTGTCTGACGTCACTACCTGCAGTGTGACGTCAGACAAAGATTTTCAGGATTTTATTTCAATTCGGCCAATGAAGTTTGTCTGACGTCACTACCTGCAGTGTGACGTCATCAATTTACTTTCGTGCAACTAATTAGGTTTGAATTCGACCAATAGGGTTTGAACGACGTCACGCGTTGCCATGACCGCAGAATTCGACGTACGACGTCAACGCTCAAATTCAACTTTGAAGAAATTGAAGGCACAGGAAAACGACGTAACGATGCAGAGTTCAAAATAATACGGGTAGGAAAATCACACGCGAGTGCTCTAAAATTTAATATTTTCAAGGGGAAAGTAAACGAGTCGATTTTGGTATGAATGTTCCATTAAAAATCTAATTCTCATTCATGGAGTACAATTCCCCGCTTTGTAAAGGCCCCCTCTTACGTACAAATATGTTGGCAGACAATCTGAACTGAATTTGGTTTGTCGGTCTCAAGGCCCCTCACACGATGCAAACAACACACTGCAAACTTGACAAAGACAGGCGCACGCTTCAGTATACCAGTAGCAGCTAGGTGGAGAGTATGCACAAGAATAGCGACTCCAGACGGCGAGTTCGTACAATTGATAGGATTCGCTATAGTTGCAATGAATAAGAAATAAAAGTGATGTAAAAGCTCGCTCAAAATGGGCTAAAGAATAGTTCCTAAAAAGTAGTGAACATACAAATAAGAAATTGCTTATTGAAGTGCATAAGGAGGGAGAGAGGCAGAGTACAGTCGTGCACTACACACGAAGGCTGGCGTGACACTAACGTGGTGTCAAGGTTTGCACTTTGCAGCCGGTCGCTCCAAAATTATCAAGCATGGCTCATCTGCCTCATACAGTCTGTGCCAACCTGAAATGAGCGTACAAACGCACGAATTCAGCAAAAGTTCAGATATGTTTGCAGATATATTTGCGCGTGTGAGGGGGCCTTAATAAACAAGACAGACTTGTCTAACAATGCGCGCCATCCAAAAATAGACATAACTATTAAATCAAAATTTGACTTGTGTGAACGCCCTGGGCAATGGACATCATGAGTTGTAAACGTCCTCAATTAGGAATTGACTCAAATTCGTCCCATAGAAGTTTATTCATTACATCGGTGATGAATTACAGAAAACTTTATAAATTTTTTAGAAACGGACCTTACCAATGTTTCTCAAATGAAAAGGGGTAAGAAAGTAATTGGAAATTGTTGCCTTAACATTAAACTGACTTCACAGAGGCAAGTTAAAAAATTCACGACGGTATTTGAAATGTAAATATGAAGAATTTAATTTTACATTATCTACTAGCAAACAATTTATAACGATTTTCGAGCATAAAATGCCAGCGCAATTTTCAAGTTTTCTAACTAAATTCGACAAAAATCTCAACGATTCTCAGAAGGGTACGAAACATCAGTTGCTGGAAAGCCTTCAAAGGTCTTTCCAGCCATAAGTACAGACATGAAAATTTATTTGAGTATAGATTAGATATGTCATATTAGGCCAGATAATGATTCTCATCCACTCCAATCATACAGCGAACTTCCACGTTTCTGCTCTCAAACCATTCGGCAATAACAAAATTAGAATCGCATTACCTCAGATTAGATTTATGTCAATTTGCGCCTCCTTACCAACAAAGGAGTTTTAAAAAGAAGTGTGAACGCATCATATACTATAGAGTAAAGAGAACGCACCATCTATGTACAAGGTGTGTTCCCACACAAGATCCCCTGCACATAGAAACAGTAAGTTTGAAGAGAAGATAATGAAACAAGATAATAGTTGAAAAAAGTTCTAGGTGCTGAAAAATAGAACCGATGCAATGACATAGAAAAAGAGATACAGAAAACTGGAATCGAAATATAGAAAAAGAAATGCAGAAAACTAGAATCGAAATATAGGAAAAGAAAACCAGAATCGAAATATAGAAACACAAACCAGAATCGATATATAGAAAACTAGAATAAAAATATAGAAAAAGAAATACAGAAAACTACAGATACACGATTCATCGTAATGCATTGAGGCGCAGTACTTTACTTCCATCTCTCATGAAAAACGTCTCTCGTGCAACCAAATTCCTACATGGTTTTCTTCGTCTTTAAACACTTCCCGTTTTACCTTTTCCTTTCATCGCGATGTTAACGCTTTTCTTCGAACAATAGAATCGAAATATAGAAAAAGAAAAACAGAAAACTAGAATCGAAATGTAGAAAAAGAAAAACAGAAAACTAGAACCGAAATATAGAAAAAGAAATACATAAAAACATAATAGAAATATCAGAAATTCCAACGAAAAAAAAGAAGGCCTACATCCCTGCACATGGGAACATCAAGTTTGGAAAGAAGTTCATGAAACAAGATAATGGAGAGTAATAGATGCTGAAAAACAGGACGAAGATAAAAGATGGTCAGTAACAAAACTAAGTTCCCGTTGTATTCCAGCAGAAAGGGAGGCCTACATAACACTCAGCCTGGATTAGATATTAGTTTAAGCCTCTTTAACCGCAACAAAGACGTTCTAAAGAGAATAGGCATCATTTAGTATTGACTGAAGGGAACGTGGAATAATAAATAATACGGGATACGGCAAATTATAATAATACGGCAAAGGAGCATAGAATCAGTGAGCTGGAAAAGTAGTTCATGAAACAAGATAAAAATTGAAGAAGTAGTAGATACTAAAAACGGGACAGACAGTAGTGAACCAAAAAAGATGGTCCTTAACAAAACAAACAGTTTAAAAAAAAGCCTACCTAGCTCTCAGCTCGGAACCTCACACATTCCCCCTGGGAGAGCTCATTCTCATAGATACAGTAGCTGAATACCCCTGAGGGTCTCTCAGCTTGGAACCACCCATCTTCCTCCAGAGAGCGCAATTCCCTTGCATACAAGAGTTGCATCTCCCTGAAAAGGGTACCTCATAACTAATTTCAAATTGACTAGTATTTTATCTACTTCACATATTGACTCTAAAATAGTTTTCAGCTTAGCTATTCTGGAAATTTTTGGAGCCACTGGGTTTAAATTCAACTATTTCAAGAGCATTTTTTTTTAAGTTTCGGTCAGACAGCCACAGTAGACGAATTTAAAAATAGCAGACAAGATACATAAACAGCAACAACTGTGCTCCAGTAGGAGTTTAGTTGTCGAAATTTATAGACGGCAGAAGATACAAATGGAACAGAATGTTTCATCGAGCACAATACGATGCTAAGGGCAAAATACCAGAAGAAAATAAAAAAGACATAGCAGCCTCGGAAGCTCGGATAAACGATAGATTATCACAGTGAGTACTGCTTATATTCAAGAAGTAAGGATGTCTAGAAAGAATGCCATCTCCCAGGGACAGCACTGAAGCCGCGACAACTGGTGTCCTTGTTTTGCGACTAACTCAGGAATCTTACCCATTATTCTACGACAGCTGAAGTCTGTGAAGTGAGATTATATCAAAATTAATCAAACTTACATACTCAAGACGTTCTTCACGTATTAGGCCATATGTGTACCAGTTGGTAAATTGCTCATTCACATACCAGTATAGATGAATGATATTTCATCTGTTTCGCGACCTTCTTAATAAATAGCTATTATCATATGAGGTGAAATCTTATCGGGCAATTGTATATTTATATTTCTTAGGAAGGATTAAATGTTTTCGAGCAGTGAATTGGATTTCCCTACGCTGCTACCTACAACCTAACCAAACCAACTGATGGCACCCGCGGAATCGCGGTAAACGTCTAAAAGGAAAAGCAGAAATAATGTCAAATAAAAAAAAAACAGGAAAACTTGTTACAAAAACTTGACATCAGGAATACTTGACATCAGAAATTTTGCCGTCAAATTTAGTTATTACGGTTATCAAAATTTTCATCACTAAACATGAGGTTTTACCATTGAGGACGCTGCACTATCGTTTCATCAGTGCCTCTATAACTTAAAGATTAACCAAATGCAAAATTCAGTATCTCGTTGAACACAGATACACGATTCATCGTAATGCATTGAGGCGCAGTACTTTACTTCCATCTCTCATGAAAAACGTCTCTCGTGCAACCAAATTCCTACATGGTTTTCTTCGTCTTTAAACACTTCCCGTTTTTCCTTTTCCTTTCATCGCGATGTTAACGCTTTTCTTCGAACAATAGAATCGAAATATAGAAAAAGAAAAACAGAAAACTAGAATCGAAATGTAGAAAAAGAAAAACAGAGAACTAGAACCGAAATATAGAAAAAGAAATACAGAAAAACATAATAGAAATATAGAAAAAGAAAACCAGAATTGAAAAATAGAATAAGAAAAACAAACCAGAATCGATGTATAGAAAAAAAACAGAGTCAAAATATGGAAAAAGAAATACAGAAATATAGAACAAGAAATACAAAAAAACTAGAATCGAGACATAGAAAAAGAAATGCAGAAAACTGGAATCGAAATATAGAAAAAGAAATGCAGAAAACTAGAAGCGAAATATAGGAAAAGAAAACCAGAATCAAAATATAGAAACACAAACCAGTATCGATATATAGAAAACTAGAATAAAAATATAGAAAAAGAAATACAGAAAACTAGAATCGAAATATAGAAAAATAAACACAAATATAGAAAAAGAAATACATAAAACTAGAATCGAAAATTAAAAAAAGAAATACAGAAAACCAGAATAGAAATATAGAAAAAGAAAAACCGAATCGAATTATAGAAAAAGAAACCCAGAATCGAAATATAGAAAAAGAAATACAAACAACTAGAGTCGAAATATAGAAAAAGAAATACAGAAAACTAGAATCGAAATATAGAAAAAGAAATACAGAAAACTAGAATCGAAATATAGAAAAATAAATACAGAAAACTAGAATAGAAATATGGAAAAAGAAATACAGAAAACTAGAATCGAAATATAGAAAAAGAAATACAGAAAACTAGAATAGAAATATGGAAAAAGAAATACAGAAAACTAGAATCGAAATATTGAAAAGAAATACAGAAAACTAGAATAGAAATGTGGGAAAAGAAATACAAAAACTAGTGTAAGGCCAGATTGTTGTTGCTGCTTCGGCCATCGAGTTCCGTTTGTGGCAAGTGAAGCAGTGGCTTTACTTTTATACTCCTCATGCGGTTGGTATCGGTTATACGCGATAGAGGAGTGTGAACTTTTATTGAATGAATTTACATTGTGATATATTAAGGTTACTAAACACATATGACTAAAATCGATGTTTAAGGGGTAACTAGGGTAGAGCACTACAAGTACCCTCCCCCTAGAGAGAAAGTAGTTCGAACGATACTATTAGTAAAATAAAATGATGATGCTGCTGCAGAGCGTTGGTGCCAAGCGATGAGGCGTTGATGAAGCCGAGTAATAAAGCCGAGCGATGAAATACGATGCTGTAGAGCGTTGAAACCGAGCGTAGAGGCCGAGCGATGAGCTGTGCAATGGGGCCGAGCTGTAGGCGTTTTGGCGGCTCGGTTGTGCATTTTCTCGCTTTGTTAATCGTTCTTGCGGTACTTGAAACACATAGCGGAAATTGTAATGAAGGCTGGCTCGTTGATTGCATTCAGAGAGCAGAGATGGGTGCTGCTGGGTTCACCAGGTTGAATAGGCAGGCAATGTAGAAGCATCGGCCCGACGGTGAAACCGCTGGAGAGCTGCTGGGTCACCAGTTATCAGGGGCAGGCAATGTGGAAACCTAGGCCCGATGATGAACCCGCTGAAGAGCTGCTGCGGCCACTAGTTGTTGGGGCAGGCGATGAAGAAGCCTCGGCCCGTTGGTGAAGTAGCTGGAGGGCTGCTGCGCAGCTGCGGCCGTCAGTTTTTGGAGCTGCTGGGGTCACCAATTGTAAGGCTTGATGTTTCTGCCTCGGCCGTTGAGTTCCCGTTGAAGGCTCGAGTGAAGAAGAGGGGAGGTGAGTGAATACAGAGGCGAGTGAAGCAGCGGCCTTACATATATACTCCTCCTGCGGTTGGTATCGGTTACACGCAGTGGAGGAGTGTGAACTTGTTGTTGAATAAATTTACATTGTGATATATTAAGGTTACTGAACACAAATATGACTAGAATCGATGTTTGAGGGGTAACTAGGGTAGAGCACTACAAGTACGGTACTTGTAGAAGCATCGGCCCGATGGTGAAACCGCTGGAGAGCTGCTGGGTCGCCAGTTGTAGGATTGCAACTTCTGGGGTCACTATTTGTGAGACCATGATGTTTCGGCCGTTGGGTGTCACTCTGGGGTCTCCAATTGAAAGGCCAGATTGTCGTTGCTTCTTCGGCCATCGACTTCCGTTTGTGGCAAGTGAAGCAGTGTCCTTACTTATATACTCTTCCTGCGGTTGTTATTGGTGATACACGATAGGAAAGGTGGAACTTTTGGTTGAATGAATTTACATTTTGATATATTAAGGTTACTGAACATAAAATGATTAGAATCGATGTTTGAGGGGTAACTAAGGTAGAGCACTACACTAGAATTCTTGTATATATAAAAGTGTAGTTGTATATATAAAAAAAGAAATACAGAAAACTAGAATCGATATATAGGAGAAGTAATACAGAAAACAAAAATCGAAATATGGAAAAATGAATGCAGAAAACTAGAATCGAAATATAGAAAATGAAATACAGAAAACTAGAATCGAAAAATAAAAAACAAAATACAGAAAACTAGAATTGAAATATAGAAAAAGAAATACAGAAAACTAGAATCGTAATATAGAAAAAGAAATACAGAAAACTAAAATCGATATATAAAAAAATAAATATAGAAAACTAGAATTGAAATATAGAAAAAGAAACACAGAAAACTAGAATCGAATTATAGAAAAAGAAATACAGAAAACTAGAATCGAAATATAGAATAAGAAAACCAAAATTGAAATATAGAAAAAGAAAATCAGAATCGATATATAGAAAAAGAACAACAGAATCAATATATAGAAAAAGACAAGCAAAATCAATTTATAGAAAAAAAAACAGAATCGAATTATAAAAAATGAAACAGAATCGAAATATAGAAAACCAGAATCGAAATACAGAAAAAGAAACACAGAATCGATATATAGAAAAAGAAATACAGAATAGAAATACAGAAAAAGAAATACAGAAAACTAGAATCGAAATAGAGAAAAAGAAATACAGAATACTGGAGTCTAAATATAGAAAAAGAAAACCAGAATCGAAATACAGAAAAAGAAAACCAGGATCAAAATATAGAAAAAGAAAATCAGAATCGAAATATAGAAAAAGAAAACCAGAATCGAAAAATAGAAAAAAAAACCAGAATCGATATATAAACAAATAATACCAGAATCGAAATATAGAAAGAAAACAGAATCGGAATATAGAATAAGAAAACCAAAATCGATATATAGAAAAAGAAAATCAGACTCGAAATATGGTAAAAGAAAACCAGAACAGATTTATAGAAAAAAAAAGAATCCAATCACAGAAAAAAAACAGAATCGAAATATGGAAAACTAGGATCGAAATATAGAAAAAGAAATACAGAAAACTAGAATCGGTATTTAAAAAAGAAACACAGAAAACTATAATCGAAACAGAAATAGAAATACAGAAAACTAGAATCGAAATATAGAAAAAGAAACAAAAAACTAGAATCGAAATATTGAAAAAGAAACACAGAAAACTAGAATCGAAATATAGAAAAAGAAATACAGACAGTATAGAAAAAAAAATACAGAAAACTTGAATCGATATATAGAAAAAGAAATACAGAAAACTAGAATCGAAATATAGAAAAAGAAAACCAAAATCGAAAAATCGAAAACCAGAATACAAATATCGAAAACTAGAATTTAAATATTAAAAAAGAAAACCAGAATCAAAACATAGAAAAAGAAAACCAGAATCGATGTATAGAAGAAAACCAGAAACGATATATAGAAGGGAACCAGAATCGATATATAGAAGAGAACCAGAATCGATATATCGAAGAGAGCCAGAATCGATAAATAGGAGAAGAAAACCAAAATAGAAATACAGAAAAAGAAATCCAGAATCGATATATAAAAATAGAAAACCAGAATCGCGATATAGAAAAAAACAGAATCGAATCATAGAAAAAGAAAACCAGAATCAGAATATAGAAAAATAGAGTCGAAATATAAAAATTGAAATACAGAAAACTAGAATCGAAATATAGAAAAAGAAACACAGAAAACTAGAATCGAAATATAGAAATAGAATTACAGAAGATTAGATTAGATTAGTCGTTAGTTTTAGCCTCCCTACCCAGCAACAAATGCGATCCAAAGAGAGGAAGGAGGAAGGCACCATTTAGTATGGAGTAAAAGGAACGCGGAATCTACGCAGAAAGGCATAGAAACAGTAAGTTGTGAAAGAAGATCATGAAACAAGATCAAAGCTGAAGAGGAAAGTAGTAGGTGATGAAGAACAGGACAGCAGTGAACCGAAAAAAAGTGGTCCTTAACATAACAAAAATATTTTATTTCAACAAAAAGAAGGCCTACCTAACTCTCAGCTCGGGCCCTGACATTGTCCCCCTGGGAGCGCTGGTTCCCATAGATACAATAGTTGTATCCCCCTGAGGGGATAGAATTACAGAAAACTAGAATCGAAATACAGAAATAGAAATACAGAAAACTAGAATCGAAATATAGAAAAAGAAACACAGAAAACTAGAATCGAAATATAGAAATAAAAATACAGAAAACTAGAATCGAAATATAGAAATAAAAATACAGAAAACTAGAATCGAAATATTGAAAAAGAAACACAGAAAACTAGAATCGAAATATAGAAAAAGAAAACCAGAATCGAAATATAGAAAAAGAAATACAGAAAACTAGAATCGAAATATAGAAAAAGAAATCCAGAATCGAAATACAGCAAATGAAAACTAGAATCAATATATCGAAAACTAGAATTTAAATATAAAAAGAACAGAACCGAAATATAGCAAAAGAAAACCAGAATCGAAATATGGAAAAGAAAACCAGAATCGAAATATAGAAAAAGAAAACCAGAATCGAAATATAGAAAAAGAAAACCAGAATCGAAATTATGGAAAAGAACAGAATCAAAATATAGGAAGAGAAAACCAGGGTCGAAATTTAGAAAAAGAAAATCAGAATCGATCAATAGAAAAAGAAAACCAGAATCGAAGAATAAAAGAAGAAAACCAGAATCGAAAGATAAACAAATAATACCAGAATCGAAACATAGAAAAAAAACAGAATCGGAATATAGAAAAAAACAGAATCGGAATATAGACATAGTCAACAAAAATCGAAGTATAGAAAAAGAAAAACAGAATCGAAATATAGAAATACAGAATCGAAAAATAGAAATAGAAATACAGAAAACCAGAATCGAAATATAGAAAAAGAAATACATACAACTAGAGTCGAAATATAGACCAAGAAACACATAAAACTAGAATCGAAATATAGAGAAAGAAATACAGAAAACTAGAATCGAAGTATAGAAAAGGAAAACACAGAAAACTAGAAACGAAATATAGAAAAAGAAAACCAGAATCGAAATATAGAAAAAGAAATACAGAAAACTAGAATCGAAGTATAGAAAAGGAAAACACAGAAAACTAGAAACGAAATATAGAAAAAGAAAACCAGAATCGAAATATAGAAAAAGAAATACAGAAAACTAGAATCGAAGTATAGAAAAGGAAAACACAGCAAACTAGAAACGAAATATAGAAAAAGAAAACCAGAATCGAAATATAGAAAAAGAAATACAGAAAACTAGAATCGAAATATAGAAAATGAAACAGAGAAAACTAGAATCGAAATATAGAAATACAAACAGAATCGAAGGATAGAAAAAGGAATACAGACAACTAGAGTCGAAATACGGAAAAAGAAATATAGAAAACTAGAATCGAAATATAGAAAAAGAAACACAGAAAACTAGGATCGAAATATATAAAAAGAAAACATGAATTGAAATATAGAAAAAGAAATACAGACAACTAGAGTCGAAATACAGAAAAAGAAATACAGAAAACTAGAATCGAAATATAGAAAAAGAAACACAGAAAACCAGAATCGAAATATAGAAAAAGAAAACCAGAATCGAAGTATAGAAAAAGAAATAGACAACTAGAGTCGAAATATAGAAAAAGAAATACAGAAAACTAGAATCGAAATACTGAAAAAGAAATACAGAATACTAGAAGCGAAATATAGAAACAGAAAACCAGAAACGAAATACAGCAAACAAAAACTACAATCGAAATATCGAAAACTAGAATTTGAATATAAAAAAAAACAGAATCGAAATGTAGAGAAAGAAAACCCGAAACGATATATGAAAAAAAAACTAAAATTGATGTATAATAAAAAACTAAAATCGATATATAGGAAATGAAAACCAGAAGCGATGTATAGAAAAGAAACATAATCGAATTATGGAAAAGTAAAACCAGAATCGAAATATAGAAAAAGACCAGAATCGAAATATCGATGTATAGAAAACCAGAATCGAAATATAGAAAAAAAACAGAATCCAATCACAGAAAAAATAACCAGAATCGAAATATATAAAAAGAAACACAGAAAACTAGAATAGTAATGTAGAAAAAGAACCAGAATCGATATATCGGAAACTAGAATCGAAATATAGAAAACCAGAATCGATATATCGAAAACTAGAATCGAAATATAGAAAACTAGAATCTAAATAAAAAAACTAGAATCGAAATACAGAAAACTAGAATCGAAATATAGAAAACTAGAATCGAAATATAGGAAACTAGAATCGAAATATAGGAAACTAGAATCGAAATATAGGAAACTAGAATCTATATATAGAAAACTAGAATCGATATATAGAAAACTAGAATCGATGTATAGAAAACTAGAATCGAAATATAAAAACTAGAATCGAAATACAGAAAACTAGAATCGAAATATAGAAAAAAAGAATCGAAATATAGGAAACTAGAATCGAAATATAGGAAACTAGAATCTATATATAGAAAACTAGAATCGATATATAGAAAACTAGAATCGATGTATAGAAAACTAGAATCGAAATATAAAAACTAGAATCGAAATATAAAAAACTAGAATCGAAATATAAAAAACTAGAATCGATATATAGAAAAAGAAATACATAAAACTAGAATCGAAATATAGAAAAAGAAATACAGAAATATAGAACATGAAATAGAAAAAACTTGAATCGAAAAGCACAAAAAGAAATACAGAAAACTAGAATCGAAGTATAGAAAACCTGAATCGAAATATAGAAAAAGAAATACAGATATATAGAAAAAAATACAGACTACTAGAATCGAAAAAAATAAACAGAAAAAAAAACAGAATCGATTCTGAAAAATATAGAAAAAGAAAACCAGAGTCGGAACATCGTATAAGAAAACCAAAATCGAAATATAGAAAAAGAAAACCAGAATCGAAATATAGAAAAAAAACAAAATCCAATCACAGAAAAAAAACAGAATTGATAAATAGAGAACTAGAATCGAAATATAAAAATAGATATACCGAAAACTAGAATCGAAATATAGAAACGAGAATCGATATATCGTAGTAGAATCGAAATATAGAAAACTAGAGTCGAAATATAGAAAACTAGAACCGAAATGTAGAAAACTAGAATCGAAATATAGAAAACTAGAATCGATATATAGAAAACTAGAATCGATATATAGAAAAAGAAAATCAGAACCGATATATAGAAAAAGATAATCAGAATCGATGTATAGAAAAAGAAAATCAGAATCGATATATAGAAAAAGAAAACCAAAAACGAAATATAGAAAAAGAAAACTAGAATCGATATATATAGAAAAAAAAAACAGAATCGAAAAATAGAAAATAAAACAGAATCGAAACATCGAAATATAGAAAACCAGAATCAAAATATAGAAAAAGAAATACAGAATCGATAAATAGAAAAAGAAATCCAGAATCGAAATATAGAAAAAGATATACAGAATCGAAATATAGAAAAAGAAATATCGAAATATAGAAAACTAGAATCGAAATATAGAAAAAAATATATATATCGATTCTGTACCCTTTTACCATACTGAAATCACATCTTCATAGAGCCTACACAACCTATAGAGCCTACACACATAGAGCCTACACAACCTATGCATCTAAAACCTACAAAACAAATCTTTTTAAAACCTAAAAACCTATCCTTTTAAAACCCTACAACGGATTATTTTCTATACTCCCGCCTACAAATCTATTCTTATCAACCTAAAAATCTGTTATTAACTGTTCTAAAAATCTATCTATATGTAACTAAAAAATCTCACATTGATAAACCCTGAAATCATTTATAAACTCCAAAATCTGTATGTATGGAAACTAAAAGTCCTAAAAATGCAAGAAAACTAAAAATTTATAAACCGAAAAATCTTTATTCCTAAAATCCGAAAATCTGCATCAATCCGTTTACAAACAAAACAAACAAACATCGGCATCTTTGGGATGCTTTATTTCCAATCAAGCCTGCTACATATGATCGTAGCATTGGTTTTTCAAATGTCTTATAACTAACACTATATATAGGACACCATGACGGTTCCCCCGTAAAGCCGGTACCCATTTCCGACACCTGGGTTGAGTGGGGTATTGTGCTTGAGCTTTCCCTTACACCCAACGGGGAAAATCGCCGCGCCAGCGCCGGGATACGAATCCTCGTCTCCAACATACAAGGCCGATCCCTTAACCACTGTGCCACCGCGAGCACAACTTAAAACAACAACTTAACTTCCACAACACCTTAACGACCTATCGTTTTAAAACGTGGAAACCTATGTTAACAAAAAAAAATTAAAATTGTGGTAATTCATAAAGTCTAAAAATTTATGTTTTTGACTCTCATAGAAGATATCCTTACGTGTGTCTGTTGCGGGGAGCTGCGGTGCTGGGACGGGGCCGGGGGTGGCGGGGCTGGGGGTGGCGGGGCTGGGAATCTCGGGAATCTGTTAGTCAACCTGGCCACTTGCGCTCTCCTGCACAGATGTTCTGGGGCGTAATGTATTGTGCTGCACATTGTGATGTTGGGCCAGTCGTTGACTTCATTGGCCGGGATTGAGTTTATTAAATTTTACATTATTTAACTAAATAATAATAAATATATCATTGCGAGCTGAACAGAAGGATTGAATTGGCTTGTTTAAACCGTCCTGACCATAACTAAAGTGTTGCCAAGAGAGAGTGAGATATTACGGCACCATTCCGTAAACAGGTAAGAGAACGGGGAATCTATGCATAAAGTGATTCTTCAAATCCTGTGCAAAGATTCAGCAAGATTGATAATGTTTATGAAACAAGCTAAGACTTGGAGAAGAAAAGAGTGGGAATAGAAAAACTGGACGGCAGTCAACCGAAAAAGAAGGAACAACAAAATCTGTTCTATATCTACACAACGAAGGCTTACCGAACCTTCAGCTCGGGACCTCACATACTTCCTGTGGGAGGTAGGTAACTCCCTCAGATACAGTGGTTGTATCCCCCTGAGGCACTAGTCACCAATAGTACTCATAGTCCTACGTGTTGTGTTCTCCACAGTTGCTATCAACTAGAAAATATACCTCCATGAAAATGGTTCTAAACTCCCTGAAAAGGGTTCTCAACTCCCTGAAAAGGGTTCTCAACTCCCTGAAAAGGGTTCTCAACTCCCTGAAAAGGGTTCTCAACTCCCTGAAAAGGGTTCTCAACTCCCTGAAAAGGGTTCTCAACTCCCTGAAAAGGGTTCTCAACTCCCTGAAAAGGGTTCTCAACTCCCTGAAAAGGGTTCTCAACTCCCTGAAAAGGGTTCTCAACTCCCTGAAAAGGGTTCTCAACTCCCTGAAAAGGGTTCTCAACTCCCTGAAAAGGGTTCTCAACTCCCTGAAAAGGGTTCTCAACTCCCTGAAAAGGGTTCTCAACTCCCTGAAAAGGGTTCTCAACTCCCTGAAAAGGGTTCTCAACTCCCTGAAAAGGGTTCTCAACTCCCTGAAAAGGGTTCTCAACTCCCTGAAAAGGGTTCTCAAATTCCTGAAAAGGGTTCTCAACTCCCTGAAAAGGGTTCTCAAATCCCTGAAAAGGGCTCTCAACTCCCTGAAAAGGGTTCTCAACTCCCTGAAAAGGGTTCTCAACTCCCTGAAAAGGGTTCTCAACTCCCTGAAAAGGGTTCTCAACTCCCTGAAAAGGGTTCTCAACTCCCTGAAAAGGGTGCTCAACTTCCTGAAAAGGATGCTCAACTTCCTGAAAAGGGTGCTCAACTCCCTGAAAAGGGTGCTCAACTCCCTGAAAAGGGTGCTTAACTCCCTGAAAAGGGTGCTTAACTCCCTGAAAAGGGTTCTCGATACCCTGGAAAGGGTTCTGAACTCTCTGGAAATGACACTCAATATTCCAACACATGTTCCTAACACTTCTGTACTACCAACCAAAAGATACCAGCAAAAATTGCTCCTCTATATTTTGAACAAGACACCAAACAAGGGACAGAATCATACTTCAGAGATTACCGCTGTCCCAAGACAAAATGCACTAAATACTTCAAACTGCGCCAAATACGGTCAAGATTGAATTTAGGAGCGCCAACGATTCTTTAAATTTTGCTTCCATATTTAAGCAACTGTAGACATTTTAAGAGGTTTTTCATGAATGACATTTTGATCGTAAATGCTTACTTTTCGAGAAATTTAACTTTGAAGTTATTGGAAGCACACCCACAATACGCACCTGCACACCCCAACACACCTACATTGCACATTATTATTATACAAGAAAGTTTTAGCCTCCCTTTACCAAGACAAAGATGTTCCAAAAGAGGAAGGATGAAGGCATCGTTTATCATGGAGTTGAGGGAACGCGGAATCTATGAGCAAGGTGCATAGAAAGAGTAAGAAGTTCATGTAACAAGAAAAAGTTGATCAAGAAGTAGATACAAGTAGATACAAGTAGATACAAGTAGATACAAGTAGATACAAGTAGATACAAGTAGATACAAGTAGATACAAGTAGATACAAGTAGATACAAGTAGATACAAGTAGATACAATTAGATACAATTAGATACAAGTAGATACAAGTAGATACAAGTAGATACAAGTAGATACAAGTAGATACAAGTAGATACAAGTAGATACAAGTAGATACAAGCAGATACAAGCAGATACAAGTAGATACAAGCAGATACAAGCAGATACAAGCAGATACAAGTAGATACAAGTAGATAAAAGTAGATACAAGGAAAAAAGGAAAGAAAAAAAAGAAAAAACGTTTATTTTCCAAGTTGCCACATGAGATACATGCCAACATATTGGGTTTTAAAAGTTTCTTAATATAGGACGTCCTAAAACAAAAGTTCTATACGACGAGAACTAATTGACAAACCATCCGAGGTGTACAAATAGATAAGCCATACGAGGCATAATAATAGGCAAACTATACGAGGTGTACAAACAGACAAAATATCAGAGGTGTACAAATAGATAGCCCATACGAGGCATATTAATAGACAAAATATACGAGGCGTACTAATAGACAAACCATACGTGGCGTGCTAATAGTCTAACTCTGTCAAGGGTAGTTGAATGAGAAATGAAAAATATCATAGTAGTAGATACAAGTAGATACAAGTAGATACAAGTAGATACAAGTAGATACAAGTAGATACAAGTAGATACAAGTAGATACAAGTAGATACAAGTAGATACAAGTAGATACAAGTAGATACAAGTAGATACAAGTAGATACAAGTAGATACAAGTAGATACAAGTAGATACAAGTAGATACAAGCAGATACAAGTAGATACAAGTAATACAATAGTTGTATCCCCCTGAGGGGAACGCGCAACCAGCCAGCGGGGGACGCGCAACCAGCCAGCGGAGGACGCGCAACCAGCCAGCGGGGGACGCGCAATCAACCAGCGGGGGACGCGCAACCAACCAGCGGGGGGCGCGCAACCAACCAGCGGGGGACACAACCAAGTCAAGTGGGGAGATATTCTCACACTTCACGTCCCACACGCACACACACACACACACACAAGTCCTACCTGGCCGAGGACGGTGAGCGCAAAGTCCCCACAGCGGAGACTGTCTTCCAGCGCCTCTCACCAGGTCCACACATCGCCTTGAGCTCTCCCGGCCTCAGGCAGAGCAGAGCTGCTTTCTGAAATGCAATCCCAAGTTAGGAGCGGCAAGTGATGCTTGAGCGTGCAGATCTTGCGTCGAGTTGGCTAGCGTTTTGTGAGGCGTGTAAGGTGGTCACAGGACGGTGGTTGTGCCATTTTTACAGAGCAAACTACACGCGATAACAAACCATATAGGCAGGATAAACCATTTGGAAAGAACAAACCATCTGACGAGGACACACCATCTGGACTGTAACTGTTCAGGATAAACCATCTAGCCAGAACTTGAATATCTGAATTGGAGTTGAATTAGATTTTCTTTTAATTTTTAAAGATTGAAACCGTTTCCTCCTGGTTAACGAACAGTCTCAGGGAAACTCGTCAATTTCAAATCAAGTGGTAGGACAACGGTGTAAAGTTCGTGTCTGGAGTGGCACAGCTCGCTACGTTGGCAAACGAAGGTGTGAACATCTCGACGAGACCGAGAGCTAATATAAAAATAGAAAGTATAGGATAGATGTTATTTCAAGTCTCCCTGTCCGCAACAATGGCGATCTTAAGAGAGGAAAGAGAAAGGCACCATTCAGTATGGTGATAAGGGAATACAGAATCTATGCACAAGGTGTGCAGAAAAATTGAGAATGAAGTTCACGAATCAAGATAAAAGTTGAAGAAGAAAGTAGTAGTTGCGCGATGAACTGAAAAGAAGGCCCACTTAACTCGCAGCTCAGGACCTCACATTTTCCCCCTGGGAGTGTTAATTCCCATAGATACAGTAGCTGTATCCCCCTGAGGGGAACAGAACCAGAAAACGAAGACACGCGCGCAGGAAGTCGCCTGTACGCGGCCTCCCCCACGAGACAGCTTAATTAACGTAAAGAATGTGTCACAATATGCCGAGTTACAAAGAGAAAATCGGCAACTCTCGAAAATTAAAAACGTGTGATCGCCAAATTAATTAATCATAGGTTAATTTCAAGAACTTCATATCCTAAATGTAACGGCAGAAGAATTCATGATGCGAATAAATTACGAGGCTTTGAACTCCTTTATGCACCAAGCGCAGTAGCATCTGTTGGGCTAAGTGACAGATTTACCGAGCTAACTGAGAGTTATTTTTATTTACTCGGAGCAAAGTTCCTTGCGTACACCTTAGCTCAGAGTCAAATTAATGCGAATGCGCAACCAAAAAAAAGAGACTGGATCTTAAACTAAATCAACATTACAGCACTCAGGTGGTCACATTAGTAGTCTTACGAAACGCCTAGCGGTGTTCACATCTGACGGTACCTAGACTGTCACCGAGTGCATGCTTGCCTGAGTTGGAACAACAGCCAGGCGATGTAGAGCGAGTGGACACCGTTGCAGCTTCACCAAGACCGTCGGTACAGAATTGGATGCGCCAGGCAGAGGGCGTGGGGACCGGCAGGCGGCATCGCCGTCAGGGCAGAGCGGGTTGGGGCTGCGCTGTGCCCACACAACTGCAGGGAGAGAAATCACAGAGAGCAGGCACAGAATTGGAGGAACAGTCACGACACACTGCATCAGTCCCAGCCCGCGCCTCAAACTACTCGAGATCCAAACGCCGTCCGACAGCAGCGGGTCCAGCACAGAGCAGCTGAACTCGTATAAGGTCGGAGCTTGACTACAACAAACGCATGCCGCTAGTGTAGTGCACCAAACGTCGCTCTCTACGGATGTCTACCTGACATAGCGCCTAAATGATGAAAATGTAAGTCTTCACCCAAGTAACCGTTTCTAAAAGCTCAATGATTCAGACGAGTTCGTATAGAAATGTGTCGTTCTTCCTATTCCCGCTTAAGATCATTTTACCACAAATTAGATTTGGTGTTAGTTTAAGCCTCTTTAACCGCAACAAAGGCGTCCCAAAGCAAGGAAAAAAAAGGCACCATTTACCATGGAGTTGAGGGACCGCGGAATCTATGCAGAAGGTGGATAGAAGCACTAATTTGTGATGAAGTTCATAAAACAAGATAAAAGTTGAAGAAGAAAGTAGTAGGTGCTGAAAAACGAAAGAGGAGTGAACCGAAAAAAGATGGTCCGTAACAAAGCAAAAACTTAGTCTAGTTCATCAAAACGAAGGCCTACTTGACCTATAGCTTGGGAGCTCACGCTTTTGTTTGGTGGCCTCTCACTACCAGCCCACGCTTTTGTTTGGTGGCCTCTCACTACCAGCTCACGCTTTTGTTTGGTGGCCTCTCACTACCAGCTCACGCTTTTGTTTGGTGGCCTCTCACTACCAGCTCACGCTTTTGTTTGGTGGCCTCTCACTACCAGCTCACGCTTTTGTTTGGTGTCCTCTCACTACCAGCTCACGCTTTTGTTTGGTTTCCTCTCACTACCAGCTCACGCTTTTGTTTGGTGTCCTCTTACTACCAGCTCACGCTTTTGTTTGGTGTCCTCTCACTACCAGCTCACGCTTTTGTTTGGTGGCCTCTCACTACCAGCTCACGCTTTTGTTTGGTGTCCTCTCACTACCAGCTCACGCTTTTGTTTGGTGTCCTCTCACTACCAGCTCACGCTTTTGTTTGGTGGCCTCTCACTACCAGCTCACGCTTTTGTTTGGTGGCCTCTCACTACCAGCTCACGCTTTTGTTTGGTGTCCTCTCACTACCAGCTCACGCTTTTGTTTGGTTTCCTCTCACTACCAGCTCACGCTTTTGTTTGGTGGCCTCTCACTACCAGCTCACGCTTTTGTTTGGTGTCCTCTCACTACCAGCTCACGCTTTTGTTTGGTGGCCTCTCACTACCAGCTCACGCTTTTGTTTGGTGGCCTCTCACTACCAGCTCACGCTTTTGTTTGGTGTCCTCTCACTACCAGCTCACGCTTTTGTTTGGTTTCCTCTCACTACCAGCTCACGCTTTTGTTTAGATTACCATCGGTGGGGGAGCACACCAGCAAATATCTACCCAGATATCAACATATTATTTTTAAAACTTTATTTCCATATCAAAATGATTTAAGAAACCATAGATGAAAATATCTCAAAATCTAGTAAAACAATATCAGTAAACGGTAAAGATTTCTCCATTTTATGCTGGGACCGTCGACTATTCTTTTCAAAAAACAGATAACATGTTTCCACTCATGAATTAAACCAACTTAGATGAAAAGTTTTACGACAAAACAATATTTTATAATAGTAAAACTCTATCGGCTGCCTCTAATTATGATAAAAATAAACGCGACGGAAGCCTAAGTGAGTATATATCTGAATATAAACGTTCAAGACTTATTACAATGTTGCTGTAAATCACAATCGTATGGAGACTTTAGTCCGTTGAATTACCACAAACTGGTAACCGCGTTGTTTTATCAACAGTTGACCGGTACCCTGCATTCCTCTTCCTGTCCTTCTTGAATGAATTCAGTAATATTATTGAGATATCAACACAGTGACTGCGACTAATAAATATTAAGTTCAACACCAAACTCAAATTTAAAGTCAATTGTAGTAAACTATTTTGAAAAAAAAACAAGCATGAACTGGATCGTGCCTTCATTTAGCTTCGATTAAGCATTTATGAAAATTGAATTTGCGACTACTGGTCGGTCAGCAACATTATGAGAATTACCTCCGTGTACCACCGGTGGCGCACGTCGCAGTCAAAGTGTTAAATCTGTCTCATTTCCACGATGTAATTTGGGTTGATATATGAGGACTGAGAACAATCATCTCACTTCTGAAATGCAATGCTCTAAATCATTTGTTCCTGCAATCACAAAATTTACGCGCATCTCGCCAGACTCAGCCACTCCTTTGATATTGTATTCTTGACAGACCCAACTAGTGTCCTTCCAATACTGCTGAATTTTAAGTAATATAATTAATTTCGAAAATTTCTACTTTAAATTACATTTTTACCACTTGTGCTGCTCAGCAGGTTAAAACTCAGCAATTAACTAAATTTGGAGTAAATGCGTAATGTGCAACCAGATATTCCCTTGAATATCATTGATGAACATGCCATTGATGTCGCCAACCTGGATTGCAAAACGTTAAATCTAGTGCAGCAAATATTGCAGTCATTCAATGCCGTACGATGAGCACACACACGCTACTTTAATTTAACATTTATTTCAAGACTCCATGCAGCACAAAAGCGATCCCATGAGAGCGATTAGAAGGTGCCCCTAAATTGAACATTCGGAAACGGGCAACACATGCACGAGGAGTGTTCCCACCCGAGATACCAGCTCATTGATTGACTGCAAGTTAGCTTCAGCCTCCCTCACCACAACAAAAAGATGCTCAAAGAGAGTAAGGATGGAAGCATCATTAAGGATGGAGTCAGGGGAACGCGGAATCTACACACAAGATGTGTTCCCACACAGGATCCCACGGCTTAAAAACAATAAGCTGGAAATGAAGGTTAAGAAACAAGATGAACGTTGAAGAAAAAAGTCAGAGGTGCCAAAAAACAGGATAGACGTGAACCGACAAAATATGGCCCATAAAAAATACACTTCAAATTGGCAAAAGAAAAGCATACCTAATTCTCAGCCAGGGACCTCACATTTTCGCCCTAGGAGAGCTAATTCCCATACATACAACAGTTGTACCTCCCGGAGGAGATGCCCTGCGGATGGAAACAGCAAGTTTAGATGGAAAAGGAAAAGAAATTGAGAAGAGATTGCAAAGAAGGTATGAGAACTGAATTTACTAGACTTAAGAATCCATCTACCTCTGTTTCGCTTGTGGTAAATAAATTGTTTAAATTGTTCAAAGTGAAGTGGGTAGGAATGCTACCAGTCTGGCAGGTAAATGACTTACCGCAACTCCAGTGTTTGAAGCGGCAAGTAATTCAAAGAGCGCGTCGGACAGCAACACTGCAATGCACTCTCGCTTCCAGCGCGATCGTCATCAAAGACGAAACCAAACCTACCGCTATACCTCGTTAAATACTCATTTGACGAAAAAAGTGTATAGAAGGAAAGTTGTTTATTGCGATGTTATTACCATGATTCAAGCAACAAAAATTCGAAAATCAATGAGTAGCTGTTTATTCGAGCGCATTCGTCATGAAAGACGAAAATAAACCTACCGCTATAACTCGTAATATAATCATTTCAGACGGAAAGGGCATAGAAGAAAACTTGTTAATTTTGATTCAATTCATTAGGTTTAGGCACCGAAAAGTGGAAAATCTATTACTGTCATATCCTTCAGATTTACCAAAAACTTGTTTATTTCGATCTAATTAACTCTGTTCAGGCACCGAAAAATCAAATATCGATTCCCGGTTAATCCTTAACATTTTCCGTCAGACATCACGTGGCACCACCAGAGCCCGACATTTGGGTGCCTCATACAGCACAGTAAACCGCAAACGCTGGCAATACAACTGCAGCCATCTTGACGAGGTGAAAATGTAATAAAAAATTATGAATTATTGGACCAAGATGCATCGCGGAATTTTGCTTGCCCCAATCCACACTGACGAGAAAAAAGGGTAAATGTGTAGCGTTGGTCAGTAATCGATTTTCTACTTTTCTATGCCTAGTAATAGGTAATTAGATATAAATAAACAATTTTTCTTCTATGCACTTTCCGTCGGAAATGAGTAGTCAACGAGTTATGGCGGTAGGTTTAGTTTCGTCTTTGATGACGAATGCGCTCGAATAAACAGCTACTTATCGATTTTCAAATTTTCGTTGTTTGAATCATGGTAATAACATCGAAATAAACAACTTTTCTTCTATACACTTTTTTCGTCAAATGAATGTTTAACGAGGTATACCGGTAGGTTTAGTTTCGTCTTTGACGACGATCGACGCTGTCAGCGAGACTCCATTGCAGTGTTGCCATTCCACGGGATCGATTAATTTCTTTCCGCTTCAAACACTGGAGTTGCGGTAAGTCATTTACCGCTATAACTCGTAAAATATTCATTTGCGACGGAAAGTGCATAGAAGAAAACTTGTTTAGGTAAATGTGTAGCGTTGGTCGGTAATCGATTTTCCACTTTTCGGTGCCTGAGCCTAATTAATTGAATCAAAATAAACAACTTTTCTTCTATACACTTTTTCCGTCAAATGAGTATTCAACGAGGTTATAGCGGTAGGTTTGGTTTCGTCTTTTATGACAGAGCGCTGGAAGCGAGACGCCATTGCAGTGTGGCCATACCACTCGATCGAAGAATTTCTTACCGCTTCAAACACTGGAGTTGCGGTAAGTTATTTACCGCTATAGCTAATAAAATACTCATTTGAGAAGGAAAGTGCATAGAAGAAAACTTGTTTATTTCGATCTAGGGTAATTCATCAAATATCGAACTGAACTGATTATCGAACAACTTTGGAAATATGCGCGTAATAAATTTAGTAAGCATCCAAACTTGCTCAGTGCCAGTGATCTTACATCTAAAACTCCTATTTTAGTGATAAAAACTCATTTCTGTGAGCTGCAAACTGCTACCAGCGGTTGCGAACGCATTTTCTGTACGACCCTTACAAATTGGTCGAATTTTTTCACTCGAAAAATCTTACGCACCTCGGGAAAATTGCGACGGTTTAATTGTTGTTGGGTCACCGTCAACCTCCCGGCATAACTAGAGAGTAGTGTTGTCATATGATGTTCTGTTGCTGTATTTTTTTCTTTTCCGCCAAAAACTTGATAATTATTCCATGTTCGACATTCAGTTCCTTTTTCATGTCAGTATCAAATACTGAACAAAGGTGTTCGAATCAAAATTCCTTAAAAATCATGAATTTATGCCTCGAACAAGGCTTTTCGATTCTTAATTCTTTTAAATAACTGAATCGAACTATTGAACGCCTGTTTTATTTCATTAAAATATTGTATTAACGCTTGATAACAACATTGAATAGTTGAAGATGGGAATTCTGGTGAGGGGCTACCAATCAGCTGCTGGTGTTCCAAGGCCCTCAAGATCATCAATGATTCGTCTGGCTACATTTACTGATGATCAATCCCTTGCCAAGAAAATTGATGCAAGCATCAATAATAATTCATTGACGAGTGCTTTACACTCTACTCCAAAAAAGGTCACACAGGTTGATGATCACAATGATGGTTCAACAAACACTGCAAATGAAACATCGACATCATATTCAAATTTTGATAACTCTCCATTCAAATGCTTCTTGAAAATAAGTAATGAGACAGTTATTTCAAACAAACAAACAAAACAAACATCGGCATCTTTGGGATGCTTTATTTCCAAACAAGCCTGATACAAATGATCTTAAGCATTGGTTTTTCAAATGTCTTATAACTAACACTATATATAGGACACCATGACGGTTCCCCCCGTAAAGCCGGTACCCGTTTCCGACACCTGGGTCGAGTGGGGTATTGTGCTTGAGCTCTCCCTTATACCCAACGGGGAAAATCGCAGCGCCAGCGCCGGGATACGAACCCGCGACTCCAACATACAAGTCCGATCCCTTAACCGCTGTGTCACCGCGAGCACTTCCAAGAAAATCCAGTGCACCAAAGAAAAAAACGAATGAAAGAAAAACGTTTATTTTCCAAGTGGTCACATGAGATACATGTCAACATATTGGGTTTTAAAAAGTTTCTTAATATAGGACGTCCTACAACAAAAGTTCCATACGAGGAGTACTAATTAACAAACCATCAGAGGTGTACAAATAGAAAAGCCATACGAGGCATAATAATTGACAAACTATACGAGGTGTACTAATAGACAACCTATCAGAGGTGTACAAATAGATAGAGCATACGAGGCATATTAATGGACAAAATATACGAGGCGTACTAATAGACAAACCATACGTGGCGTGCTAATAGTCTAACAAAAGTTCCATACGAGGAGAACTAATTGACAAACCATATCCTGTTCGAATCAAAATTCTTGTTCGATTCATGTTCGATATTGATGAAATTATGTTATTAAAGAATTCGATTTTTAGAACAATAAATAAATTCCAACAATCTACGTTGTCTTTCAAGCGACATCACAGAACAAGAAAGCAACTGTTCAAGAATAATCTAGAGGCCCGCAACAGTTATTCAGAGCAAAAGTTACCGATTTATGAAGGTTGTTTCTAGACACACGTGGTTTCTGTTCGATATTTGATGAATTACCCTAATTAACTACGATTAGGCACCGAAAAGTGGAAAATCGCTTACTGACCAACGCTACACATTTCCCCTTGTTTATTTCGATCTGATTAACTACGACTAGACACCGAAATGTGGAAAATCGATTACTGACCAACGCTACACATTTACCGAAAAAAGTGAAGAATAAAGAGCAAGGCCTTACTCACAAGACAACTGCCACAAGTGTTGCTCACCTTGTTACGAGTAACTGGAGAGGTGTAATAATTTCCTAAAACTCAGAAGCTGAACCTTCAATGAATGAACCTGATAGTTCAACGATTATTATTCCAAAGACATGAATTATTTATCACAAAACCTGCGGGCTGCACACGTATGTTTCGTTTGGCGCGTAACTTGTCACACACTGGAGGCCGCGTCACGGGGGCCGCGTTTCCATTCTCTCGGCAGTCAGAACTGCAGCAGCCCTCACGTCTTGTGCACTACACGAGAATGTATCAGCCAGCACGCTTGTTTCATGACGTACCTGCACTTGAGACAAGCATTGATGCCTTAAATGTTCGTAAGACTGCCCACTACCGCCCAACTAACAACACACGCGACGGTAACACGATGGAACAAGCCGAGCGAGAGCACAGCGGCCACCGACGCTGCCGGCGTCTTCTTCTCTGCAGGACTTGCAGCGACAGAAGCGCAGGACGCGCCCAGCGTGCGGCTGTGGCGGCTTGGGGAATGTGAATGTGGCCGTGTGAAGGGTTCCTCAGGCCGTGTGAAGGGTTCCTCAGGCCGTGTGAAGGGTTCCTCAGGCCGTGTGAAGGGTTCCTCAGGCCGTGTGAAGGGTTCCTCAGGCCGTGTGAAGGGTTCCTCAGGCCGTGTGAAGGGTTCCTCAGGCCGTGTGAAGGGTTCCTCAGGCCGTGTGAAGCGTTCCTCAGGCCGTGTGAAGGGTTCCTCAGGCCGTGTGAAGGGTTCCTCAGGCCGTGTGAAGGGTTCCTCAGGCCGTGTGAAGGGTTCCTCAGGCCGTGTGAAGGGTTCCTCAGGCCGTGTGAAGGGTTCCTCAGAGGATAGCGAAGGATTGTGAGGCTCTGTTAAGGCCTTAAAGGGGATATTAAGGCTAGACAGGCCCATTAAAGTATGAAGGGAATTAATTCTACTTTCATTTTGTACGTGACGTTCTTGACAAAGTTTCCAAAAGTAATACGAGAAATATCTAGCTCGAGGGAGCGGGAGCAGCGTAGGGAGGGGCTGCCGAGGGGCACCTGGGACGGTGCAAGTGGCGCAGGATGCTCGGCTCGGCGTCGGCCGCATCAATCAGGCAATCTTATTCATTTGGGGCTCAGCATTCGCTAAAACCAGGAAATCTTTCCTGGATTTCAACTTCATAAGTATGAGGATTAATCTTAATTAATACAGTGTGATATAAAGAAGCGTGTTCTTCTACTCATCCTACTTAAGATTTATAGAACAAGTTCCTAGAGTCCGTGATGTAAACACTTTCTATAATTTTATATTCCTGAACGATGCTTACTGTTTAAATATCGAACTAAAAAAAATGAGTTTAACAAAACAGACTTGAACACTGTAGTAAATAATTATCAATTAATGAGGAGAGGTTAGTCAAAAAGTAATTTATAAAAACATCGCACAACAGACGAAACACAAATCTAGAAACACGTAAACAAACATTCACGCAAAATGAAATTCATAGCTTGCTCATCGTACGGACAGAAAGATGATTTGTTCACGAATCATTAGCTCAATTTGCGCTTAATTTCATTTGTCCATTTATGTTTTTAATTATTTCTATTCACAAAAACGCCCACTAGGGTAGCGATAAATCTATTTTTGAAAACAGTTAGCAAGTGCTATGTTGTCATTTACTGGACAATCGAGTTATTTCTGAAAAATGGTTCAGTGTTAACTGGTCGCAGAGCATTAAGTGAATGTAATGGGCCTTGAGGTTTTTTTAACAATAAAATTGAAACACATATATATATTTATACATGTCTTTGCTTGTATACATAAATATATACACACACATGCAAATATATATACATAAACACATATAATATATATATATATTGTACATACATGTAGAAAATGAACCTGATAAAAAATAATGAAAAAAACAGTCTTCCCCTTGCTACATTGAAATGATAGCTGTATTGCTCATTGTAATTGAAAAAATAATTTTTGAAAAATGAAAAAATAAAATATAATAAAAGGCAGATAACTAGAGGACACAGTACACCAATTCATCTCTGGGCACACGAGCAGATTGGAGCAGTAGAGAGATAGCAGCCAATCAGTAAGGATGTTATCAGCGCACCAGATAACCAGAGTCGGCATTATAATGTCTTCATCAGCTAAAGCACGAGGGCAGTGTCGACACCGTGGTCTCACTCCGCACACTTAACTTGTTGTGAACATTCGAATACGCCGCTTCTTGTGTCACGTAAGTGATTGTGCTCCATAATTATTGAACAATTTCTTTCTCTATTTTGATCTATTACAGTTTACGAAGTACGCTAATCTTTCGCAGTGATATAAAATTGTCCTAAATATGTTAATTTTTTGAACCCTAATGTTACCGTAGCAAAATTTCAGACAGTGTCTCCCGAAGAGAAGATTAGCGTGCCACCTCAACAAGAGAGCCCAGGTCAGGTGGCGATTTTTGAACCCGGCACCTTGGGGTAGAAGTCATGTCAACAGTACGCCGTATGGACTGCTATAGATTTACTTAAGAACGTTATTATATGGTAAGCTTCTGATGTGAATTCTTCAACACGAGTTGTGATACTTCAGCTGCGGTGACTCGATATTATTTTAATTTAGACCCGACTATACAGCGTGGATTTTTTCATCTTTAGTACAGTGTGAGAAAGATATTAATTCAATGATGCCGGCAAAATTTATAGCGATGAGGACATATTTGATCTATATATTAGGATATGACATCTGCAAAACGAGAGATTCCAGTCTGTACCAAATTTTACCACTAATTTACGATGATTGAGCGCAATTTATTCCCAGTGTCGCTCACCTAAGTTTGAAAATATATGTAACTACAATTTAAAAGTGGGCATAATTTCAGTGACGATGCATCGCTAAAAACACTCAGGTTAGTACACTCTTACATGGAAATACGAGCCTGGGGACTTGCGGTGTAAGGAATTATTATGAAAGTAAAACAGGATTGAACTAATTCTGCCCCTAAAACTACGAGCTTCACATTCAGAACTATATTCCCCCTCCTACATATCAACTAGTATGCCAGTCACGAGCTTCACATTCAGAACTATATTCCCCCTCCTACATATCAACTAGTATGCCAGTCACGGGCTTCACATTCAGAACTATATTCCCCCTCCTACATATCAACTAGTATGCCAGTCACGGGGCTCGGAGAAAATGTTTTTTAGCACACCGCGAATTTATGATATTTCCATGCGAATAATAGTGGCCCAAAAGAGTCTACCTGTCACAAACATGAAAAGGATTGTTCTACAACGGCAACCAGGACATGTATTACACCATCGTAATAATACGTGAAATTACCCACCTCGATACGGCTGCCATCATAACTTACGAGTAACTTACAACTTACAACTGCCATCATAACTTACAACCAAGACATTACACCATCGGAGTAATGCGTGAAATTACCCACCTCGATACGGCTGCCATCATAACTTACGAGTAAAAGAAATTATAAATTGCACCCCACAAGGCTATCAAGAACATTTTAGGATGTGAATAAGAGAAGAAAACATTAATGTCCTATAAGGTTAAACATGTTAGATAAGGTTACATTAATTTTTATATGTCTTAATGCAAATATGTTTAATGATAAACCTACATAGAAGCCATGACGGTCGAGTTCGATGCTTGTACAAAGACTGAGAGCAAAACATAAAAAGGTATGCCACAGCTAGTTAATTGAAGTTGAATAGTGTTATTTATTCATGGAAGCAATAAAAACAAAGATGATAAACCCTGTGGGATGAAATCACTTATGACAGTTTCCACGTACATTGACACATAAGCTTTAGCTTTCTTGACGGGGAATAATATCAAAAGTGTGAGTTACGGCATACACTTTTTCCATAAAAAGTAAACATATATAAACATCTTTTCGAGTGGGCATTCTAAAAAAAGTAACTTAACTGCCTAAAAGAGCATGCTTTAAATCACACAACAAATTTATGAGAATTCTCATTGAAATGCTTGAAAATAATACAGGTTGAAATTAGAAAAATATGCTTTTTACAGGACAAATGAGAGTCGGTTGAATAAAGTTTTTGCAGAAACTGCTGTGCGTAAATGTGTGAATATGTGTGAAATTTTGTAGACAGCCGGAAGTTTAAATATTTTTAAATTTTTGAATGAATCATTTGTGTGAGCATTATATTCGAGTTTCTTGTATACCGCTCCAATTGCGTTTTTTTTAGAGTAAAGAGTACGTGGGTTTTATTTTTATCAGTTCCGTGCCATTCTTTTATATCGTATTGTAAGGATGGGGAAATGTGCGTTCGGTAAAGTATTTGCAAAGCTTCTTCAGTTAATACATTATTCATTTTATGAAGAATTCCAATGGATTTTGAAATCTTAGTACTAATTTGAGCAATGTGCTCCTTGAAGGTCAGATGTTTATCGATTATAGTTCCCAGGAACTTGCAGAGTTGGTTTCTTCGATTTCACCTTCGACAATTTTAATGCGTGGAAGAGATATATTTCTCTTGCATGAGAATATAATGTATTTTGTGTTATCGGTGTTAACGCTTATTTCATTAGCGTTAAGCCACAATGAAAGCTTTTGGAGCTCGTTATTAATACTCTCCGAAACTAAAGAGGCATTTTGATTAGGAAGGACTGTAAAGGATAAAGGTTTTAGTAAATCTACATCATTTTTTAAAAAGTTAAGAGTGTAAAAATAGTTTTAAAGTTAATAAAGTTCAGGACATTACACAACAGTTTTGAAGTATGCGTGGGTATTATGATTTGATCGCCTATACGCTGGGATTTGCATCCTTTACACACACATAACACGTATAGATAGTATATCCATATGCGTAAACATTAGCATACAAGTAATCAAATGCATACACTTACTATAATAATGTTTTATAATGTATAAAAATATAGAATAATGAGCAAACGAGTTTCTTGACTACTTTGCTAAAACGCAAGATGACGTGCTATTTTAGTTTTCAAATTATTCAATATTTTAAGGATTCTAATATTCTGGATAAGTTTATTCAACAGTAACGCTTCTGATACTGACAAAGCCTTCTGCCTAATGTCAGATGAACAATGGTTGACTAAGACATTATTGTTACATTCAAATCCAGGTTATTAGCCATTGAATCCCTGGTGTTATCGCGCATTGACTACTGCAGCCTAGTATGGGAAGATTTACCTCAATACCTTCAAAGGGACTTACAAAAGTGCATTAACTTTGCAGCCAAGGTGGTGTGCAACGGTAATTTCAAAAGAAATGATCGCGTAACCCCTCTTCTTTATAAACTTGGTTGGATTTCTATCCAAGAAAGGCTCCTCATGCAGAGGGTCCAATACGTATTCTCCTCGTTATATCTTCCTCAGAGCAATGCTGAGATGGTGCGTTTCCGTCCACCCACTGAAATCAACCAAAAGCCGAACAGAAACCATAATGTCTTAGTCAACTATCGTTCATCTCACTTAGGGCAGAAGGCTCTATCCATATCAGGCGCCTTACTGTGGAACAAACTTCCCCTGAGTGTTAAAATCCCTCAAAGACCGAGAGAATTTAAAGCCAAAATAACTCGTCATCTTGTGTCTCAAAAATAATTCTTAGTTACAGAACATACTGAACACGTATTGACGAATCTCATTTGCCTGGTATCTCCATTGCTGAACAATCTCCCTTGCTCATTGTTTTATGATTCAGGACATTACACAACAGTTTTGAAGTATGCGTGATTTGACCGCCTATACGCTGGGATTTGCTAACATGCTTACTTGTATATGTGTGTATACGTATACGGGTGTATGTGCGCATGTGAGTGTGCATATGTGCACATACACCTGTGTACACTGGACTAGATAAACCAGCCGAAGGATGCATTTTATGTCTTTCCTCTCCGTTTTTGTGCAAGCATCAAACTAGACCGTCATGGTACCTATGTGTGTGTGTGTTTATCAATTGCAGACATTCTGCCCCATATTACAAAGATACTGTGTTTTTTTCTGATATGAAACCCTTGTAGGGCATTCATGTCTTCTTTCTTATTCACGTCCAAAAATGCTCTTGTTAAGCTAGTACTACAATATTTAATTAAACATTGCTTCGATATTCCCTTAGAAATTGTAAGCAGCAACACCTACTGAAAAAGTTTTCACAAACTTCCTTTGCTCATTATCCTATACTTCACTACATCGCACAGCATTTCTGTAGAACGCGTATGTATTGTGATTGCCTAGATGCATAGGTATGTATTTATGTATGTGTGCGTATGTATGTCGTAGGTATGTATGTGCATGCATATGTGTATATATTTACATGTACCTATGCACATATTGAATGTGTGTACTAGGCTGACAAATGGCATTTTAACTAAAGATAATGGTCCTTTTTTTCTGTTTCACTCTCAACTTGTAACAATGCTTAACTCGTCATCTCTTTATTATTGTAAAGCATCCATGTAAAAAAACTATAAATTCGTTGTGTGATCATCCATTTATACTTAAATAAAATGCTTATCAACTAATGACCGTTATGTTAAAATTTTTAATTAGAAAAACAAAACTTGTAATTTCCATGGTCCTCATGCTTATATTTATATTTTTTTCATGCTTCCTTGAAATGACATTTTTAATCATCTGCCGAAACAAGCAATTTCCAATATTACTTCCTGGCGTCAAGAATTTCAAAGTTTTATGTCATGTACATGTAAACTGTCAAAAGTGTTTTCACCCCACAATGAAAATGCATCGTCCATGAAATTGTGTTGTCTCCTATAATTATAATTACATGTATCATCAGATGTAGATTAAGCAACATTAGGAGTACATTGCCCTCAATCATTTCTTTTCGACAAGTGAAATGGGTATTATAATACTCATGTGTGTATCATCTAAGTGTATTAACTTTAAGATATTTTAAAAACCAATGATGGTATTTTTGTGCCATCTCTATTGGAAATAAACTGTTTTTCTTCTTTTTTTCTTTCTGTTCGGCTTTAGGTTGATGACGGTGGCGAATGGAATCGAACTGTCCCAGCATTGCATTGAGGAAGATATAAAGAAAAGAATACTTATTGGGCTTTGTGCATAAGCAACCTTTTATGAATCGCAGTCCAGCCGAGTTTATGAAAGAGAGGAGTTACGTGATCACGTCTTTTGAATTTACCGTTGCATACCACCTTGGCTGCGAAATTCATAAATTTCTGTAACTCTCTTTGAAGATATTGAGGCATACCTCTCCCCATATACCTGTGATCGTCAATGCGCGACAACACTGAAGCCAACTGCCCAACAATATAGATTTTTTGTTGAGTGTACTTTCATTCGCTGAAAAAAACATTAAAGTTCCGTAAATTTTGGTGCAAGTTTCCTCAACATCAGATTTGAAGGACATATTTCTATCGAACCAGATACCTAGATTTTTAACTTTTTCTGATGGCTTAATTTCCCAATTCCCTACTGTAAGAGTATGATTTGTTTTTTTAGTGCATCTTTTAATCTGAAAATAGTGCATTACTTTTTGCTCGCATTTAGTCTGAGACCATTTTGGTCGTACCATGGTTTCAGGCTAATCAATAGGGTTTCAGGTTTAATTTGCGTCTGCAGTATTTCCGATACAGAACTTGTTATTGCAATTCGAACATCATCTGCAAACGTGGAGATTTGTGTGTTAGAACGTATTGAAGGGAAATCGTTAATGAAATAAATGGAAGAATAACACTGAGCTAAAGTGCAGCTAGGCTTCCACTTGAAAGATCCTCGAGCCCTGAGAAATGGCCGCGTCTCAGGAGTCAAGCTATCACGATTAGATATGGGACTTGACCTTGTAGGGGTAGCAGTTAGATAAGGGTGGCCGACCGGCATATCTCACAGCTGCCCAGTGCACTTTCTCGTTCGTTCGGAGTGAAGCAGTGTTCCATAAATGTAACGTTCCTGGTGCTAGACGAAACTTTAGAAAAATTATATTGATTGTAAATCATTATTAAATTTGCATTTACCTGCAATTGCAATAGTGCAGTACCTTTCTGTTGTATATTAAAATATGCATCGTATAATGTGATACTGGTTTTATGAGTACGAGTTCCGGAGCGGAGGTTTGCGCGGCTTGCCGGATGCCATATCGCGTTCAGGTCAGATGTCTTTATGGGACCTCCGCCGGAAGCTGTGCCTTCGGGGCGCATCGCATTGGTATGCACCGGAAGAGCATTGTTTAACTTCCGAGCGCTATAGCTTATAAACAGAGTCGGTCTATGGATGATTCAGTACAAGAATAGGAACCTAGCTAAGAGTTTCCTTTTCCTACTCCACGAAGTTAAGGCTTGATACGGTATTTAAAGCTACCTTAGGCTAAACCTCGTGTCGTGATGTAAAACCAAGATATTACAAATGGCGACGAGACTTCGAATCTCCAAAGTAAATTTGAACGTTACAAGTGCTCTGAAATTAAGATGGCGCATTCTACAGTTTGCTGTCTTCATTCGACGTTGAAGGGGAAACAGTGAGTAATATCTACAACGATTCAAGTACAGTGTGCAGACGTTCTTCAGAAAGCGGGAAACAATGGTGGTAACAAAGCTAGTATTATAGTTGAAGCTTCGCCTGTAAACATCATTACTGATCTACAACGAAGAATTTAACCTACGTTACTCACTGATGCTACATATGAGGAACTTGAAGGAAAGTTAATACAACAATTTAAAATCAAGAAATCCACTGTTGGCGCATCTGTTACATTTCTAAACAGAGAGCAAAGTGTTAATGAATCCATACAAAGTTATGCTAAAACGTTAAATGACTTAGCATCTTCGTGCAACTACGAAAATTGCGGTCGCGATCGTCTCTTGAGAGATGCTCTTGTGGCCGGTCTACATTCAGCGCAAATTCTCAGCGCGGTTCTACAGAAGGTGACAGCAAGTCCTTCAACGAATGCGTTGAACATGCAAAACTCATTGAACAGTAAAGCTTCGACGCTCCAGATATTATTCGTGAGGATTCACCTTCATCGTTTTTCACTACAGAAAAACTACAGCCGAATTACATATGCATTCACTGCGGAACTAGGCAGAAGCACCTTACAAAGAATTGCCATGCCCTAAAATTAAATTAATAAAATTCAAAAATGTGGAAAATAGGCCACATTTCTAAAGTTTGCAATTTACGACTGCAGCACGACCTCCTCCTGTTTAGCCTGCACGAAGGGGACCTACACGAGAAGAATTTTACGCAGCTCGCACTTACATAGTGCAGCTGGAAAAGAGCGGTTATCAGTGCAACGTCGGAAGAGAAGATGTGTCAAGGAAGAGTTCAAGTGAGCTTCTACAGCGGAAGAACGAAGTTATTCTACAAAAGCCTAGGAACGATACTTGTGACGGGAACTATGTTCATAATTTCTCTGATGTACAAACTAATTACGCGTTATTTCAGTCACATTGTATTCCTCAAAGTGTCACAAAACTTACTCCCTTTGTTGCGCTCAACAATCGTAAAATTGTTACTTCCAGAGATAGAGTTAATCCTAAATATTCTTTGTCCAGAGCTAAGCCTATGTATGTAACTCAATTCTCTGATGATCTGTTTAATGATTCTTACTTGTCATCTGATTCAGTCTAACGTTAAAGATACCGTTCATCTAGATGTGTTGCCTGATGCAGTTCCTGTATTTTTAAAGCACGCCGTGTTCTAGTAAGACTAAAAGACTCCTGCTTTGACACCGGTCAGCAGTTTACCTGAACAAAATGTACCTTGTAGATCAGGTAAAATAACTAAACCTGTAATGCGAATAGGTTGCTAGTTTTCCTTCCGTGTGTCATGTAGTCATCTAAAAGGGAGGGAAATTGTTGTATATTAAAATATGCATCGTATAATGTGATACTGGTTTTATGAGTACGAGTTCCGGAGCGGAGGTTTGCGCGGCTTGCCGGATGCCATATCGCGTTCAGGTCAGATGTCTTTATGGGACCTCCGCCGGAAGCTGTGCCTTCGGGGCGCATCGCATTGGTATGCACCGGAAGAGCATTGTTTAACTTCCGAGCGCTATAGCTTATAAACAGAGTCGGTCTATGGATGATTCAGTACAAGAATAGGAACCTAGCTAAGAGTTTCCTTTTCCTACTCCACGAAGTTAAGGCTTGATACGGTATTTAAAGCTACCTTAGGCTAAACCTCGTGTCGTGATGTAAAACCAAGATATTACACTTTCACAGCATAGTTAGGAGTGAAACATGAAGAGATAAATTTTGAAAATATCCCAATACCCTTTCCAACTACCCTTTCATCAACATTCTGAAATAAAGTTCCATCTTCGCGTCATGTGCTGGGGCGAAAAAAGTATAACTTTGAAAATTGTCGAAGCCCTCCATAGAGAAATAATGTGTGACGTTTACATTCACATAATTAAGAGTTGAACTTTCATGATATTTGACACGCAACTTGTAAAGCGTAAAGAAATGACACCTTCGTGACACCTGATATTTAAGGCTAAAGAAAATTCAAAATTGATGAATAATTAATCAATATTGCGTTGTGGAATATAATTTTGTGTCATTGCTGCAGTGACATTTAGATATTATAAGAAAGTCCTTCACAGAAATTATTGCTGACTGCAAGTTATCGTGGTTATGGATACGTTGCGGGATTATGAAAACTTGCCATGGTTTTATCACTTGAACTTGTAATTCACTGCTGACGCCAATTTTTCCGTCTAGTATGGCCTTCAGCTAATTCCCTCTACTACTCATTCAAAAGCATAGTTCTCCCGAGTTTCTTGCCGGGGAACCAAACTCGTCTCTTACTCAGGAGTCATTGCATGTGACAACAACCGGAAGGACATTACTAGGAGGCTCAGCTTGATACATTCACCCACATGCACTACAGGCCATCGAATCCTCTCAAGGAGACCAGCTGTTCAGTCACTGTCTCCTATCACATTCATTCCCTTGAAAATTCTTAACTGCACAAGCAATAGTATGCTGACAATCTGTAACTAAGTTGTTGACCTCCAAATGGTCTACAAGTGTACTGCGAATCAATTTCTCACAGATCTTGCACAAAACACATGTCAGAGATACTGGCCTGTAGTTGAGAGGATCAAATTTATTTCCCTTTTTATAAATTGGGCACACTGCAGCCAACAACCACAATAAAGGCACTGCGCCAGAGTCCAAGGATTTCCTTATCAGTAATGTTACTGGTATAGCGAGTTCCCGTGCACATTCCTGTAAAAGCCTTGGATGTAAACCATCTGGTCCCATGGCTTTGTCTCCATTTAGTTCTCTCAGCAGGGTCTCAACCTCTTTTATATTCACATCTATATCTTCAATTTTTTCATCATTATAATCCACATGAAAATTCGGCACATCTTGTAAATCTTCCGCTAGAAACACACTTTGGAATGCTTTATTAATTTCATTTGCAGTCTCATAGTTCGTTTCTGTAATTTGTCCTTCTTCATTCCTCACTTCAAGTACTTTTTCTTTCAATGACGTTTTGCCTCTCACATATCCCCAGAATTGCTTGGGATTCCGCCTTATGTCCTCACATATCTTCCTGGTGAAGTCTCTCTTAGCTCGCTTCACTGCCCCCGTTGCGTTATTCCTTGCTCGGCGGTATTCTTCAACTCTACGGGGTGTCCTTCTCACCTTGAGTTGCTTCCAAGCCCTCTCCTTAGCATTTAATTCCCTTCTCACTTCTCTGGTCATCCATCTTGGTTGTTTCTTATGGGATCCACCTTGAGTTTTGGGGACGTGTTTCTCAATTATCTCTATTAGGGTATTGTTCAATATCCGGTACATTTCTTCCACTGACCGATTTCTAAACAGTTCAATCCACTTCATTCCCAACAATTGCTCTCTTATATTTTCATAATTAGCCTTATGAAAGTTATATTTATTCGTTCCTTCTACATCTTCCAATGCAACTTCCACATCTAACAGAAAATCAAACATCAACATTACATGATGACTCCTTCCCAGAGGTGGGCAACACTCCACATCCACAACATCATGTTCACTTCTGGAAAAAAACAGATCCAGAACAGTTGGATGATCCCCATCTATGTTATGTGTTGCACAGCCAACATGCTGATGCAAAAAACTGTCACTAACACTGTCAAAGAAATTTCCTGCATCCACCACTTGTCCACAATTTGATACTCTATTTGTTTCCCAGTTTATTTCTTTAAAATTCAAATCACCACATATAAGTATCTGAGACTCACTATCATACTCACCACTCAGCTTCACAATGTCACACAGTAAATTATTATTATCCCTTGCTGATGCCGGTGGTCTGTAGATCACGCCCAGCAACACTTTTTTTTCCTGCACTAGTATCTCACACCAAACAGACTCTTTATATGCATGTTCATTAAAATAAGCTACACTGATATCAGAAGATGCAATATAATTTCTAACCAGTATGACCACACCGCCTCCAGGTGCCACCTGTAGCTCTCTGTCTTTTCGATATATTGTGTACACACTTCCGTCAAATATTTCTGAATCAAGATGTTCACTTAGTTTGGTTTCTGTTAGACACACAATATCAGGTTTTAGGTCAGCTAAGCACACATGAAATTCCTCCACTTTGTTTGCAATACCATCCACATTTGTGTACAGGCACCTGAGACTAGGTGGGTCACAAGTATGAATCTTTACTGAAAATTTCTTCCCTGCCGAGGTCTGTTTGCATTCACTTTAATTTTCACAGTCCCCTCTCCACGTATAACCCAGATGCAGGCATATGGTGATCAGCGAAGTAAAAAATTTGCCTACCATTTATGCTCTAATTCCTCCATCGACAAGGCCTTCGCCGGAGACTCAACTCGTGCCTCGCGCTGATAGATGCGAGAGTCATTGGTGCAACTTGAATTATTTTTGCACAGACTGCAAACAGATCATTTGTAGAAAATGTTTGAAGCACATGCATGCTCAGCATAGGGTAGATTTATAGACGACGTAGTTGCTAGAGACGAGCTCTCGACGCAGTTCATTGCTGAATTGGATGGCAAAATCCAAACCAGAATTGACCGCATAATAGAAATTTAAAAGCGAAGAAAATGCTGATAAAACTAGTCATATTTACTCAAATTGAGAAAAAACAAAATCGAAAACGTTTCGGAGTCCAGCTCCATCTTCAGTTCTGTAAAATACAAATAATTGAAGAAAGTGCAAAAAGTACAAACATTACAAAGAATACAAGCAATACAAAAAGTAAAAAACAATTGTATCAACAAAAAGATAAATAAACGTCAAACTAGCAAAAAAGTAACGAAAAAATACACACTATGAATTTACTATTTGAAGGGGATAGGAACTAAGCATATTATTTAGGGAAGGTTTTTCTTTAAAAATATGAAGGGATTCTAAAATTCGTAGGTCAAACTCATTAGGAGCGCTATCAATGACTTTAAAATCTTCCTCACGAACTACTATATTGCACTGTTCAGCATGGTTGCGTACGGCTGAATGAGGAGGATGTGCAAGTAAGTTGCTGGTACGGTGGCTCCTACCGCGGTGTTCTGCTATTCTTGTGTAAATACTGCGTGACGTCATCCCGACGTACGCCGATGTGCACTGCACACAACTATATTTATAAATGACACAAGAACGCATTAGACCAGGGGTGGATTCCTTGTGCCGAAAAAAAGAACCTATTTTTGCCTTATTAATCAAAATTACACGCAGGTTGATAGTAGGAATATACCTATCAAAAAGAGACTTTAATTCACGGGCCAGTTTCTCAGAAGGGGTACCAAAATAGGGTAGAGTGCAGTAAAGAAAACTATCGGATCTGACATCAATGTTCGACTGAGAATATTTTCCAGATAAAAACTTTTTAATTTGGGAGTTTACAATTCCTATAGGAAAACCATTTTTATAGAAGAAATCTCGTAAAAAATCAAATTCCGCATGTATATCATTAAACGATGAACATATATTATAAGCCCTATTTAACAGAGTCTTTATTCCGTTTACCTTGAAAATTTTATGACAGAAACTAAAAAAACTAGTACCCAAACCAGTAAATGTTGGCTTACGATAAACAGATGTTACAAAACTTGCGCCATTCTTAGAGATCAGACAATCAAGAAACGATAATTTGTTACATATTTCCATTTCCATTGTAAATTTAATGGATGGGTGTTTCCCATTTAGATAATTCAGGAAAGATTCGGCATGTGAAGAGCTCTTAAAAAGTAAAAATGTATCATCGACATACCGGCTGTAAAAAACAGGCTTGAAAACTGCAGGACAATCGGCTAACCATTTTTTCTCATGGAAACACAAAAATACATTCGCAAAAGTTGGTCCTAATGCGTTACCCATTGCGATTCCCTCTATTTGTTTAAAAAACTTCCCTGCAAACAAGAAAAAAGAATTCAACACCGAAAGCTCAAGCAACGTCCCGAAAAATTTCCGATTAAGGCCTATGATTTTATCTTCAGATGTGCGAAACAAAGAATCTAAACATATTTCTATAGTTTCACGAAGGGGAATATTTGTGAATAGGTTTTCAACATCAAAAGATACCATTGTTAAATTTTGGGCATTTTCGATAGTTTTTAATTTTTTGCTAAACTCGAAAGAGTTCTCAACAGTGAATTCGTTAGTTGTCAAATGACTTAAAACAGGCACCAGAAATTTAGCTAGTTTATAATTAGGAGTATTGACAGCTGAAAAAATGGGTCGGAATTGAAACAACGTAGCAAAGTCTGGCTTGTGAATTTTGGGTAAGCCATATAGGACACCTGGACTCGATCCCGAAACATGAAGTTTAGAATAGGTTTCAGCTGATAGTAGAGAATTGTCTTTTAGTTTACGTAGGAAATTGTTAATACGATCTTCTAGCTTTAGGATGCATTTATTTATAGGGTCAAAAACTTCAGTGAATTTAGAAGAATCAGATAGTATTTCAAAAAGACTCTTATGGTATTGCTTTTTATCTACTATTACCACCCCCCTACCCTTGTCTGGTTTACAAACGATCAGTTCATCATTGTTAGCAAGGGACTTCAGAAGCGAAAAATCCCCTTTCCTAAAAATGGCCGAAAAAACTTTGTAGGCTTTGAAACCGTAAAAATGCTTGTGAGCCAGTGACTTTAACCTATCCAGGAACTCTGCATAATTAGAGGAATTATTCTTTTTTGAAATGAACGCAAGCTTCTCAAAAGATAAAAAATATTTATAAAAGTCGATTTTAAACACAGGGATGCAGAACTCTAATCCGTAAGCTAAAAGTAATTTCGTACGAGGTGCTAGGCTAAAAGAACGAAAATGCCCAAAATTTAACAATGGTATCTTTTGATGTTGAAAACCTATTCACAAATATTCCCCTTCGTGAAACTATAGAAATATGTTTAGATTCTTTGTTTCGCACATCTGAAGATAAAATCATAGGCCTTAATCGGAAATTTTTCGGGACGTTGCTTGAGCTTTCGGTGTTGAATTCTTTTTTCTTGTTTGCAGGGAAGTTTTTTAAACAAATAGAGGGAATCGCAATGGGTAACGCATTAGGACCAACTTTTGCGAATGTATTTTTGTGTTTCCATGAGAAAAAATGGTTAGCCGATTGTCCTGCAGTTTTCAAGCCTGTTTTTTACAGCCGGTATGTCGATGATACATTTTTACTTTTTAAGAGCTCTTCACATGCCGAATCTTTCCTGAATTATCTAAATGGGAAACACCCATCCATTAAATTTACAATGGAAATGGAAATATGTAACAAATTATCGTTTCTTGATTGTCTGATCTCTAAGAATGGCGCAAGTTTTGTAACATCTGTTTATCGTAAGCCAACATTTACTGGTTTGGGTACTAGTTTTTTTAGTTTCTGTCATAAAATTTTCAAGGTAAACGGAATAAAGACTCCGTTAAATAGGGCTTATAATATATGTTCATCGTTTAATGATATACATGCGGAATTTGATTTTTTACGAGATTTCTTCTATAAAAATGGTTTTCCTATAGGAATTGTAAACTCCCAAATTAAAAAGTTTTTATCTGGAAAATATTCTCAGTCGAACATTGATGTCAGATCCGATAGTTTTCTTTACTGCACTCTACCCTATTTTGGTACCCCTTCTGAGAAACTGGCCCGTGAATTAAAGTCTCTTTTTGATAGGTATATTCCTACTATCAACCTGCGTGTAATTTTGATTAATAAGGCAAAAATAGGTTCTTTTTTTCGGCACAAGGAATCCACCCCTGGTCTAATGCGTTCTTGTGTCATTTATAAATATAGTTGTGTGCAGTGCACATCGGCGTACGTCGGGATGACGTCACGCAGTATTTACACAAGAATAGCAGAACACCGCGGTAGGAGCCACCGTACCAGCAACTTACTTGCACATCCTCCTCATTCAGCCGTACGCAACCATGCTGAACAGTGCAATATAGTAGTTCGTGAGGAAGATTTTAAAGTCATTGATGGCGCTCCTAATGAGTTTGACCTACGAATTTTAGAATCCCTTCATATTTTTAAAGAAAAACCTTCCCTAAATAATATGCTTAGTTCCTATCCCCTTCAAATAGTAAATTCATAGTGTGTATTTTTTCGTTACTTTTTTGCTAGTTTGACGTTTATTTATCTTTTTGTTGATACAATTGTTTTTTACTTTTTGTATTGCTTGTATTCTTTGTAATGTTTGTACTTTTTGCACTTTCTTCAATTATTTGTATTTTACAGAACTGAAGATGGAGCTGGACTCCGAAACGTTTTCGATTTTGTTTTTTCTCAATTTGAGTAAATATGACTAGTTTTATCAGCATTTTCTTCGCTTTTAAATTTCTATTAGCATTGCGATTCAAGCAAAGTGATAAGTTTTTTAGAATTGACCGCCTCACAAAGTCTATTTCACTTTCAAACGACATTTTTCAGTCCGTAAATGCAATAAATGATTGCAGAGATGGTGTGTTGCAATATAAGGACTCGTTTCAATCCTTGTAGACCTCAACAAATCAGGATTTGAAAACGTGGCGAGATGGCACTACAAAGTCTCCTGAAGAAACCAGGAAGATCTTCAAGAAACTGTGTCAGTACTACGCGGGCAGTAAAGCGACACTTGAGGAACAAATGCTTGCAACTTGGTGTACCAAGCTAGATGAGCTCACAACAGCTGTTCGAGAATTTTAGGTGATTTATGGATGTGTAACGCTTCTATAATTTGAATATGTTCTTTTTTAGTCAAGTTATATAAGATTTTTGTTTTAGGGTATAGATCTTCATTTGATGGTTTGCAACTATGGTCAATGCGGAAATGATTGAAAATGAAACCTTGGTATTTATGGGCGGTTAATCTTTGCCTCAGGGTCATCCTGGTCAAGCCAATGTAACATTTATCAAGAGTCCTACATTCTCTTCTGACACACTTAAATTGGTAAATCACATTGGCACTGTCCAGATCAATAACCCTGGATGCAGACATATTATTTTTCACTAAGAGGTCACTGATTTTGCTGTTTTTATCTTGTTCTTGTTTAATTCTAAATCTTGTTACATCATGAACCGATCGTCAAATTGAAAAATCAAACTAGGAAATTCTAGCATGACACTGTTTCTCTGGATGAGATCTTATGACATAGTGTGGAGGGGGACAAAGCCGAACCCCAGTTCTGTAACTTATTCCGATGTGTTCCGCCTGTCTGACACGTAATGCACTGGTTGAAGAGCCGAGGTACGTAGATGCACACCGTGCACAACTGTATTTATAGACGAGGCTGAAACGGAGATGCCGATGTACCAGAGTTACAGAACGGGAAATTGGTGTGAGCTTTTTTCTAGGGGTGGATGTCAACTACAACCAATTTCATTGGAATGTCTAGAGTTGCTGTTGATCAAATAACGTATTGTGAAAGAAATAAATTATTTCTGACGCTGAGGCCATTGAGAATTTCAAAATTTAAAGCGAAATTTTCGCTTGGGCAGAGAGCGAATGTAGCGCCGAAGTTTGTGTGATAGATGTTGACTTGATTAATAGCCATAATACTTTCACTGCGTATTGGTATGCATTTGCAACAATTGGTAAATTCTTCATTCACGTACCGGTATAAATGAATCGCATTTCGTGATCTTGTGAAAAAAGTTGCCGTACGTTGTGATTTCTCGCCTGTTAATTGTTTTTCGGAGAAACAGAAATGTATACAAGCACTGAAACAGATTCCCTAATTCGCCTGTCTGCAGCCTAACGATGCCCAACAGCCGTGAAAACGCAGCGAACGTGTCGTCTGCTATTTAAATGTACTATCGGTAATGGTGGAGATACCTTAACTTTTGAAAATAATTGTCATGGTTAATTTCTAATTTTTACCTACAGGAAGTTGCCGAGAATTTGAAGGCATGCGTGACGGAAGATGACCAAAGACTACATGAAGCGAAGGGCGCTGCATCCTCCATTCCTCGTAAACGCACCATCAAAAAATTCAAGGCTAATAACGAGCGAATACGGTACTTCGATTTGTAATCGCAAAGGCTTCGTTTAGTGACAGTTGTCTGGTGCCAAGTCATATTTTTAAGCTTAGGATTAAGGAGATCGTGACTAGCTCCCATAGCCAACACGATGTTGAGAATAAAGTCATTACATTTACGGATTTGTAAGGCTAAGTGGCTCATCTTAGCAAAAAGATGGTTGATATTACTCACCACGAGTTTTTATATTAAAATTGTGCATTTTCCTCATATATCCGACCCACTGACGATCATTGATGGCGCTTTTATTATCTCTCGTAAATTACCCAATGTTATGACCGACCACAGCCGGTTGATTGTGGATAATTTACTATTACGTTCTTTACTGTAGTCAATTGTCGTGGGAAGAAATTGTTTGATAAATTGAGGTTCTCCAAAAAAAAACCTTGTAGATTAGGTCACAGAAAACAAATGTAACTTACAGTGTGATAAGGAATATGTATTTATAATTGGGTAAAATTACTGTACTGACAGCAAATTCGTTCAATCTTTCGCTAATGTGTACAAACGATTGTCAACAGCCCAATCTTGAACCCGAACCGATTGTTGATAAAGATTTTAATGGTTTTAACTGCAGTGTCTGATTTACCCCCGGATACTCGGACGAAATTAAGTTGAGATTCCTCGGAATTCGCCTACTAATTTTTACATACGATACGCAAGTGGAGTACTGCCATGAAAGCTGAAAAATTTAGATTCAAGAACTCGAGGCGGAGTTGAACTGAATGGTACGTGGAGCAAACCCTTGTAACTTTTTAAGTGTTCAGGCACCTTGAGTGCCTCCTTAATTGCGGTTGCAAGAAGGGCTCATGGCTATGAAAAAGATTTGAAGTCTCTGAAGGAATAAAGAAAGTGGCAAGAAAATTAGGTCGCAAGGTACAGGGAAATCAAATCGATAAAGATAAATAATAATGTTCCACCTTCTCTGCTGCATTTGCTTGACTTTCGGAGGAATGATTACTTGCTCTTTTCATTTTGAACTTGAAGTAAACGCCGGGTAGATAACACGTTAAGTTACATGTAACATGGTGCAACCCAAGAGACCAGGATGAACCACGGCATCCAAAATAGGTGCGCCATCTAGATCAGGGCTTCTTTGCCGGACATTTAACATGCTTAATATGTTGAAATGTGCAATATATATTTGCATTCAACCGTATGAGAATATGTAATTGATGATTAGAGCTGTGCCATTGCATAACTTGCATATATGCACGCCAAGAGATATGCAGACTCTTTTATGCAATGCAAAGAATTATCTTGTGCATATGCAAAATCACATATGCAATTTTGCATATGCAGTATAACAGATGTAAAATACAAAATGCATTATGCATATGCACGATAACATTGCATATATGCTGTAATACGAATGGTTTAATTTGATTTTTTTAAATAAGACTGCAAATTTGTTCCTTGATCCAGAAAATTTGTACATTGATGGGACCTCTTGCATACACACTATCAGTTGCTAAAGCAACGTCTCGAGTTTTACCCGGTGCGCTATGTTCAGTACCTGATGCCCAGGTTTCCTTCTTGGCCTGTTCTTCTGTTACATTTGGTTCATAAATAAAATACAGTAGAGGTGTCCGAACTGAACTTAATGGAATTTGAAGGTTGTGAAAATTGCATGGTGTAATAGTTTTGTACACCTAGTGATAGTTTTCTTGTTTTGTTCCACACTTAAGCCTCCCTACATGTACAAAGTGTTAAGGTGGAAATGCTACTGTGAAGTTTGTATTAATTCCAGAAACATATGCGTTTAGTGAATTAATAATAAATATCGTCGTTGTGCTCTGCTTGTTCATAAAAAAATGAGAAAAATCTCAAGGTAATCCCTTGAATTCCGAATATGCCACAAATTCCCATAATTTACATCATCCTAGTGATTTAGCTTCCTGGACTTACATGAAGACGATCAAATTTGCATTGACATTTAGTGATCATATGCTGATATGAATATTCCTCCACTATTTGGTTGTTCAAAACCTAATGCAAATGTTTTGCATTCGTGGGATGTCCTGAATGAGGGGATAACCTAGAGGAAGATTATGAGAACTTCAAAAAAATATTTTATTCGCTTTTGCTTAGAAATTTTCAGATGTACTGGATAATATGTTGATGAATGAATAAATGAACAAATTTCTTTTAGTATTTTAATGATTACCATTACTTATATTTACGCCAACCTAAAGTACCACAAAGTGTAAGGAATGATTCTTTCAAGAATGAGTTCCCAGAATATGACTTTCGGGATTGAAATCTGTATTGTACTTATTGCCGGAAAACTGTAAGTTTGTCATACACTATATTATGAGAGTATACTCTGTTATTGTCAAAATATCTGCTGTGACTTCATAGATATGAATAACTTAAATAATCCTTTTGGTTCAGCATAAATTTAACCAATATTGACCCACTTTCATCTACGATAAAATCGCGGAAAGCTGGAGGTTTAAGCTTCATGTCTCATTTAGCGTACGAAACCAACTTTTAGTGCTCGCCGTGGCCGAGTGGTTAAGAACGTACCCTTCCGTAAAGGTTTCAAGGGTTCGAATCCCTGCGCTGCGTGGCGATTTTCCCCGTTGGGCAAAAGGAAAACTCAAACGCATTACCCCTCCTACCCAGATATCTGAAATTGGTACCGGCTCGACAGGGGAATAACCGTTCTGTGATAGTTATACGGCATTTGAAAAGCCAATGTACAAAATGATATTTATCATGCTTAAGTGATTGGAATAAACCTTTTTTTCTAGATTTCTGGCACGAGAAGATCTTCCCATGATTAAGAATTTAAACTCTATTTTGCGTACCTATCCTGTTGAGGAACAAATACAAACCAACCAAATTCGTTGACCAACGAATGAGTTGGTCAACTCTTTCCATCTAACATGGAGAATTTTAAATTTGCTCACCTGGTGTCGTACGATGTAGAAAGGGTGTTTTCGCAATACAAAAGTATTCTTGCCGATAAGCGAAAAAGTGTCGCATTTGGAAACACTAAAAAATACATTATTGTTAAATGTAATCACAATGGTTACCTTGTTACCTTGTTTTACTTTGAAATCTTATGTAATCATATTTTCATGTTTTTTTCATTAGTAGCAAATGCTCGATATTCTAAATATTGAACACTATTGTATTGAATCATTACCTTAGAGTTCAATATTTACAACATCAAACGAGTTCCAACTAACTGAAGTCTGTCATTCAGCAGTGCATGTGCAAGACTTGATCGCACATTGTTTGCATATAAATGCAAGTACTGTGCATACGACACTCTGCAACCGCATATATGTAACCTCAAGCCGCATATTTTATGCGCGCATAATTTCACATGCGCTTGCATATATGCACGTGCATATTGGCACAGCTCTAGTGATGATCATTACCTGTAATTTTTATATTTCTTTACCTTCATCTGTGCTGGGAGTATATTGAGATAAACAATTGAATTAAGAGGGTACACAACAATAGGTTGAGAAGCCCTGATCTACAACATTATAGGATTCACCACAGCTTGTTATCGGTGAACAGCAACTATTTGCACCGTATGCGGAAATTTATTCTGGTCACAGCAGTTAGACACTTAACGGCCGCATGTTTCTTATATAGCCTCTGGAAAACCAACTTCCTTAACACGCTGACAGCGGCAACTAAATAATTAAGTTTACCACCAAACTCAAATTTTAAGTAAATTGTAGTTAGCTATACGGAAAATGCCAAGCGTGAACTGGATCGTGCATTCATTTAGCTTTGATTAAATATTTGGTAAAATTGAGTTTGCGGCTACTGGTCGGTCAGCAGTATTATGTAAATTACCTCCGTGTACCACTGGTGGCGCACGTCGCAGTCGGTGTTAATTCATCTGAAGAACCAGACTACAATTTCACTTACCTTTTCGAATTTTCGCTGTTACTGTCGTTGATTCTGTCGGCCTTCATCCACTGTTTACAGCTTGCGTGCGAAGCTTGAGAACTTTTGCGCCCTTTTGTCGATCTCACGACGTCGGACGTAGAGGCTGCCAGCCTCTCCTCCGCCTGCCTCTGTGATAACATCTGCAAATGTTTCCACTCTTCGAATGTTTCGCGAAGACAGTGCTGCTGGCTTATTCACTACGTTAGAAACCAGTTTTTGTGAAACAAACGGCGATGGAGGCATATTCCGGGCCTCAACAATGAACTCAATATATGAGTCCAACATGGTGGACTGCATATACCTCCCCCATCACCATTGAGATATGATGAAAATGGTAACCCCCTTTCCTTACTACTTTGTTGCTTATTAGGTATTCCCTCTTTCACGGTATTTTAATAAGACTCTACCCTAAAAGAATTTTGGATAATGTGAAAAGAATATTTAACTGTAGGCTGAGCCGAGGAACGAAAACCATTGCATGCGCTTTTGGAATGGCCTGTGGAAAGTTATTTATTTTGAATGATCCTATTTGCATTCGAGATACCAAAAGTGTGAATAATGCCATCAAAGCAGCTTGCGTTCTACACAACAATGTCCGAAAACGAGAGGGGCTTCAGAACCGGCCTACCACCTCTTTAGATTGTGAAACTGCTAACGACCGTGTGTTACAACCTCTACTACAAAACATGTCATTAAACATTAATTCTTCTGCAATTGCTGTTAGGAATCATTTAGCTAACTATTTTCTGATGTTGCCAGAATGAGAGCTGAAAGTTCTCGCGTTCGATAAAATGCAACAAAAACCCTTATATATACAACATATACCACAGCGGTGGAATATGAGATTCCTCGTAAAATAGCAATCCTAACAACTGGTGCAGCAACGGGTGAAGAGTAATGACCCCCGATAGAAATATAAAACTTTAAACGAAACGAATACCGCAAGAGTGGAATATGAAATACAACATAAAATAGCTCTCACACAATAGTGATGGCTTATCATTGTTATTTAACCGTTTTAACACTTTGCGACGTGCGCCACTGGTGGTACACGGAGGTAATTTTCACAATGCTGCTGACCGACCAGTAGTCGCAAACTCAATTTTCATAAACATTTAATCGAAGCTAAATGAAAGCACGATCCAGTTCACGTTTGCTATTTCCCAAATAGCTTACTACAATTGACTTTAAATTTGAGTTTGGTGTTGAACTCAACATTTAGTAGTCGCTCTATAAGTGTTAATTAAATGATCCATTCTAATTTTTTACGATACTCTCATATCCTACCTCTGCAATCCGTGAATTCAACATTTTTGCTCTCAGTATGTATTGGCATACGTGGGTTTGGTTCGAGACGCATAAACGAACATGGCGTTTCATAGAAACTAAGAAAAAATTGGTTTATATCTGAGTTATCTCTTCTAGATGAGAGACTTCGGGAAACACGAACATGAAAAAATTAGGAAGAACACACAGATAAACAAATACACATAGCTGTCGAAGCACGGTTACTGAGAACTCGCTTTTGCAAGTGCAGCATTCAGTAATGTTGCAATCGCCCTCCGTACTCAAAAAGACTACTTTGAGTAAATGCGTAAAGTAATGAAATTTCGACAAAGCGTATTGACATGACTCTTTTGCTACAAAACTGTACAATTACGTCAGTTATTATACAAAAATGCATCCCACTACGAAACAGGTTGATAATTACTGGGAAACGCCTCCCTATCACGTTTTGGCCGACCGCTGCATACCTAATCTCACCGACCGTCTTTATCGTAACTGATAGGACTTCTCACGAACCAGCCGGTCCTCATCATCAGAGATGAGTCTACCTGCAGCGCAGGGTGGTGTTCAGGTGCTTTTAAGCAGATCGGCGCTAAGGCAAATAATATTAAACAATTTAAACTATTTTTCGTTCATAGAGTTTATAAGTCAGTGGTTCAAATGTGGTATAAATTTGATTGCGCTGACCAGTGTAACTCTGCCTTCATAAAAAGAAAAACGTTCATTTGATGTTAAAGTTATTATTCGGTCGTGAACACTGATCAAAATTAAACTGTTAAAATGCATTTCGTTACTGTCTCCGATGGCTTCACCTCTGTGTTTGGATAATATCGGGAAGATTTTTAACCGTTTTATGAATCCCAATAGAAAAATACAAATTCGTAGTCATTTATATTAGTGTACACGTATCCAATTTACAGCATTAGAGTTTGGACGGACAGACCAAAAAGTGAGCAAGCTAGCGAGTACACAACAAACTAATCATAGACTTATTCTTGGGAAAGCGTAATTTACACAAAAATAGTAAAACTAAGGCGGATAAAAATATCTTTCATAAAAATCTCACGATGTATTTTTAAAAATAGAGCGTCCGAGCAAATCAATACTCATCTCCAGTATCTGGAAAATTAAACTGAAACATGGTAAATACGGTACATGAATACAAATTGTTATTTATATTGTTATTTATATATTGTTATTTATATCTTGTTTATAGCATTTAATTTTCCAGGTACTGAAGATGAGTATTGATTTGCTCGAAAGCTCTATTTTTGAAAATGCATCGTGAGATTTTTATGAAAGATATTTTTACCCGCATTAGTTTTACAAACTAATCGTTATTATACTCTGAGACTCAGAAAGTGGGACTGGGAAAGTGCTTGGGAAAGTGCTCTGCTTAGGTTTGAGACATTCGTAATGTCGAACCATTAGTACTGTGGAACCATTACTGTTGCAAACGTTTTATGTGTTTCTTGTGTACCATATATAGTATTACATTAGGATACTCAGAAGGCGTCTGCAGCAAAAGCTCCAGTGTCAAAAGTTTCTTTCAAATTAAGGACCGATGTGAACATTTTTTCTAATTTGCATTCACAATTGAGTACAAAAATAAGCTTAAGACAAAATGTTGGAGACAATTTGGAAAGTTCACCGGATAGAGTAGACACTGGATGTAGATTCTATAACAGATAACTATCCATTTCTGCCGTTTGTTAAAAGAATTTTCGGAAACTGCCTCATATCAAAAGGTGCCTGAAACGTTGATCTACATCCCAAAAGGACTCTCTTATCTTTAATCATATTTATAACCCTATGGAAGCCCTGTCATGTGAAAATTTGATTGGTTAAGTAATTATAAATGTCACCATAATCCTTCTCTCCGCTTCTTTGAACAATTAAATTTGAACGTTCAACTTTTAAAAATAAGCGCTGGAATAGACATCGCTGTAAGTACAGTAATTCTGAGTAATCCTACTGCTAACAGTGATCAATTTTGGTCGAAGCCATAAAATTTGAATGCGTCTTATGCCAGCGTTAATCTGACATGGAAATTCTTTGCTTTTTGGAATTTGATCCAGATGTTCTATGATGTGTTGCAGATTCGTTCAAGAAGGAATAATCAACAAGGCTGACGTTCAATTTCTGTACCAATGGCGTCGAGCGCATTCGAGTGTAACATTTGCAACGAAGATTATAATGCTGCAGATCGAAAGCCTATCTTCCTGCCATGTGGTCATACGTTTTATCGCAAATGTCTCGAAGGCATCGAAAGAACGAATAGAAAAAACTGTCCTCAATGCAGGCAGCCAATGGCAAAGCCTGTGGCCCAACTGCCCGTCAATTATGCACTGATATCTCCCTCGAAAATGCCCGTTTCAGAAACGAATTCACTGTCCAAGGTTGCTCGGTGTCAGGTTCACGATGGCGACTTGGATCATTTCTGTGCGGACTGTGGGGAGATTCTGTGCAGAAAATGCTTTAGGCATTCCCATCAACAACATCGGGTCGAACACATGAATGACATTCTCAACAGAGATGAGGTGGCTGCAAAATTTACTCAAGAACTACAGAGCAAAATTGTGACCAAAGTTAACAACATTGCACGGGCTTTGTCAACATCGATGAGCATTTCAAAGTCTCTCAATGATATGAAGGTTTGCAAAGAAGAGATGCAGCTGTACGAAGATATTCTTCTCACCATACAGACGTCTGCAACAGATGATTTGAGCTCATGGAATGAAGAAAGTTTTAAATCAGCGGAAACGGAGTATGAACTTTTCGAGAGACTGTGTAAAGCCTGGAAAGAGAGTGATGTGTTACTTCCTGATGAAGGAACATCGTCTGATTTCGTAGCGAAGGTGGATGAGCTAATCGCTAGCGCCGGTCAAGTACAGGTGAGTTTTTGTTGAAAAGGGAGGAATATTTTGTACCATCAATTCAGTTTAACTTATATTTCAGTAGAGTACTCTTTTGAAGAGGCATATCAATCACGAAGTGCTCGAAACATTTACCAAATATTATACTAAACACTTTAAATCAAAATTTATGTCCAGCATACCAAAGATTTCATACGAATGCGTTTTTTGTGAGGTTCTAAAATCAATTCAAAATAAAAAAATAATGATTATTCAATAGAAATGCGGTGTTTTATCTCCAAGTAAAATTCTATGACTGAAATTGAATATTTAGGTGAACTTCAGGAGAGGATATAAAATTACGTTGATGGAAGAGATCGAAAAAAACTTGGTAGATCAAAAATTTAGGATTTCAAGTTGACCCATGTTTATATGTATATATGTAGCTGTAAATAGAACTTCAACTTACTGATATAAAAATAAGACGATGACTACAACCAAAGAAATGTGTTGTAACTTATTGCAGCTAATTAACAATAAATGCAAGACCATTACGCAGTGATTGTAGTTGGGTTATGCTCACGCTTATGAATATACGATAAAATCTTGTGATTGATTACAACATTTTGACAACAATCTAGTTCATTGTGCACTTTTCAGTTCCTTAACCTAAGAGGAAGGAGCAAAGTACAGGCACAAAAGAGAGATGAGTTTGCCCTATGCTCTTATTCACCCCTCTTCTACGTCTGCTATCACGATGATACTCATCGATAAGAACTGTTTTATTCTGAGATATTTTTCTTATGAAAAAATTTTGAAGTATAGTTGTGTTGCTAAGAATTGAGTTGGTCGTAGTTGATTTGATGGTGAAATCGCAGTATGAATCAAATGCTGTGAATCATATATTGGGTTCCTCCAACCACCTGATTCCCAACACATTACTGAAGAGATTTTCCCAAATAATAAGTAAAATTTCGCGGTATTATACGAGGAAAATTTCATCCAAATAAAGCACGTTTTTAAGTGATTTTGCCAACTAATACAGTTAAAATTAGCAGTATTCCGAATGAAATTTTAGAATTCTAATATTGCATATATATTTTTTGCTGCGGATTGTTTTTCGAGTGTGTACGTGATATGTCTTAGTGTGATGCTTATTTCATCTGTGAATGTCACTAAAAATACAGAATAAGGTTTGAAGGTTCTCCAAACGCGGGCAAACGTTTTGCGCGTATATTTTTTGTTGTAAGGAAATAATTTCTCTTGTTTCTGCAGAGGCTTGCCCGAGAATTGAAGAACTCGATTCAGCACAGCAAGAAACCGTCAAATGCTCCGGTTGGGGTCCGAGTCCAGACGTATGTTGTTCATCCTATAAGACCACCCTCTTTTATGCGAAATCGTAAGATTGTTTTGCCATTATCACAACGAAAGACCATCAATCATGTGACAAAATAATAGTCCCTAACCAGTTTATATTGTTCGTTTGATTTGTACATAAGTATTCACCATTGACAAAAATGGTCAACTTTACAAACGCTGTATGATTTGAGCTTTTCGTGATTTTTTATCTGATCGAAAGATTTCAGGATGAGACGTCTGGGTATCCTAATCTGTCTGTGCTGATGATGTTGAATTGCAATCTTGGCACATCACGTCAATCACAACAAACGTATAAGACACTTCGAAATATGAAACTTGGTGGCTGAAATGACCAAAAAATGAACTCAGGCCCAACGGAGTTATTCATTTTTGTCATCAATGTTTCCATCAAATGCAACACAAATTGAACCTGACGCTGGAAAATAATATACTAGCAACAGTGAAGAAACTAACGTAATTACAGAGAAAGTTTATTAAAATTGTGTCTAATAAATCCCATTTCGGAGAACATTTAACGTAAAAAACAGACCCTGAGCGTATTTTACCCGCACTCATCATACAATAATAACAAATGAAGCCGATCTTTAATCGTTCAGTCTTTGTTATCCCATTTTGACTGTCTATGATCCCTATCATCAATGTACAGAAACGTATGACTTTTGCAATTTAGTTTGCATGCTAATAAAAGTTGAAGATGAGTGTTCACGTAACCGCTCAACAGAGGAAGCCTGGCTGTACGCTTGACAAAAACGAAACGTGGCACTGACGCAGGGATAGGAAACAGTCAAAATTTTAGGTTAATTTATTTCATTTAGTATATAAGTGACCCTTCTTCTATCCCGCGAGTGGGCTGGAAGACGGGAGAGCTGGGACACCAGCACGCCCAGAGCGCCCCTCCAGCACCGTGCCACGCTCACTGTCGTGGCAGAACAAATATTTAGTTACAAGAAAATAGAGTCGATAACGACTGCTCAAAAATTTGGTAATTAAAATGTTTATTCGATATTAAGTTAAGTCACGCCGCAAAATTGGACGGGTCAGCAAGACCGCGTAAGTTAAATTTAAGAATGGCGACGTGAGAATTAAGTATTGGGTGAACGAGAGTCTCTACAGAAAATAATGCAGGGCTACTGCGTTCAGCTTAAGTAATTATTAAGGAATTAATAGGATTAGCGGATTTGAGACTAAGTCAAGTCTCGGTAAATATGCTAAATCCTAACTTAAGTATATTAATTAAATTTATAGACATTACTTTCATTGTTCTAAATCTAGAACACGAAATTTAATAATTAGTAAACTGCGGTAACAATTGCCGTATTAGTGTGTAATAAGAATTAAATTAATTAATGACAATAATTAAATTGAGCTATGGCAATATTTCAAGAAATTTTTTCTCCCATTTAATTTTAAGGTAAGCAAGGCAGGTTACTTAGAACTGCAACTGACGTCACTAACGTAAAAATGTGGCGCTAACCATTACGGTGACTTACATCAGTTAACAGCCGAACACGAGTGGCGAAGCAGAAGCGAAGCGTAGGGAGGCAGAAGGTCGGCGGAGACGTCTAGCCGATCATGGCACCGTCAGGGCCCTCTCGATGTAGGAGAGATGGCGAGCTGAAGACAGTGACCACGACAACGGCCACACTCACGAGAATGTAGGTCAATTGAAGAGATGAACAGGTGGTCAAGTGCGGTGGAAGGCTGGTAGGCAACGACGCTGAAGCTATGGCAAAGGCTGCAGAGGTAGCTTATTCTTCGGTGTAATCGAGAAGAAGAAAACTTTATTGTACAGTACACCGGATGGTTGCGCCTTTCATTTTAATTAAGTTTCATTGACGTTTTAATTTAATTCTTTTTAATTTTTAAGGGAGTCTTGTATAAAAATGAAATTTGCCATAAAATTAAGAAAATCGTTAGGCTTTTCTACAACGCTAATCCAGAAAAAAGTTCTCTAATAAGCCAGCTACATTTTTCCTCTCGCCGCCTCCGTAAAAACAATAAAGAAGTTGTAAATTTCCTTATTTACTATAAAATATAACAAACAGATCTGGGAACTGATGTTTTAGTGGGCTATCATTCATTGGGTGTTGGGGAAAACGATCATTCAATTTCACGTACCTTGTCGGGAGTAAATGTCTTTCGTACAGAATGTCGTCAGCTTAAAAATCTCAGATACCAGGTTTCTAATCTTTGAAGAAGTTCAAGGTAGACGGAGCCCGTCGTTGTGAGTCTCGAAAATAGCAAACGTGCTCTGCACAAATCACAGGAAGAAATATCGAAGCAACAGTTCTAACAACTTCACGTTCCTTTTTCGTCAAATACATGTTATTGTATCCATTTCTGCACCTCAGTGGTAGAAAAATCATTGGGCAGGGGTCAGATTTCACTGACTTACGCATTTTAGAATAATTATTGCATATTTTAAAGGGTAGACAAGCATTGAATGATACGTCTAGTTCTTTCCCGTTGTGCATTTCCATCTAATTATTATAATATCATGAATTGTGAGTGTCTGTAATGATCACATTTATTTCATGTTTTGTGGTTTTTTCTTCAGCTGATGATGAGGTTTATCCCGAAACGTATAAAAAGTGTTTGGAATTTACTTCTTCGCTTTTGAATTTTTATTAAACTTATGTTATCGCCAAGAAATAGATGTGCTTCGTTATATGTTTTGTTTTACACGTAGGGTTGCGAAGTCAGGAGTCGGAGTCGCATGTTCTAGGGCAGAGTCAGAGTCGGAGTCGTTTTTCTGAATGTGGTGGATCCGTTCATTCGGATGTGGCGAAGTCGAGGTTAAAGTCCTTATTTTTAATGACTTCCACTCTAATTCTGGCGAAAATCTATTTGTAATTGTAAAAAATCAAAAGTGAATACAAATAGAGTTAAAATACTTGACTAAAAAGCGATGTTTTTATTGTAAGAAAGAACGAAACAGCGTATCTATACCTATCACCTAGTACAATAATTGGTATCTAGTCGTTCTGGGTTCGTATTCGTATGTGTGACACATATAGAGTACAAAATATAATTTTCATACTGGAGTGATAATGCATATTTTACAGTTAAAAAACGGAATTAGTTATTGAAAGCATCGCGAATCGATTTTGTTCATTTCTGTCTCATTTATTTGTCCTTAAATAAAAATATAGGAAGTAAAAACTAGTAATAAATGTTTTGCATTGCAAGTTGCTTGCAGGACAGCTCAGCGGATGCAGTACATTTTAATCACTCGCATACAGAGTGGCAACTCTGTACACTTTTAAGTATCTATACTCTACAACAGTGGTTTTCTATAACGATCTTTCCTAGTCTCTAGGTTATGCTATGGTGTATTGATTGATATTGACTAGTCCCCACTGAAACCTAAAGTTATGTTGAGATCATAGAGATTTCGGTATTACGAGGAAAATAGTCTTTAGTTATGGGATATTGATAATGACTAGTTTTTGGCAAAACCTAAAGCTGTTCCTGATACCTAAAAACTTATAGTCTTCAAGTTATGTTTTTTCTACTGACAATGGAAATTTAATTAGCTTGTTCTGATATTAATAACTGGAATATAAGTTGATTTTTCAGAAATACGTAGTTTTTTGTACGACATCCTGAACTCTTTGTTTTGCTTACTTCCTTGTCATTAGGTTATGTTAAAATGTTTTAATAATGAAAATTTCTGCGTTTTTCTAATGTTATACCTTTAATGTTGTTCGATTCTCTCAGAGTTTATTGTTTTTCACTACATCATAATCGTGTTTTATTTTTATCTCCTGATCACTCCCCAGTTATAAGTATAGAAGATTTTTATAATTATCATTTACAATTTTAAAAACTGAAGTAGCATCAGCTTTTTGCATTACATAATTAATTGCTTTTTCATAAAGAAGATTTGAGGACGTTTCAAGATAGTCAATTGCGATATTGACATACATGAAAAACTAAAATATAATCTAAATGAATTGCACTGAAAATAATAACGCAACACTAGCAAAAACCTCACTTAGTCATACACATGTTGCAACTGAGATCAATGAACTGTTTTAGCTGCTAAATTTTACGCGATAGTACGAAAATAATTATTCTTGCTGCAAGCGTCCCAAATTTTACCAAAAATACAAAATAAATTGAAAATGGCCGTTTATTCAATTAAAAAAGTATCATATACATGGCAAAAAGTTAGAAGAGAATGAAATATTTTAACATATTACAAGCAAAGAACTTACACAAAACGTACCAGAAACGTCAGGACCGTTGAGACGAAAGCATAACGAGTTTCCAAATTATTATTATTATCATATAAGAAAGTTTTAGCCTCCCTTAACCACGACAAAGATGTTCCAAGAGAGGAAAGAGGAAGGCACCATTTAGTATGGAGTTGAGGGAACGCGGAATCTATGCACAAGGTGCACAGAAACAGTAAGCTAGGAAAGAAGTTCATGAAGCAAGAAAAAGTTGAAGAAGAAAGTAGTAGGTGCTGAAAAACAGTACAGCAGTGGACCGAAAAAAGATGGTCCTTAACAAAACAAAAACCTATTTTATTACAACAAAAAGGAAGCCTACCTAACCTTTAGCTCGGGCCCTCACATGGTTCCCCTGGGAGCGCTAATTCCCATAGATACAATAGTTGTATCCCCCTGAGGGGAACGAGTTTCCTTAATTATAACTGTAATTTAACATAGTGTTGAGCAATGATGTGGCACCTGTATACTGCATTGTTACTCTCTTGGTGTAGATGCAGAGAATAAAAGGCAATGCAAATTGTGCCTACGTTATCGACAACAATATCAAAGTTTTTGGTATTACGAGTATAAATATTAGATTAACTATTATAATTTCGTTGGATTTGATGGATACTTAGTCATAGAAAAAAAATTTTGATGCTAATCTATGTTTCTCAGGGTAGGCACTGCCTACCTTGCCTACTTAGAGGACACGTGTCTTTCATGTACATGAATTTATAATTAACCTTGATAATTTACATTCCATTCCTGATTGAAGTGTAATTTATAAATAAATAATATGAAAACATCCATACAGGTATACATTAAGAAATAAAATATTCTTCTTAAAAATTGTGAATAAGGGGAGTTTATTTACGGAGTTTGAGTCGCAAAATTGTGGATAGGTGGAGTCGGAGTTGGAGTCGCATAGTTATTGAAAGTGGAGTCGGAATCACAAATTTATTTCTCCAACTCCGCAATCCTGATCGCCCGACAAATCATCGGGTGCCTCTTGATTTTTACGTCCCGTTGCCATCATACATGTTAGAAGTCCCTATGACAGCGTCCGTTTAGCCAGATTTTTAAAAGAAAAGGTTTAAATTAATTAATTACCTCAACAATGAATTTCAATGCTTAAAATTCTGAGCTGGAAATCACTTAGTTTAAATTTTATGCAAAAAAATTATTATCGATCATGTCCACATGTATCTACCAATATTTAACTCCCTAATACTATATATATATATATATATATATACATATTGGTTGATATTGACTTGTCTTTGATGGAACCTAAAGTTATGTTGAGATCATAAAGATTTCTAGTCTTTACTTATGGCATATTGATGATGACTAGCTTATGACATGTATATGATAATGAAATGCGCAATATTTAACAATAAATATTTAAATAATGTCAAAGACTCGAAGTTTGCAACTCGAATTTTATTTGACAAGTACCAATTCACCTGCACACGTCACTCGCATATTTTCAGGTGAATTGTATCATTTGGTGTGATTGGTCTGCTCATGTGTCAATTTTACTAAATAGTGAGTAACAACTAGTGGATGTTAAACCTTGAACTTTCGATGAACACCGATTGGCTTTCGATTGTCGATGCTCCGAATTAAATCTAACTTTTCCCATCACGTTCAACTCTGTTTTTATTTTTGGAGTGTTTTTTGTGAGGCGTAATGAAACTTTCAGTTAAGGCCACCAACCAATATATACGATTACATAACATCACTTCGATGGATGGTCTAGTAAATCATAGAAATCGTAACTTGAAATTTGATTGACTCTCCTAGCTTAACGATTATATTTATACTGCAGGTTGCTTCTGTTGAAGAATATTCATGCAGCACACCAATTTTAACAGTCAGCGGTACCAATCGGTCTGTCAGACGCCATGAAATCGTTAAACTTCAGCCTTACAGTGTGACCAGCTTAGTCATACGCTACCTTGATTTCAGGTTCTGAAATCGTGGGATAACTAAACTGGTCACAAACTAAGGCTGAAATCGGACTAAGCTGGTCCCAAGCTAAGGCTGAAATCTGACGGTTTCGTGGCGCTGGATAGACCGAGTGGTACCGCTGACAGTAGACAATTTTGATGAAACGTCGCCATTTGGTCTCCGTGTGACGGCGGCCTTAAAATGTTTTTTTCCGTTGCCATAAGATAGTTATCCGCTCAACTACAGAGACTGGGTGTACGTTCAAGCTGCAGGAGTTCTGGGTTCCATCTAACTCTTGACTTATCGAGAAAGATGAAAATTCAAGAAATTCAACACATCCATGCAGCATCTGGCCAATTTTAAGGGTAAACACGCAAGTCAGCCCTATCTTCAATCTAATCACGTTATTTTAGTCCTCGGCAGGTTCCAGTGGGAAAGTATTACCAAGAACATGCACACAAATTACATCCTTTTAAAGCCCGAACTTGTTCTCTACATGGTAAAATCAAAAACGAGATAACTTTCGCTTTCTGCGCTATTGTTCTCCGACACCTGAATACAACTTATGCCAGGCATTGACATTGAAACAATATATATTGCAGACTGTATATTTTCAATAAACTACTCATCAGGGGAAACAAAATTTGGTTCAAAAAATTGCTCGTTGTAAAAATATGGTCATATGATGAGATATTTTTACTATTGACATCAAACTAATTTGGCAGTGGTACTTACAGCTAAAGTTAACGCAAAAAAAAGACGTGTCACCATTGGTCTAGGAAAGTATACGAGCTACCAAGAGTAATGCACCGATCGTTCAATAATAAGAGGCAAAACGAAACTTCCAATCACGACTTTTAATCCACAAGATCGATACTCTGATACTCATCGTGATGCGATTGTAGAGGTCAAAACTTATTATTAACCCAATCACCTAAAAACTTCATTCCATTTCAAAGTGTTGGTAATAGCTCGTATACTCGAGAGAAAACAACTCTATGGGTGAAAAAATAAACCGAGATAAGAATTATGATGACTAGAGAACCAAATCCACTTTGGAAACCAAAGGTCTCACAGCCGTCATTTGCACCTGAGCATTAACTTAAACTAACACATTAGCATAATAATTGCAAAGCCAAAAAGATTCCGTTTGAAAGAAAATCGATGTAGAACACTGCATTTTAGAAACAGAAGCTCAAGTGACAAATTCAGTGACTTCAATACTTTTGAGTAATGAACACGGACACATATCAAAACTAGCTATAAACATGTTACCATACCATTCGCTTGTGTACAGAAAGTTAAAATGAGTTTATTAGAACTAAAAATCCAGTAATTTTATGCTAAATATTACTGATAGAAGTATTCCGCTAGAATGATGGTAACATTCTGAAATATTTTTTATGAAGATTTCCAAATTCGTATACCAAAACAGACGCTATCATGATAACTTATGGTAAGTTTGCGAGTTAACTTCCATTTATATTGCGACTAAAGGGGATAAAACAAGGAACAAATGATGTCACATCGGAAAAATGAACGCAGTTCTACAGTTAATGAGCGTCAACTTAGAGGAAAGGTGCTAAATCAGACGTCACGCAGTCTAATTTGTCACGCTGCAAAGTTACAAGTTACAACTCTTATAGAGATGAGTAACCTCTCTATAGTAACCATCCCGGTTGCCTGATGGACTATGCGAAACAATTAGCACTGTGCAGTGTTGGGAGACAACAGCGACGTGAAAATTTGATTCTGTAAGAGCATAGAAGCTAACATACTACTATGACACCGATGCAAGAATGGGTAGAAAACGAGGTCATATCATTTTTTTACCCTACACGTCACTGCAGCTCTCGACAGGTTACGGTGGGAGAATAATTATAATTTGAGTAAGAACGATTTGGAATTTTCGTTGTTCAACTCTAACATGAGATCCACAGTTTCATGGAAATTTAAGTAATTACACAGAACACCGAGCAGTAAAAAAGTGATACAGGAAATCGTAATCGACGAGAAAGAGATTCAGACGGGTGATAAGGTTTACGACGGAACTACTTCACAAGATTTCTGTAGCACATGTAGTATTTTATTGATGTGAAGATGTCCTATAAATCATGAAATCCATTTAACAAAAATTGTTATACGCTGGGAGAAAGATTCATTCCCAGCAAGTCATTTGAATCATGTTCGCTAAGTATTTGATAAATTTCAGCAGCAGTTCCAGCTCTTGAGATCAATATTTAGCATCAATTCTTCTGAGTCTGCCTGTAAAAGAAAACATTTTTATAAACTGAGTAAAATAAACAATACTTAATCGATTTTTGGTTGCATTTGCTTATGCAAATAACGATTGACAAAAAAAACGGAAACTTTTGAACAATCCAATAGAACCAAAAGTGATGGAAGAAAAATATTTCACTCATAGCAATAATTGAGATCTAAAAACAAACTATTCAAGAAACATTGATGGAATTTTCACTTTTTTAAATTACGTAGTGTAGAAGACGTCCTCCTGCACGAATGTATTCTTGGAATCTGCTGTTGAGCTGCCTCGTTGACCAATGCAGCATCTCATCTAGAGTTCTTGATCAAGTCGTGTACATGAGGTAACCCTACAAGAATCAATCACAAGCGGACAAATCTGGCGATCAAGGAGGCCTGGGAACGTTACCGATTATATTGAGATCACACGGGGACCGAACTGGGTCTGTGCGAGAATTGTTCGGTGACCGTGTGATCTCAAAATTCGGTAACGTTCCCTAGCCCGTCGATCGTTGGATTTGTCCGTTTGTGATTTATTCTTGTTGGGCTACCGCAGCAGTAAAGTGTACTCGACTCGTCTTAAAACTCTGAATGAGTTAGAAATAGAGAATCCCACATAAATTCACAGTATCCCAGCTGAGATGTTGCAGCGGTCAATGAGGAACTTCAACAGCAGATTCCAAGAATACATTGGTATAGGAGAACGCCATCTACGAAATGTAATTTAAAAAAATTAAAATTTCATCACTGTTCCTAAAATGGCATGTTTTAAGGTTCCAATTACTCTGAATTAAATATTTTCTTCACTCACTCCTGGTTTTATTGGGTTGTTAACAAGTTCCCGCTTTTTTGTGTAACCCCGTGGATATATACACCATTGTATACACCCCACCACAAATGTCGCCATTGACCATTCTATAAATGTTGTTCAAGCATGTGAATCATCAATGTAGGTTGGTTGAAATAAATTGACTCAACGCATCAATTATTTTGGCAACTCACAGCGTGACAGAACAGAACATAAGTATGAATAAAAATAAAACTGTGTTACTCTCATTTGCTGACGCACTTCCCCATCTCTTGATATATCCGCTTTCCTCTATGACTATTTGGGGGCTTGCACTCCTCCAAACGTGGACAGTCACACCGGCAGGCCGCAGCGAAGACGGTACGGAAACGGTTTTATGGAAACTACAGAAATTTCTTGAGTGCAACTTTAGACTTCAGTCCAACACTCGTAACTTTTGAAGGAATGCACCTATTGACTTCAAATTACTCTCAAACGAAAGAACAAAACTTTTTCTACTAAAAAATTATAGACGCACCCCAAAACGTTTTCTTAAATGTACAGAATTTCTTCGATAAACCTGTCCGACTCGCGCACCGTCGAAAGACCAAGTCCACCACTCGTAACTTTTGAAGGAATGCACCTATTGACTTCTAATTACTTTCAAACAAAAGAGCGAAACATTTTGTATAAAACTATTTAAACACATTTTAAAAAGTTGTCAGAAAAGTACAGAAATACTTCGATAAAAATGTCCGACTGGCGCTCCGTCCAAAGCCTTAAAGTTGACCCTGTAGTGGCTTTACCTCAGTTACCCCTAAAATCTCATTTCTAGTCATGCAACTGTTCAGTAATCTTAATATTTGTCAATGTAAATTTATTTAAGAAAAAGTTCCACCTCTAACAAAAATAAAAAAAAACGGGACTCGACGGCAGAAGCAGCTACACCTGGCCTTACAATTGGTGACCCCAGAGTGACACCCAACGGCCGAAACATCATGGTCTTACAAGTGGTGAGTGGTGACCCCAGAAGATTGCCATCCTACAACTGATGAACCCAGCAGCTCCAAAAACTGATGACCACAGCAGCCCTCCAACTACTTCACCAACGGGCCCAGGCTTCAACATCGCTTGCCCCTACATCTAGTGGCCGCAGCAGCTCTTCAGCGGGTTCACCATCGGGCCTAAGCTTCCAAATTGCCTGCCCCTGACAACTGGTGACCCAGCAGCTCTCCAGCGGTTTCACCATCGGGCCGATGCTTCTACAGTGCCTACTCCTAAGAACTGGTGATCCATCAGCACCCATCGCTGCTCTTCAACCAATCTTCGTCGCATTTTCCGCTAGGTGTTTCAAGCACCGCAAGAACATTCAACCAAGCGCGAAAATGCACAACCGAGCCGCCAAAACATCTACAGCACAGCCTCATCGCTCTGCCTTATTGCATGGCCTCTACGCACAGTTTCTAAGCACGGCCTCTACGCTCGGTTTCAACGCTCTACAGCATCGTACTTCATCGCTCGGCTTCAGCTTGGCTTCACCGTCTCCTCGATTAACACCAACGCTCTGCAGCATCATTTTAATTTACAAATTGTATCGTTCGAACTCCTTTCTCTCTAGGGGGAGGGTACTTGTAGTGGCCTTACCTCAGTTACCCCTAAAATCTCATTTCTGGTAATGCAACTGTTCAGTAATCTTAATATATCACAATGTAAATTTATTCAACAAAAAGTTACAACTCCTAAAAAAAAACGGGACTCTACGGCAGAAGCAGCTTCACCTGGACTTGCAACCCTTTCGCGCTCGCGACGGCGCGCGAGTCGGATATTTTTATTGAAGAATTTCTATACTTTTCAGAGAACTTTTTGTTATGTGTTTATGATATTATTAAACAAAATGTTTCGCTCTTTTGTTTGAAAGTAATTTGAAGTCAATAAGTGCATTCTTTCAAAAGTTACGAGTAGTGGACTCGAGTCTTTCGACGGCGCGCGAGTCGGACAGGTTTATCGAAGAATTTCTGTACATTAAAGAAAACTTTTTGGGGTGTGTCTATAATGTTTTCGTAAAAAAGTTTTTTTTTCGTTTGAGAGTAATATGAAGTCAATAGGTGCATTCCTTCTAAAGTTACAAGTGGTGGACTGAAGTCTACTTAAGTCGCACTCAAGAAATTCTCAAGAAATTTCTGTAGTTTCCAGAAAACCGTTTCTATACGGTCTCCGCTGCGGCCTGACGGTGACATTCACAGCGTAAGCGCTATGAATTCTATGATGTCTCGTGACGATTTATTAAAAATAAATTTTCAACATCATACCAATATAGATGAAGGAAAGAAAGCTTGATGTCTCTGTGTTTCTTGACTATCGAAAAGCATTTGATTGCGTCGACAAATACATTTTTCATCTCGAAACTCTTATAGCATTAGAGGAATTGCTCGTGATTGGTTCAGATCATACGTAACAAATCGGAGGCAATATGTTGGCATTGACGACGCACAATCGGAACTGCTGGCAATTAGCCATGGCGTTCCACAAGGGCCTGCCATCGGGCTTATTTTCAATCTTTATCAATGATATGGTTAAATCCACATCATTTTTCAAATTCATACTTTTCATGGTGACAGCACGCTTTCTACGGTCATTCCTAATCTAATTGCAGAGAGTATAAACAACGAATTGCTAAAGGCTTCAATGTTGCTCTAAGTCAATAAAATAAACCTCAATATCGATAAGACAAAATGCATTATATTCGCATACAAGAGAAATGTATCTCTTCCACGCAGTAAAATAGGTGAAGGTAAAATTGAATAAGCTAACTCAAGTAAGTTCCTGGCATTACAATAGATAAACATCTGATCTGCGAAGACCATATCGCAATCAGTACAAAATTATGAAAATCCGTTGAAATCATAAATAAAATTTAAAATGCATTACCTGAAGAAGCTTTGCAAATAATTAACCGAACGTTAATTTCACCATTTTTGTAATACGGAATAGAATCATAGGATGGAACCGATATAATTAAACCAATTTGCTCTTTACGCTGCAAAAAAGAGCTATTGGAGCGATAGGAAAATTAGAATAAAATGCTGACACAAATGATTCATTCAAGAGTTCTAAAATTATCAAAACTTTGGATCTCTACAAGTTCTTCTTCTGTAATTTCATGTACTGTATAAAACATTGACTAATGATGGCGACATGACCTCAAACAATTATTAACTGCTCATAATAGCCATCATGACCATATATGTAATTCGAAATAGAAGTAACTTCAAACTTCCCTAATGATTCAAAAGTTCGGTCGCAACACAGTATCCTCTTCAGCGGAACTAAAAGTTGGAATGAGAACCATACTGAGATCCGTGAAAGAAGTTCTCGTATCGCTTCAAGTGAATCCCTTTTTCTATCTGTTACATGACTCTTCCTGATAAGGTAATTTGCCCTAAATAATGACACAAATCTTAAGTCTGTTCTCAAGTCTTTTCTAGAGTATACTGTTCACGTCTAGCCCATTTAAACCATTATTGTAAAATTCAGCATCGAATCTAAAGTGAACCAATTCATTGATCAGTCTAGTACGCAACTAGGTTTAAGGGAATTAAAAGGTAAACAAAATTGTGGTAATTAGAATAGCGTTGATGAAAGGAAGCCCTAGAAGTCACGGTACTTATTCTGGCCCACATTTAGCTATACTCATGTATGACGATGTGATAATCTACTGCTGTATCGCATGTTGTAAATAAATTGTTTTAAATTGAATGATTTACTAGATATATCGACCAATATTGAATGCCGTCATTTTTGACGGGACTCGTACCCTGATATTCAAACTTGAAAAGATGTAACTTATAAATTCCTACAACTACACGCTTTGAATTTCGATAACCTATATCATCTCTTCAATGCCTGCACCGAATATTTAGTTTTCAACAAAGAATTAATCAGCCGATGTAACTTTTCCTTCATCAAGACTGTAAACAAAAATTACAGACCTGGAAAACAAAAATCCACCTATTCGATACGGAAAATTTTTTACCTCGGGCTCTACAGCGTTCCAGAGATGAACTTAGAACAAGTTTTTCAACTAAACATTCGTCCAACAATTTGAGCATTCCCTTGAGAATAATCATGTTGAATGGACACCTTCCTGACATTGTATGTTAAACGGCTATGCACGTGCCGCAAGTTCCTCCTTGAAAAACAGAAACTTACCTGAACCTGACCGGCGACAATGATCACTTCGTTCACTATTTTCAAATACGAAGACATTTCATCATCAGAAAGTAACATATCACGCTCTTCCAAGGCTTTGCACAGTCTTTTGAAAAGCTCTTCCTCTTCTTTCCTTGATTTCGATCCCGTGTTATTCCACAAATTCAAAAACTCAGATGTGGATACCTCGAGAGCGAGAAGCATACCTTCGCATTGCTTCATTTTATCACAGTAATTCTTCATCTCATCAACAGAATGGAAAATAGCTCTCAATAAATTGATAGCGTCTTGCATGATTAATATCTTTCCCTCAATTTCCTCTTGTAGTTCATCAGTAACTTCTGAAGCCACCTCATCTTTGTTAAGCAAGTCTTGCATAAATTCGACTCTGTGTTGTTGGTGGTACAGCCTAGAGCATTTTCTGCATAAGATATCACTACAGTCAGCGCAGAAATGATCTAAGTTACAGTTGTGTTCCAGGCAACGGGCAGCCATGTGTAAAGAATGCGTTTCTGGTGCAGGCTTTTGGGACGAAGGAATAAGAGCAAAAATGACAGGCAGTTCATCCACGGGCTGCTCGAAGAGCTGCCTGCAATTAGGGCAGGGAATACCACTCGTTGTCACAATGTTCGTAAGGCACGGGCGGCAAAAGGTGTGACCACACGGAATGCTGATGGGCTTACGATCTGCAGCGTCGTAGTCTTCGCAGCAAATCGCACACTCGAACGCTTTTGAAGCCATCATTCAATTGGTAATAGTTTCCTCTCCGGAGGGCACCTGCTGTCGAGACACAGAATGTCAAAACGAAACATCGCTGAATTGAATTTTGGTCGTCAATGTCAAAATATACTCAGCCATTGATAACCAGAAGAGTCTATCTATCATAGCGTCACTCCTATTTTTAAATTAGTCAACTATATCATTAAATATACCTTGTTTGTCAAGTTTATTCTTATGCACATAACACTCTTCCTACGGCTCTTCCTGACAAAAAACCTATTTCAATTGCAGAGCATTTAAATAATGAACAAGAAGTTTTAACGTGTTGATGGCGAATAAAATATCCTTCAACATCGATAAGACAAAATGCATTCTATTCTCTTACAAGCGGAATACTTCCCTTCCATACATCAAGAATAGTGATACACAGATTGAAGACTGTAACTCCTTTAAGCTCAACACTGTATCGCCTCGTATAGTCATGGATATATATATCAAACCTTAGAGCATATTGCACAATACAAAACAATCAAAATTCGTACTAATATTCAATAGCGTAAAAGCTATTACGTAAACGGAAGTTTTACACTATTATTAGATAACCCGAAGATGATTAAAAAATACTTAAACGAACCTTGACCGTATTTGTAACACAGAATAGATAGGAACATAGTATGAACCAGTTAAATTAAACCCATTTGTTTTTAAAACAACTATAAAGAACTATTGCGAAGCTGAGAAAGTTTGAATACATTGCCCACTGGTATGATTCATTCAAAAAACTATAAATTCTCAAGCTCTTGAACACATAAGAGCGCTACATGTGTAATGTCATAAATGAAATTATTTCACTTCTGAGCACAACCAAGATTTCCACCAACTATACTACGAGTCACCTCATAACGCCTTCCATATACAACCAGAAACCATTTCACCATGTTCAAATGGGCCAGTAGCCTAAACGAAAATTCCTGCTTCCTTACCATTCGAAAGCACGGTCTCAACACAGTTTCTTTTTCATTAGAACCAAGACTTGGAGTTTGATCTCTACTAAAATCAACGAAAAATGTTCAAGCAGAGCTGACAGAGAAAATCTAGAATTAATATTTTGCTAGCTATTTTCAATTCATAATCGAATTAAGTATATCCTCCTATATGATTCAAGTGGATAGGATAATTTATCGTACTAAATGAAATGGATATGAAGTATTTTATAGAATATACAGTTCACATTTGGCTCATTTAAACTATTTTTAATAAAATTAAAAAAAAAATTCTGAGCGAACTCATTTATTGAAAAAAAAAGTCCGACTAGGTGAGCGTGATTGGTTAACCCTAACTGGCCAAATATTTTTTACACATTTTCCTAGTATTACAACCACTGTTATTAAACTGACACTGCAATAAGGTTATCCATTACGAACAACAAAATGGGGACGGAACTGCCGTCCGGCAGAAAGCTTTAAAAGTTAGATTTGGGCATAAATTTGACAAGAAATAAATTGTGTTTAGCATTATTAGTGGGTGAGCCATGTATGGCATGTTGGTCAGTTAAGAGTTAAGTACAATTGTACACCTTGTAATAGCGTTGATGATATGATGCCCAAGAAGTCGCTGCGCTTATTCGGGCCCACAAGTAGCGATTTTCAAATGTGTCCATTGCAATAGCCTCCACGAACAATCAATATATAATAAAATAATTGCTTAATATGTTTAAAATATTTGTTTACATAAATAATGCTGTTTATCCATAAACCGATTTTTAACCGTTTCTAGTTTAATAAATAGTTCTGCTTATCTACAAAACGAGTTTATACGAGTCTCTAAAATTATTAGTTTAAAAAATAAGCAATACTGCTCATCCACAAACGGAATTTCAATAATTATTTAAATTCAAAAAACAATACAACTCATCAGAAAACCGAGTTTCATTTCCACTGCTGTATCATTAGCTAAAGCAAGAACTATTTGCCTCATTAGGTCGAGCAATCTAGGAACAATTTGCCAGAATTGCAATTGGAATGTTCACCACTGCTGAGTCATTGTGAACCCTCACAGTATTTTGCATTCTGGTACAATTTACAAGATGAGGCATTAAAACCGCTTAAAAAGTTTTTAACTAGTTTTGAAGGTAAACCTGAAGCGATTTAATGTTGAATTCAAGACAGAAAAAAAAGGTTAACATACTTTTTCACAACTTTATTATTATATAAGAAAGTTTTAGCCTCCCTTAACCACGACAAAGATGTTCCAAGAGAGGAAAGAGGAAGGCACCATTTAGTATGGAGTTGAGGGAACGCGGAATCTATGCACAAGGTGCATAGAAACAGTAAGCTAGGAAAGAAGTTCATGAAACAAGAAAAAAGTTGAAGAAGAAAGTAGTAGGGGCTGAAAAACAGGACAGCAGTGAACCGAAAAAAGATGGTCCGTAACAAAACAAAAACCTATTTTATTACAACAAAAAGGAAGCCTACCTAACCTTTGGCTCAGGCCCTCACATAGTCCCCCTGGGAGCGCCAATTCCCATAGATACAATAGTTGTATCCCCCTGAGGGGCTTTTTCACAACTTATGAACATTAAGTCATGATGTTAGTGGTGTAACCAAAAAACATAATAGAGTCGAGAAATGTGGATGGATAAAGTGACGAGTGAGTCAACCTGATATCTAAAAATGAGGAAAATCATTTTAAGACAAAAAATTAAGAAAAAACAAACACAATACTAAAAAATCTTAATTGACAACTGGCCGATTTTGAAGGAAATTGCTTACCTCTCTCGCAAACCTCAGAAATAGGCGCAGCTTCCTCACAACCCTCGGACTCGCAATCCTCAAAAATGAAATGGACGAACTTTTTCGCAACCCTCATAAATCGGCGCTCCTCTCAGGGGGCTATCTGGAAAAGAAAGTCCATGAGTCGATAATATTTTGCAAGTGAGAGACAAAAGTATTTGGGATTTATTTTAAAATTTGGGAGAAACGCTTGTTCTTGACGACACCTCATAAAACTCTCGAGCCATAAGCAACTACAGTACAAATGTGCTTGTAGAAACTGTGAGCTTTTAACGTTGAAGTACATCTGTTAACTGGTCTCGAAAAACCTAATTTTCTCATGATTACTTCTGTAGTAACAGATTGAACGGAATTCGTAGGAACAAGCCGTAAAATAGAAAATAAGCCAATTCAATTCGTGAACTCCGAATTAACTTAAAGCTGAAAAATAATAAAGGAAAATAGCTCAAGATGTTAATAACTACGTTAGTTCAGGACAGCGCTGGAATGAACACCTGTCTATTCATGTAGTATAAAGAACTATAGATTTAATATTAATGATATATTGCTAATGAAACTAACTATAGGATGAACGTTTGGCCCTGGAGTTAGTTTGATTTAGGATTATTGAAGAGAAGAAAACAAAAAAAGAGTACTTTTCCAAAGAAGTCGATGCGCATACAATGTAAGTTAAATCACCGACTCTTAAAAATATCTTCAGATAAGGACTTGAATATAGTTGGCGGATTTACCTTTGAAGAGGAATATCAGAGTGACTGTGTCACAGTGAATAATTGTCTGCGTCATCGTACTTAGGAGAAATGATTTAACTGTTATTCTTTCACTCAATCCAGTGCTTTTCTAGCCTGTGTAAAGCCGCGTACTCACTTGTAGACATGTTGCGCGATGTGTCTATAGACACGTCTATCGACCATCTATAGACTCCGGTTTTGCCTCGCCTAGCGTCCGCACTCCGATTTGAATTTCTCGTTTAGTCTCAGGCGGTACGTCATGGAGGATATTGCTTTGTGCGGAGTAAGTTCCTGCTTAGCGCTAATTGCTGGTGAAAGAACGAGAACACGTAAACCTTGGTGGAATCGTAAACCTTGCAGAAAGACTTAGTTTCGGAATTTCATTATTAGATAAATTAAGACTGGAAGATGCCATGGGTTTTCGAAATTTCACACGCCTAACCCCTACTGATTTCGAAGATTTGCTGCTGGTGGTTGAAGGACTGATAACGAAAAAGAATACAAAATATAGAGAATCTATCCCAGCTTCTCTTCGTCTAGTGTTATATACTTCTTTTTTTGTGTAGAATCCGAGTTTATGATTTTTCAAATTTTCTTTCTTTTCAAGTCTAAAAATCAAAGGAGTTGTTTTCCGAAAGAAAACACGATTCTTTCAACGTGGCCACATCGTTTTTACTTGTTATAATGAAAGGTGTACACAAAATATGACAATGGGGTAGATGAGACTAGCAAATTTAGGAACAATTGCTACATAAGTCTTACGCATCTTTTGGGTACGCAGCGATGTCGGGGTGTGATGACAAGATCTCGAATTGTACGTTAAAGTCTTTTACGTGAAGATTAACACAGAGTCAGGGACTAATACGGTGTGCCTACCGTATACAAGTTTTACAAATTAAAGAAAGCGGCACCGAGAGATCTTTAAGCGACGGAGTTTCGCTCTATAGTGATGATGCCCTAGCCCTCGTCGTACCCTTTAAGTATTCTCGCGCCGTGATCGTTACTTCTGGGGCATGCAGCAAAAGCCGCAGCTGAACACCGTTATCGTCGCTTAGGCCCAGCCGCGCCCTCGGGTAGCGCCAGCCGTTGCCATCTGCTGTTGCCGTCCGCTGCCACACTGGTGCCACGCTGTTGCCACGCTGGTGCCACGCTGTTGCCACGCTGCCCCTGGGAGCGCAGGTGTTGCCTCTTTTTTATAACGGTCGAGCCCTCGCTGGGTAAGCGTTGCCCTTTCTCACGCCGGGTTTATGCTGAATTGCAGGACTCTTTTTTATAGCAGTCCAGATGTCGGACTCACGTTCAACCGTCCTTACTCCTTTTTTGTGGTGAAAACTTAACGGTTCGTACTCGGGACACAACACTAGCAGTCACACTGCGTTTCTTAGCACGTGGAGACTCTTTCACGAGCCTTATGTATACCTTGAGAATATCCAAGCAGGCAATATCGCGGATGGTACCAGAGGTTTGCGAAGTAATTATTTCATCATTAAAACATGGAAAGGAATATATGAAACACGAATTTACATTAAACGAAAGTATTTATTCAAGTTTTGGACCTCCTTTCGAATACGCTCCGCACTCGTGGATAGGGGGAATATCTTACAGAAAAAAAGCCTATGGCCCACGATAACTCACGTATCTGATTAAAATTATATTTGTCAGGGCTTAAAATAAATGCCTCTAACTCAAACGATTTAATGGTAACATACCGTTGGGTATTAAAAGTACAAAAGATTTTACTGTCTATATCTGTTAATTTTTCAAAGAAAAGCTACGAGTTATATTGACATGTACTGCTTCCTTGTTTAAATTATTCCGGTACAATAGTAAATCTTGCGTAAAAAAGCAAGCAAGATAGCGTTCGACCACGAAAATGGAGCTAATTATACGCTTAGTACTAGTGATGTACCGATACCATTTTTTTGGCCGATACCGATACCGATACCCATTTTTTGGCCGATACCGATACTCCGATACTTGAAAATACCGATACTTTGACCGATACTACTACCGATACCGATACTTTTACAATCATCTAACCTAATAATACCCATTGTATGTTAGTTTATGTATTAGTTCGGTGTCCGCTTCTTAAGAAACATAGGATGTCTGAGTTTGCGGTATCACGGAGACCGAATTCCTCAGTGTAACATTGAAAGATCGTCTGTACATGCAATGATATGTTTGAAATTTTATCAGGATAGGTTAGTAATATTGGATAGGTTGTTGTGATCGCCGTAATTTGCGCATTTTCCTAACCATGTCGCTTTTGTGCAGCTTTCAGGCCATATTGAATAATTAAAAGACATTAAATTAAATATGGTAATTTGGTGAATAGCTGTGCTTGAAGTAATCATTTTTGAGTAATGGTGATTTGTCACCGGAGGGGAACTCCGAGTCAAGAGAGCTTTGTGTGTTCTTGTGCATATGTGTTCGGCATAAACATTTTAAACCTACCCGACTTTCCGTTCTAGGTATTGGCAACAGTGGAAAACGCATTAGTGGTGTAGGGTCTACAAGAACCGCAGTTGCTACCTTGTAATGACGATCGCTAGGCCTTCGCGTCGTGAACATGCTTTGCGGCGGTGCGAGTCACGACATAGAATTAGGATAGCATAAGTTAGATAATGTTGACGGAATTTTTCCATGGGTCCATCTAGCTTAACGATGACATTGTCCTCGGCATTTCCTTGGGTCATGCTGCTACCTAATAATTCCCTTGCCCTTGGTTTATTTGTTTGGTGTCTGTTTCTTCCATTTCTCTGTCACTCACGCTCATATGGATAGTTATAATGGCCGTATCTGTGATTACGAGTTTCAACGGTGCGAAAAATATTTTTCATCACGGGTAGTTAGGATGGATATACTGTATTTGTTCATCATCTACATCTTGAAAATTCGTTCATGAAAAGTATTGAATCCCATTTTTGGCGGGCCGTGCACACTTGTATTAAAATAAAACCATTATAACTCCTACATGGGAGTTATAATAAAATTATTTCCTTATGTATCTAATAATACAAAAATATTGACAAAAAAGTTTCCGATTGTGATAAATAAAATGCTCTTGCTATGTTAACTATATTGTTGAGAAAAACAACAAAATGAAATCCATTCAATAGATATGTGTTTCTAATCGTATTGCAACGTAATGTAGACTAGCTATAATAGCAACTGGCTCCAAAAGTGGACCAAAACGATTGTTTCTCCAAAAAAGGATTGTCATTTTCGTGTTATTCACACCAAATACGAGTACATACTTTGGCGAAAGAAAATATTAAAATTCGGTAAGCCCCGAAACCGAAAATATCCGCAAACACGCAACCATCTATAAGATGAAGAATTTAAAAACGACAATTTCAAGGAACTTGATCATATTTATTAGGAATACGTTTCGGAGTCCAGATCCATCATCAGTTCGTAAATTTACAAATCATTATGTCTGCAATAAAAGATAAAGCAAAATGTTGGATACAGTCATTAAAGGAAATCAAGAAAATAAAAATAAAATTAAAACATGTCCCAGAAAAACTAAAATCGACAAGATAACTATTTAGTTACAATTTGTTATGGGTAGGAACTATCAGAATTGTTGAGGGCCGGTTTTCGTTTAAAAATATGTAGCGACTCTAAAATTCTGAGGTCACATGCAGTTGAAGCCGAATCTAAGATTTTGAAGTCCGCAGAGGATATCGGTACGTTGCATTTTACTGCGTGATTACGTACTGCGGAGTGTGAGGAGTAAGCTAATTAGTTCCCCGCGCGGAAGCTTCGACCCCTATGTTCGACCATTCTGTTATGAAAATTTCGTGACGTCATGCCGACGTACGATGATGTGCACTGCGCACAACTGTATAACTGTTAAAAATAAATCAGAGATCGAGGTTCGCATCTCCATCGGAAGCGTATCCTTGTACCGGAAAAATGAAGCAACCATAAAATTATACAATTCCGGTACAAGGATACGCTTTTGATGGAGAAAGAGCCTTTCTGATTTATTCTTACAGTTGTGTGCAGTGCACATCATCGTACGTCGGCATTACGGCACAAAATTTTTATATCAGAATGGCCGAACATCGGGGTTGAAGCTTCCGCACGGGGAATGAATTCGCGCAATTCGTACGTAATCACGCAGTAAAATGCAACGAACCGATATCCTCTGCGGACTTCAAAATCTTAGATTCGGCTTCAACTACATGTGACCTCAGAATTTCAGAGTCGCTACATATTTTTAAACGAAAACTGGCCCTCAACAATTCTGACAGTTCCTACCCATCGTAAATTGGAAGTAGATCATGTCGATTTTACTTTCTCTGAGACATGTTTTGATTTTTTTTTGTTTTCGTGATTTTCTTTAATGACTGTATCCAACATTTTATTTTTTCTTTTATTGTAGTCGTAATGAATTTTAATTTTACGAACTGATGATGAAGCTGGACTCCGAAACGTATTCCTAGTAAATATGATTAAGTTCATTGGAATTTTCCTCGTTTTTAAATTCATCAAGTTGCGATGAAAGCAATCAACTGACCCGTTCAGATGTATTGAACTATAAGGTTGTTCGTGAATTGTTCAAACATCTTAACATAGAAGAAAAATGCAAGATTCGTAATGAACGGTGATATGCATGTTAAGTTAAAATAAATTATTAGCTTCGTAATATTTGGCGATTTACAAGCTAAATTAAAATAGAATTTTCGGCAATTTCTATATTAAATTCACAAAAACTTTCAAATGCACCTTCAACTTTATTAAATTGGTTTGGTTTTTGTTAGCCTGTCACATACTTTAAGATATGGACATTAGGTCAAACAATAAAGGTTTAGTCGTAAAAGTATAAAAAATTTATGAAGCTACAGGATTTAACTATTCATTTTACATAGCTTTCAGTTATGACCGTGACTCATCGGGAATTCAAAGTAGTGAATTCAGTTAGCGGGCCTGATTGAACGCTATAATTCAACAGTTAGCTATCTAATTTACTAGGTATGAATAGGCTCTTTATTTGATTAAAAGTACGCACAGCCCGTCAAAAATTACGGCACTCACTAACTTTCTTGAACAAATTTTCCAAATGTGATGCCCAACGAATGTATTCATCCTAACAGCGCTCGTTATGAAAAATGTTCTTGTTCTTACGCACCGGTGAAACTCGTATCACAGATACGGCCACTATAACTCTCCTCATGAGCGTGACAAAGAAAATGGAAGAAGCGGACTCCAAATAAACCAAAGGTATTATTAGATAGTAGCAGGACCCGCGGAGATTCCATAGAAAATGTCATCGTTAAGCTAGGCGGACCCGAGAAAAAATTCTGACAGTATTACCTAACCTGTGCTAACCTAGCCTATCCTAATCTAAGCTAACCTATCCTATGCTAACAAAACCTATCCTGATAAAATGTCAAATATTTAAATGCATGGAAACGCCATCTTTTAATGTTACACTGAGGAATTCGGTATCCATGATACCGCAAACTCACACAACGCGGACACCAAATAAATATATAAATAAACACACAACGGGTATTATTAGGTTAAATACTTTTACTTTCATGATTTATGACCTTCATTTGAATGATAAAATACGTATTTTTTGAAAGTATCGGTAAAGTATCGGCCGGATTTTGCCGATACCGATACCACTAAAAATGGCCGATACTGCCGATACCGATACATCGGTACATCACTAGATACCGATACCGATACATCGGTACATCACTACTTAGTACGTAGTAATAAAATCAAAAAAGAAGAAAATCCGAATGGATGAATCTTACATCAATACTGTTGTATGATGAACTAAGGTCCTCTAGTTTCTGATCAAAATATGCTACAACCGACTTTTCTAACATCGCCTTTCATGAACAAACTCACAAGTTTCAGGCATTATTGTTCTAATTACACATTGGTACAGGTGTTCGTTCACTACAGAAATTCTATCATATCGTTGACACCTTCAACCCTTGACTCTGATTGCTGCTGAAATGGAACAGGTGATGTATTTGGATTTGCAGAATAACTGTCATGCGAATCGTCAGACAATGGGGAATGTGATGGGTTCGAGGTGGAAGATGTAGGGGGTCACATTTTACGAGAACAAGTAAAAAAATAGCCACTTAAAAATATATAGATATTTGTTAAATAAAACCTCACAATACTAACCAACTTGATACATTGACAATATTGTGTCACCAACCGATAGTCGTACGATATAGGTAAAAAATTACCAAGTATATTTTCTCATGATTAATGCGTTTAAAATGTTGTCAATTTTGTGTAAATTGGCCATGAAATGACCAATCCGGCAGCCCTGTGCGTATCGTCTATCGTTGCAAATGTCGTATATACTAGTAAAACGTGGCCCAACATGTCTACCGTTGCACGCTGTCTCCCATAGCGATCGGGAGACCATAGAACTGAGACTTTTGGTCGCGCAACCGACTCGCAGACGTTGGTCTATAGACGCGTCTACGTAGACTGCGCTAGACAGGTCTCAGAGACCAAAATCGCGCAACATGTCTAAAAGTGAGTACGCGCCTTAAAGAGATCATGGACGCTGAGTAACCAACATTTCGGTTGGCTACTGACTGCGCTTCAAACAAATCGTTCTAATCTTTGTAGCCGATTGCTAGAAGGTTAGCGTCACATTAACCTGACATCAAAACATCAATTGTTCTCTAGAATCCTGGTTCTGCTACACTTGTTCAAAAAAGAAATGAAAAAAAATTGAAAATTTGAGAATTTTTTTTTTAATGTCCACGTTATTCTGCATCCAATGATACCAAAATCATTACTGTAGCTCAAAAACTGTAGGAGAAGAAGCATTTAGAAAACCCCCCCAAAAAATGTCGTTTTCTATGATTTCCCATTTTCTTTTCAAGAAAATCGCATTTTGTCATAAATGATAAATGATTCTAAATTGCATTTCCTATCAGTATACCAAATTTCATTGCTCTAGGTTCAAAAATGGGAAAAAAGGTCCGTAATAGGGATGCTGCCCCCTACTCCCCCCCCCCCCCCCCCCCCCCCCCGGACGCACTGGGTCCAAGCTCGCAGGATTTCTACATCGCCCATCCCTCTCCCTCCACCTCCGAGCAGCTACTAAAGTTGCCATTCGCGCCAATTATTGAACTATGTAGCACTACTGAGGTTTATTAACCTGTCTGTTCGTTATGCAGTTATTTCAAATCACTGCAATATAATCACTACAAGTATTTAGTAAGTAGATATTACAGCGGAATACCAAATTTAACCTGTATTAAATCATTATAATCAGTTTTTACAACGACCGCTGGTGCTTAGCTATTCGACCCTCCATCTCGGCACGCAAAAACAGGCATTTTTAAACTTTTTTAAGTTAACCTTAAACTAACTGAACTTGGCCTAACCTAACCCAACCTAACCTAACTTAACCTAACCTCTTAACCTAACTTAACTTGACCTTACCTAACCTAAATTAATTTAACCTAACATTTCTGTAGCTGACTGGAGGTGGTGCTGCAGCTGGTTGGAGGTGGAGGGAGAGGGCTGGGCGGTGTAGAAATCCTGCGAGAGTAGACCCTGTGCCCCCCGGACGTTAGCTCTGTGATACGTTCCTGATATTTTTACAGACATTCGGGGACATATCTCAAACTCATTTAAAGCAATAAAAAAAAATCGGGAGAATCGACTTTTGGACTGCAGATGCCCCCAAAATGGTTTCCTCAAGTATTATTTTCAACAGTTTGGTTATCCAATAAGTTCCCTTAAATTTTTCAGCGGACGTTCTTCCATACTTTTATGTACTTACGGTCAATGTTTAATTTAGGTGCGGCACGGAAATTAATAATTTGGGGGCAAATAATCAATAAAGGAACACATTTAAATACCTTTTACAGGAATGACATTCTGCTCGCTGATGCGTTATTTTTGAATAATTGTACTTTGAAGTTGGCGCCGGCGCCGTAATTTAGTTAATAAGGGTAGTTAACCCCCTATTACAAACGTAAAGAGGTTGGGTCGTGAGGGTTAGCCATAGTTCTTATAGTGAAAATTATAAATAAAGCTTCTAACCCACCCATTAGGGTGACGACCGCAATCTTGTTTATATCAGCTCAAAGATGGCGACCACCATGGGCGCCGCCATCTTGGGTCAATATTGAATTTAATGTTGTCAACGAATTTAATAATTTGGTAGGTATAGATAGGTAATATAGTCGATTTTAAGACGTTTTGCAAGAATGACAATGTGCCCGGAAATGCTTAGTTTTGGAGATATAGGATAAATAACGCCAGGTAAGAATAGCATTAACGGCAGTTTCGATATGGCTCTTCCGGCGTTTTGCGGACGCGGACCACGCCAAGTTTTTTGGCGGGAGTCATCGGCCTCGGTATGGTTGAGTTAAATTAAGATATTTCAGGCTTACTTAGGTTAGGATACTTCTAAATTAACTTTACCAAACCTAACCTTACCTATCGTTACGTCAGAACCAGATTTCTGCTTATTTACCTCTCCGTTTGTTCAATTTTATAAACGACGTTCCTATAACTTCAAAGTTAAATATCTCCAAAAATAAGCATTTCCAGGCACATTGTCATTCATGTAAAACGTCTTAAAATCGACTATATTACCTATCTATACCTACGAAATTATGAAATTCGTTGACAACATTAAATTCAATATTGACCCCATCTTGGACCCGATGTAAACAAGATTGCGGTCGTCACCCTAATGGGTGGGTTAGAAGCTTTTTTTGTAATTTTCACTATAAGAACTATGGCTAACCCTCACGACCCAACCTCTTTACGTTTGTAATAGGGGGGTTCACTACCCTTATCAACTAAATTACGGCGCCGGCGCGCGCGCGCCGGCGCCAACTTCAAAGTACAATTATTCAAAAATAAAGCATCAGCGAGCAGAATGTCATTAATGTAAAAGGTTTTTAAATGTGTTCTTTTAGAGATTCTAAGCAACGAAATTTTTAATTTCCGTGCCGCACCTAAAATAAACGTTGACCGTACTTACACCCGTATCTGATTATGAACGAAAAGCCAGACACAGGAGGCTGCGCAGTTAATCTACGTACGACCATTATTGCCTAGAACTACAATTTCTTTCTTCGAGCCGAGCAATTAGCATCGGGTACTGTTCTTTGATCATGAAGCATATCTATCGATGATTGAATGACGTTCCAGCCCAACGGCTCAGCGTTTTCATTTTCATTTTCATTTACGAGTTGACCTTTTCACGCCTCATCCAACAGAATAAACTTAATTTTACCCGGTTCACATGAACATTCAATTATAGTATATCCTATAACTTCGTAGAAGAATCTCAACATTAAAACTAAGCTATTTCTCAACAACCAACCTGTAAGTTTATATATCACAACTTTTAGGATACGTAGGCCTATATTTCATACTTTACACCACGTAAGTTACGTAAGCAAATTGGCATAATTTACCCAAGCTAATTTACACATTTCATTTAACCCAGTTTCTAGCCGCATTAGGGACACTGTATCCCAGGACTTTAAATGTTATTCATAATGTTGATAAATAAAATATTTAAGCATGAGGCAAGTAAATTAACCTGACAGGTAAAGATAGCTCATTCTCTGGTAGAATCAACGTTCAAGCACATATGGTGTTGGTAAATAAACCTTTGCGCATTGTCGACCGATCCCCTTTGGACAACACGCTCTTGAAACGTGCAAATAAATCACATTCTCGAAATCATATGGACAAGTAAACAATCATACTTCAGGAAATACGGTTATAAGAACGCAGCCACACCCCAAGTCAGATCCTTAACCTACTTGAGAAAGGCGGGAGTCACTCTCAAAATTGCGTTCTGCTACTCTCTTACGACCATTATATTTACCGTACATATGCAAAGAGAAGTGTTCCTTATGCGTTTACTTACGCAAGGATAGCATATGCTTAGCGAAGACCTCACAAAATTTTATCAGAATCAAATTGAACTAAGCGCGAGCGAAGCCAGGCTAGCTCACGCAACAATGCCTTGCTTCCAAGTTCCAACTGGTTCAAACTTCAACTGTTCAACAGGATGCAAATCATGCAAAACGTTGCCAGGCCAGGCCTTCCACGCTCTTCAATCTTTGTACCCTAGGCTGGCATGTATTTTTCCCTAGAATTCTCCTTGATAACCCTCGAAAATATAAATGAGGACAAACTAATAATTATCGTATAGTCTTCAATAATTGTACTGGCCTTGCCTTTAATTGTCACATTGATAGCTTTTTGAAGTTCCTGGGGATATGTTAATTAATGAATGATTTCTCTGAACACTTTTATTTTGGAAATGTGTATAAAATGACATAATTCTATTAAAATTACAAAATATATTTAAAATGTGGATCGATAAACAACTCAAACGAACACACAAAGAGCTGTGGCCGACAAAATTGAAGTCTAGGTTTACATAAATAGAGTTCACAATACATATTTAATAATTTTTAAAAAAAGTAAAAATTTTGGGATGAAAAATGCAGACCTATGAAATATTTTTTCCCGCTTCTCGTATTAAGTTTTGTGACCGATCCAAAACAAATGAAAAATGGAAGAACTCTACGTGCTTTGTTAAGTATAGCCTTAGATTTTTATGCAAATAATTGCTAATCTCCATGAAACTATGTTACTCACTTAAAAAGAAAAGTTCTGCAAATACGTAGTACAGACTACAATCTACAACACCATAAAAACGTTATCACGCTTTTCGCATTTTGGGTTTCTAATGTATTGGCATTGCTGAAGGTTCTGTGCACATGGCATTATTTTTCACTTGATTAATATCCCTAATTAAATTAGTAATAATTGGGACATCAGATGCAGTGAATACTCTGCATGCATCAAATCACACACTGTTTCATTCTTCAAACTGGTTCTTTGAAAAGTTTTGGTCAAATTAAGGGGGTTATCTGAGCGATTTTTCGTTTATGAACTGATTGATCTGAAATTTGGCCAGAATGTGTAACTTTCAAAGAGAAATACGTTTCACTATTGTAACTTTTTCGATATTAGCCTTAGTATATGAGAAAATAGGCAATATTAGTTTTTTTGCTATATTATCGGAAATTTCAAAGGAATAGACGTCAATGAGTTTTCATGCTAGAACAAAACTATTGGCAGTTTTAGAATCCTTATGACAAAGTAACAGCCTAATTTTTCATTTTTTCTATTTTGTTTTTATATGCGTTTTCTATCAGTATCTAAAATATACAAAATTTTCAGTTATGTAGAATGATAAAAAACTGCAAGTAAACATTTGAAAAATCAATCTGTTAGAATGTTGGAAATGTTACGAGGATTCCAAAACTATTTTAGTTTATTTCTCTTGCATGAAAACTCATTGTCTTCTATTTATTTTTAGGTGGAAAATTTGATTTCACGAAACAGGCGAAAAACATAAATTTTGTGGTGAAATGTGATATAAAGCATATTTTTTACTTGAATCCTTTGTTCATGTTGTATTACCAGCTGCAAATACTATGCATGCGTAATTCCATATTTATAGTGTGAAAAACATATTGGATGTATAAATTACCTGAATGAAATACATTTACCTCTCATTATTTTTGTACAGACACGGTAAATTTTTATTTGTGGTCCGATTGTTTTGAAAATTTTCCAAGAACATGTAATTTTTAAAAATTGACACATTTTTACCATGGTACCTTTTCGATTTTGGCCTTAGTTTTTAGAAAATGAGAAACATTCGTTTATATGTTATTTTGTTCGGATATTTAAAAAAATTATAAGTCAAGAAATTTTCATGATAAAAAAACAAAAGGCATTTTTGGAATGCTTGAGATATTTCTAACATACTAGCGAAGCCAGATTTTTCGTTTTCTTTTCTGTTTTCTTTAGATAATGGGGTTAAAAGTTCATGATTTTTGACCCCCATCATCCACATTTAGACCACTCGTGGCTGCTGGGGGGAGTTTAATGACGGTAGTCCCATGAAATTGTAGGACACAATATCCCACTAACTAAGTACCCATTTTCAGCAAAAAAATTAATCATTAAGACCAAAATCGCTCAGATATCCCCCTTAGCCAACGAATGCATTTGAAAATGGGAGGGTGAGCAACGTTCAAATTATAGGAATAGAAGTCAACGACGACTGCATAATTAATTTTTCAAATTATAGTTGTAAGATTTGGATAGCATGGTAGCCCACAGGCATTTTTACGGCTAAGCGCTGTTTCCCAGTAATCAACGGCAGACATGACTGGTGTCGATTGTTCATCCAAGTAATGTTTTCGCCACTCTTCATCAAGAAATTTCTTATCGACAAACTTTTCAATTGGGGAAATTTCGTCTAACAAATAAGACAGATTTTGCCGTCGGTGTTTAGCGTTAAGCGGATTTAGACGGCGTACGAGGTCATGTTTAGGATCCTCGACGGAAAACCGTTTTCGGATTTGTGAAACTGCTTCAACCAAGAAGCGTCAAAAATTAGGAAAAAACACTTTCTCTTGTGAAGTACATAATGCCAGTTATCTCTGACATCGTTTCAGCTGCTGTCATCCCAATGTTGTGTGTACCTTTTTCGCCGACTGGCACTAAAGCACTAGTGAATGTTAGATGGGATGGATTCAGCAAAGAAATGGTCGCATTCATCACAAAAACAACAAGCATAAAATCAGAACAAAAGCACCTAATAAGGCTACAAAATTTTGACCACAGATTGAAAATTTTCGGAGAGTCTGACTGAAAAAGGGAATTCAATGCGTTTAATTTCCCCAAATTATAATCTAAAAAATTTCAAATAAGCGAGAGTTAACTTGTTGTTGAAAGCATTGGCTATCATATCATTTATCTGAGTTGGATCGCAAAACGACAAATCAATAAAGTGTGAGTGCATCCCACTGCTCCAGCAATCGTCGTACACACAAGCTTGTTAAGAAACTGCACGCCGCATATTGCGAAAAGAACCGCAACTTGTTCAGTGGAAGACGTTAACTTGTGCTATACAGTATTTATGAATCAAATGTCCATGCGATCCATCTTTGAATTAATACCTTCTGCTCATTTAATTCTTATTTGGGTTATTCAACTGTAGCTATTGACAAACATCATCTTTTCTCATGATTTTTACAAACCAGATTTAAAAAATAGATTTTACCCTAGATTTTGCATTTTTTCTCCTTACCCTAGACTGTACCCTAGGAGGGGTCTGATTACCCTAGACTAGGGTAATTACCCTAGGAGTGGAAGCACTGGTGTACAAATAGATAAGCCATACGAGGCATAATAATAGACAAACTATACGAGGCGTGCTAATAGACTAACTATCAGAGGTGTACAAATAGATAAACCATGCGAGGCATATTGACAGACAAAATATACGAGGCGTACTAATAGACAAACTATACGTGGCCTGCTAATAATCTAACTCTGTCAAGGGGTAGTTGAATAAGAAATGAAAAATACCATCTCTTGGATATTTCATATTCCAAGAGATGGCTAACAACTTATAAATAATTCGAATACTACTAAAGAATTCTTCAGAACTCCCAAGTTATTAGTTGAAATTATCGAAGTAAGAAATAGACAAAAAACGCTATACCGGACCAGATTGAAACACCATCGTAAATGACAAGTATTGAGAAGAGGTTAGTCACGAAGTAATTTGTAAAGAACATCGCGCAACACAGCACGCACATCTAGAAATGCGTAAACAAACTTACACTCAAAAATGAAATGCATGGCTTGTTGGGCATACAAATATAGAGATAATTTTTGCACGAGCGCTTTATTTCATTTGTGTGTTTATACTTTTTAATTTCTTCTATTCACAGAAATGCCCTTCGGGGCCGTGATAGATCGATTTATGAATCATCAAGCAAGCGCAATCAATTTGTTTATTTCTGGAATTTGGTTCAGTGTTAACTGATCGCAGAGCTTTAGGTAAAATGTAAGTGTCTTGAGGTTTTGCTTTTGATGCAAAAAACAGAAATAGAAACATATATATATGCACATGTGTATATATATATGTATGTGCACACAGATACATAGACATTCATATTTGCGTGCGCACACATACACACACATGCACACACTTACACACACATATTCATATACATACGTATTGAAAATGAATATTAGAAAAATGCTAATTAACATAAAAAAAATCTTGCTCTTTCTACATTTAAAATGACGGCCAAAGCTCTGTGTAATAAAGAGAAATGGTTCACCTGTTATTCTTTCCCTCAACCCAGTGCGTTTCTAGCCTGTGTAAGAAATCATGGACGTTGGGTATCCTACATTTCGGTCGGCTACTGACTGCGCTTCAAACACGTCGTTCTATTCTGTGTAGCCGATAGCTAGAAGGTTAGCGTCACACTAACTTTTAACATCAAAACCTATAATAGTTAGTTCTGAAGAATCATGGGTCTGTTACACTGATTCAAGCCCTTTTTTTAACAATTTGGTTATCCAGTAAGTTACCTTAAATTTTTAAGCGGGCGTTCCTACATAGTCTCATGTACTTACACTCGTATCTGATTATGAACGAAAAACTAGAGACAGGAAGCTGAGCAGTTAAGGAGACCGTCCCACTTTTTCAACTTTTTTAGTCCGATTCGTTTGAAAGTTGGCCAGTATATGTATTTTGTAAAAGTAAACCTTTTTTACTCATGTCATTTTTTCGATTTAGGCCTTACTTTTTTTTTATTGACGAAAAATGTGTTTTTGGTATATTTTTATTGAAATTTCAGATTGGAACTCCTCCTTCAGTTTTGATGGTAGAACATAAACAAAGACAGTTTTAGAACCCTTGAAACATTTCTAACAAACTCAAATTCGGCTTTTTTTGAAATTCAAATTTTTTCTATTTTTTCAAAAATTTTTGAAATTTCAAAAATCAGCAACATTTTTTTGAGTTTAGAGCTATATATTTTTTCAAAGAATTCGAATTTGAAAAAAAGCCGAATTTGAGTTTGTTAGAAATGTTTCAAGGATTCTAAACCTGTCTTTGGATTTGTTCTAGCATCAAAACTCGAGAACTAGTCCCAGGATGAATGTTGAAAATTCAAAGTGTTGGGTATAAGCAAAAAATAAAATTTTGTGTTGAAGTGTAATATAATGAACAATTGATGTAATTGAATGCAGTTTTAATTTTTATTTTGATAATTTCCATACATAACTTCAAATTCAAAGTGTGAATTGTGATTTCAAAAAAAAAAAAATATCTTTTTTTTCAACAAAATGAATTTTTTTTTCAGTCTGATTCTTATAAAATTTGACTATGATATGTAACCTTTGAAAATAAACACAATTGATTCTATTCATTTTTTTGATTCAGGCCTTAGATTTTGCAAAAATTTGACATATTGGTTTTCAGATATTGATATTTCACTAATATTGATATTTCATAATGGAACTCCTCCTTCAGTTTTGATGCTAGAGCAAAAGCAAAGACCGTTTTAGAATCCTTGGAACATTTCTAACAAACTCAAATTGAGCTTTTTTTCCATTTCCTATTTGTTCTCTTTTTATGTGGGGTCAAAATCGGAAAAAAATGGAATATTTTGGGTGCTTTTCATTCATATTGATATTTCAAAATGGAACTCCTCCTTCAGTTTTGATGCTAGAAAAAAAGCAAAGACCGTTTTAGAATCCTTGAAACATTTCTAACAAACTCAAATTGAGCTTTTTTTCCATTTCCTATTTGTTCTCTTTTTATGTGGGGTCAAAATCGGAAAAATTGAAAAAATTTGGTCGCCTTACCCCCCCCGGGGGGGGGGGAAATTATTGTCCGTAGCGCCATAAAATTTTAGGAACGAATAGTCTACCACCTAAGGGTCCTTTTACAACAAAAGCATGCAAAATGACCATGGAATCGACAGCATCTGTCAAGGGCCTGGGGCGGTCTTTAAACTACGTACGACCATCATTGCCTAGAACTACAATTTCTTTCTTCAAGCCGAGCAATGAGCATCGGGCATTACTCCTTAATCATGACGAATATCTATCAATGATGGAGTGACGTATACCAGCTCAACGGTTCAGCGTTTTCAAAATCATTTACGAGTTAACGATTTTTAGGCTTCATCTAACTGAATGGACTCGATTTTAGCCCGTTTGAATTAACATTCAACTATAGTTTATCCCATAACTACGTAAAAGAATCTCAACATTGAGACTAAGCCCTTTCTCAACACCCAACCTGTAAATTTATATACCACAACTTTAAGGATACGTATATTTTTGTGACTTCACAATACGTAATTTAAGTGAGCTAATTTATATAACATTGCACTTAACTTTCCAGTCTCTAGCCGCATTAGGGCTACTATATCCCAGGACTTCAAATGCCATTCATAATATCCATTATTAAAATATTTAAGCATGAGGTAAGTAAATTAACATGGCAAGAAAAGATAGCTCATTCTCTGGTAGAGTCTGTTCGAGCACTTATGATGTTGTTGGTGATAAACCTTTGCGTTTTGTCGACCGATCCCCTTTGGACAACACACTCTTGAACCGAGCGAAGAAATCACATTCTCGAAACGATCATATAGATAAGTAAACAATCATACTTCCGGAAATACGGTCACTATAACGCAGCCACACTCCAGCTCCTTTACTTGAGAAAGGCGGAAGTCAAAATCTCAAAATTGCGTTCTGCTACTCTCTTACGACCATTATATTTACCGTACAATGCAAAGAAAAGTGTTCCTAATGCGTTTACTTACGCACGGATAGCACATGCTCAGCGAAGACCTCACAAAATTTTATCAGAATCAAATCTAACTAAGAGCGAGCAAAGCTAGCCAAACTCACCCAACAATGCCACAGAACACTTACATAAGAAGAAGTTCAAAACTACGGTGGACCGCAAGCCCGGTCTACACAAACGTACTCACGCACGCCAACCAATCAGCTTCTAGCAGCCATGACTGGCAGCTGACGTCATTGGTGCCAAGGCTTTCAATTGGCTGCGTCTCCAGGCTTTACTATGATACTCGTTCGGATTGGAACTAAAGTTTTTATTCAAAAGTTATGAAACGTTTCTTGGCGTAATAAGGATAGTGAAAGCCAAAGCAGTACATTTCGATTATATTGATGAAACTTTTTATATTGTCCTTCACTATACATAAACGTGAATGTGCATTCATGAACATATATACAATTTATATTTAAAAACTAAGGTGCATTTAAATTAGACTCAGGTTCTAAATGTGATAAAAGGTCTGTGCCGTATATTAAGTTTTTCGGAAAGAGCTCATCACCATTTTAAACCATTAAACACCAGATTCTAATATCAGTCGAAACAATACGATAATGAATAAATTAAGATGTTTCAGTGATAAAAAAACTGCTATAAATAAGTAGCACAATTTTCCATTGAGCATTTTTTAAGCGTACGTAAGGAGCCATTCCTGTTTCAATTTTCGATGCACCTCTGTCGCAGGCTCACAGCCGACTAACGACTTCAGATTCAAACAAGAGTCACGTAACAATTTATCGGCTCCGTCATTGGCCAATTGGCCCCTACGTCATTGTCGACAGGGCTGAAACTCACTTAGTGATAAGTTGCGGATCTTCTACTATATGATCTGTGACAATGCCTTGCTTCCGACTGGTTCAAACTCCGTGATCTGGCATCATCCAGTCGTTCGCTGATTGGTCCGACGGTGTGATGACGTCAATGATGCAAAACTGCAATTGATTATATGATAGTGAATAGTAGAGCAAGAATATATGTCAGAGAAATGTTTGTAGATGAAGATGATTTTGATATTGATAGTGACCATAAAATGCTTGTACTAGAATATAATTGGGGTGGAAAGGAGTCAATGCAGAAGGCCAGCAGAGTAAGAGAAAATTAGCGTATTGAAATGGCAAACTGGGAAGAATTTAGAAATGAATTGAGTAGATGTAACTGGAACAGGTGTGGAAATGTAAATGACCTAAATAAGGAGATTGCAAGAACCTTGTATGATGTGGCAGAGCAAAAGATCGGTAGAATGAAATGCAGGAAAAGTACAGGGAATGCTAGGTGGTTTACGAGTGAGATAAAGGAAGAATGAACGAGAAGGAAGACTTTAAATAAAAAACAACGCAGTATGAGGAAAATGTATGAAAGACGCAGAATTACTGAGGATGAATGGCAGAGTGTATGGAATGAGTACAAGGACCAGCAGAAGAAAGTAAGGAAAATGATTAATGAGGCTAGAGTTAAAGAGGAGAGACACCAAGTTGAAAATCAAAGAAAGAAAGGTCCAGATGGAATAAAAGATTGGTATAGGTTTATACAAGGTAATGATAGAGGTAGTGAAGTTCAAATTGATGAATTAGTAGTCAATGGTTGCAGTGTGCAAGATAGGATGCAAATGGTGAAAGCAGTTGAAAATACTGGGAGGACATTGGTGGAATGAATGAGCAGGTTACAGATGATGAACCAATAATTTTTCTGATAGATGAACGTGAACTGCAAATGGAAGACGAAATCACTTGTGAAGAGATTGTAAGTTTTTTGAAGAAAGTAAAAAAGGGAAAGGCATGTGGCCCTGATAAGATACCATATGAGTTCTATAAATGTGGAGGAGAGAGTGTAGTCAGTATGTTGAAATGTTTATTTGATGAGATTTGGAAGAGTGAAAGAGTACCGGATGACTGGAACAAGTGTAATGTAGTTCTGTTGCATAAGGGTGGACATAAGAGTATGAAAGAACATAAAAATTACAGACCAATTGCACTGGGTGACACCGTATGTAAGATCTTTTGTGGTATTTTGAATGAGAGAATGAAAAATTTAGTTGAGGAATTAGGAGTCCTGGGAGAAGAACAGAATGGTTTTAGGCAAGATAGACGGGGGGAGGATAATCTGTTTGTAGTGAGTGAAATAATTGAGCGAATGAAGAAGGATAACAAGAAGGTATATTTAGCATTCCTGGATATTGATAAGGCGTATGACAGAGTGGATCGGGTTAGGCTGTTTGAAATTTTGAGAAAAGTTGGTTTTAGCAGAAAAATAGTGAACATTGTACAGAGTGTATATGAGAACACAAGTGCTATCTACAGGTTAGGAAATTTGGAAACAGGGCAAGTGAGGAGTGTTAGAGGAGTGAGACAGGGCTGTACTCTGTCCCCCCTGTTGTTTGGATTGTACACAGAAGAATTAGCAGTTCGACTGAGAGGGAGTGGTTTAGGACTGAAAGTTGGTAATGAGAGACTGAGCTGTTTGTTGTATGCTGATGATGTGGTTGTGGTTAGTGAATGTGGTCATGAACTACAAAGGATGCTTGACATTGTGAATGGATATAGTACAGATTTCAAGATGAACTTTGGTGCCGATAAAAGTAAGGTCATGGTTATAAATAGTGATGAGACTGATAGAGACAGACTGTGGAATATTGGAGAAATCAGAATAGGTAGAACAAAAGAATACAAATATCTAGGTTGTATGATAAGTGAAGATGGATGTACTAGAACTAAAGGTGAGAAAGTGGCTAAAGCAATGCAGTGGAGTGGACGGTTAGGTAGTGTGGCCAGACACAGAGCAAACAAGTACGAATGTGTGAGAGGAATTTGGAAGTATGTTGCTGTACCTAGTGTCATGTATGGTATGAGTACTCTTGCTTGGAATGGAAGTGATCTTGAAAAGCTGGATGTGATACAAAATAAGGTAGGACGTGTAGCATTGGGTGCTCCGAAATGGACAGCTATAGAAGCCATTAGAGGTGTAGCATTCGCTACAAAAGCGTAAAATTATAAACTTTCTCATTCGCACTTAAATAAAAAAATTATTGACATTAAAAATCTTACTCTAAATTATTAATAATAATTTTCTACTTATAATTAGTAATCCTTGAAGTTTTTGTGTAAATGCATGAGAGATAAAATAACACTCGACAATTTTGAGAGAGAAGCCTCTGGGATTGGCAACACTGGCGCGGGACGCTTGGGTTGCCGACTCACTCTCTCGTTCCTCCTTAGCTTGTGTGCAGTACACCGTTCTTGTAAGTGAAGGAAATTAAGTGTTTAAATAGAGCAAATCTGGTAAAGTATATTGTATTATCTCTCATTGTGCATTGTTGTAATATAGCGAGTAGTGTAAGTTCTAGTTAGAGAGACCAATAGTTGGCAACGCTCGAGAGGGCAACACTCACAGGCAGTCTACAAGTGAACTCGGGCTCGACAACAAGTAAATGTTGACCGAGTGTGTAAATAATATTACCTACTGTGGTTGGTATCTAACTTCTTAATTTCTAAACTAATGTACTAATTCTATGCTACCCTATTCTATATATTCCTTTCTATCTCCGCTCTGCTCTCGCTAACCACATTCTGGTATCTGAGTATCTAGTTATGTTGTAAGGTATCCAAGAGGTGAGTAAACTATTTTACCTAACTTGATGTCTATTACTATGTTGTGTCTATGTCTATGTGAAACCTATACTGTGCTATAGTGTAGGTTGTGATATTGGCGACGAGGATTTGGTAGAACTGCTGGAAGTGACTAAGTGGTAGTGACTACTGACTAGTGAGGGAACATAAAATTTGCCTAGTGAAATTTTTTGTTATTGTTTTTCTGCTCACTGGTGTTGCTAGACTGGCTAGACTAGTGGAGAAAATTAAAATTGATCAAGTGATTGTACTATTTGTGCTGTGAAAATTTTTTTTATTTTACTTTTTCACAGTGTGGTTTGACTTAAAAAAAAAATTCAATATGCCATTGATAGGTTCAGTAGGAGAATTTAATCCTGTAGAGGAAGAATTTGGAGACTATGAAACTAGATTACACTGCTATTTTTTAATAAACAAAATAGAGGAAAATAAAAAAGCCCCCACCATAATTTCACTAGTGGGTCCTAAAATTGCTAGGTTGATAAGAGACCTTGTGTCTCCTAAAAAAGTCCTTGATGCTACTTATGACGAGATTGTGGAAGCGTTGAGACGGCATTTTAAGCCAACAAGAAACCAGATCTTTGAGAGATTTAGGTTCCATAAGCGGAACCAGAGACAAGGGGAAAGCATTGCTGATTTTGTGGCTAGCTTGAAAGCACTTTCTAATACCTGTAATTTCAAACAGGAAGTGCTAGAAGAGACCCTGCTGGATCGTTTCATTTTGGGTGTGTCCAGTAATGAAATTCAAAATTGCTTGCTAAATGAGGCTGGCCTGACATGGCAAAAGGCCATGGATCTAGCTACTGCTAAAGAAACCACACTGAGAGAAACAGTGGGGTTGAGGCAACCAAATTCAATTCTAAATGTAGGCCAGAGCAGAGTTAAGCAAACTGCTATTAAGCCTCAGGGCAAAACTCAGACTCAAGCTAACCCCAAATCAGCATGCAGCGGCTGTGGTAATCTGCACTGGCGTAGAGATTGCCCCTATAAAGACAGTGTTTGTCATGGTTGTGGCCAAAAAGGCCATCTTAAGAAATGTTGTTTTAAATTGACAATTAAGAAATCTGATAAAGGCAACAAAAATAATTTTGTGCATGCTATGCATGAAAAAAGGGGGAGGGAAAACCACCCTAACCCTAATGGAACTAGCAATGGAACCAGTGCAGACTACCCAGCCCCCAATCCAGAATGTTATGGGGACATTTTTGCTTTAGCCGAGGAAATGAAACCCCCAATCAAAATAAAATTGTTACTAAATGGTGTGCCATTAGAGATGGAGGTAGATACAGGTGCTGCCAGGTCTATCCTTCCAATGGCCACCTACTCTAAAATTCCAGCTAAGTCAAGACCCGAGCTGAGACCTTCTGATGTTAAGCTTAGGACTTATGGGGGAGCTGAGCTGGTAGTTTGTGGGCAGATTAGGGCTAACATCCAGCGTGAATCTAGTGGTATGGTTCCTCAGCTAGCAACTATTGTGGTTGTAGACAGGGAGGGGCCAGCCTTGCTGGGTAGGGACCTGATTGATTTCCTTGGGCTAACTATAGTTTCAAATAATGTCAACAAATTGATCACTTGCCCTGAAGAGTTAGCAAATAAATTCCCCGACCTTTTTCAACCAGGTCTAGGTTGCTTTAAGGGAAGGAAATTCAAAATAGAAGTGGATCCCTCCGTACCACCAAAGTTCTGTAAGGCCAGGAATGTGCCTTACACACTTAGACCTAAGGTGGAGGCTGAACTTGATAGACTGGTGCAGGAAGGTATCCTCACCCCTGTACAGTATTCAAGATGGGCGGCGGCGATCGTCCCTGTGCTCAAGGCTGATCAAAGCATCCGCATATGTGGGGATTACAAACTCACAGTCAACAGAGCCACTAGGCTTGATACCTACCCCATACCCCGAGTGGAGGATCTATTTAGCGGGTTAGCAGGAGGAGTTATATACTCCAAGCTAGATATGTCTCAGGCATACGCTCAACTACCCTTGGATGAAGACTCCAAGGAACTCACGGTAATAAACACCCACAGAGGTTTATTTGCCTACAACCGTCTCAGCTTTGGAATTGCGTCCGCACCTGGAATCTTTCAGCGTGCCATGGAAGGACTATTGCAGGGCCTCCCAGGAGTGTTCTGCTACCTGGATGACGTCCTGGTGAGTGCCACTAATGAGAAAGAGCACAACAAGCGTCTCTATCAAGTCTTATCTAAACTACAGGAGGCAGGGCTAAAACTGAAAATGGATAAATGTCAAATTGGAGTGCCACAGGTATCCTACTTCGGATACCAAACCGACAAGGACGGATTGCACCCCACTGCAGAGAAGGTAGCAGCAATCCAGAATGCACCAGCTCCTACTAATGTGACTCAACTGAGAGCCTACCTGGGGCTGTTAAATTTCTATAGGAAATTTCTAAAATCATCTGCAACTATGCTGGAGCCCCTAAATACCTTACTGAGGGATAAAACCCCTTGGAAATGGGATGCAAGTCAGGAGAGAGCCTTCCAGAAATCTAAACAAGCCCTCCTGGACTCTCAGACTCTAGTCCACTTTGACCCTCAGAAACCCATAGTGGTAGTGGCGGACAGTAGTGCGTATGGTGTGGGAGCGGTGCTGTGTCACCTTATTGATGGGATTGAACGCCCCGCCTATTTTGCCTCCCGAACTCTAACAGCAACAGAACGCAACTACTCTCAAACTGAGAAAGAAGCCCTAGCTATGGTGTTCGCACTTCGAAAATTTCATTGCTCCCTGTGGGGACAGGATTTCGCTGTGGTTACGGACCACAAACCTTTGTTAGGACTATTTGATCCGGGTAGAAGCATTCCTCCGACGGCATCCGGGCGCATCCAAAGGTGGGCTTTACTACTGCAGTCCTACAAGTTCACCTTGCGTCACCGGTCTGGCGTGCTGTTGGGTACGGCTGATGCTCTCAGTCGTCTACCCTTGACAACTCCCGAGGAAGCCACACCTATTCCTGCGGAATGGACGTCCTTAGTAAACTTCCTCGAGTCAGCTCCAGTCACCAGCACCCACATCCGCGACAGCACCCTAAGGGACCCAGTACTTTCAAAGGTATACAAATACTGCCAAGTAGGCTGGCCTTCGGTGGTAATTGGTGACCCTGATTTCGCTCCGTATACTAGGAGGCGAGACGAATTGTCCACACAAAATGGCTGTGTGCTCTGGGGAGCAAGAATAATTGTACCCCAAGCTCTCAGACAAGCTATTGTGGATGAACTTCACTCTGGTCATGCTGGATCATCCAGGATGAAGGAGTTAGCTCGCAGCTACGTGTGGTGGCCCCTTCTGGATAAAGATCTAGAAGAAACAACTAAGTCATGCAGCGAGTGCCTGAGCACTCGAGCCGCACCGACGAAAGCTGAACTCCATCCGTGAGAATCGCCTGCGAAGCCTTGGCATCGCATACACATTGACTACGCGGGCCCAATGGATGGAAAATACTATCTAGTGATCGTGGATGCACACTCTAAGTGGGTTGAAATCTTTCCCACATCTACTACAACCTCTAGCGAAACGATCTTGTGCCTGAAACACACTTTTGCGACATTTGGATTCCCAGTAACAATTGTTTCAGACAACGCAACGTGTTTCACATCGGCTGAATTCCAAGAATTTGTGAAGGCATGTGGTATGCGACATATTACAAGCGCACCATACCACCCTTCAACTAATGGACTGGCAGAGCGCATGGTACAAACTTTCAAGAAGAATATACGGAAGTCAACGGAACCCCTACGCCTAGCACTAGACAGGTTCCTGTTCAACTATCGGCTAACACCTCACACGACAACAGGTGTTACGCCTGCCGAACTGATGTTAGGCAGGAAAGTTCGCTCTCGTCTTGATCTGCTTTGGCCGTCAGAAGCAATCGCGTCCAAAGTTGCTCAACGCCAGGACGCTCAGAAAAGATACCACCCAGGGTCTCGCGCGGTTGACATTCCGCTGGAGTCACCTGTGATGGTCCGTCAATACACGCCGGGTTCCCCAAAATGGACCCCTGCTACCACTATTGAGAAAACAGGCCCGGTATCCTACAAGTGCCAACTGAAGGGGGGAGAGGTCGTTCGTCGACACCAGGATCAAGTTATTACCTGCTCGAACACCATCCCTGAACCCTTGGAACAACCTACGGAGGAAACCGTTGTGTTTCCACAACCTGCTCAAAATTCATATCCACCACCTCCGACCCATGAACCTGACTCCGAAACACCTGATTACCCGATTCCCACCCAGGGCCAGGAGGCTAGGATGCACGAGCCTCCAAGCGCTAGCATCTCGCGCAGGTCTACCCGAGCTCGGAAGCCTGTGGTGAGAATGGACCTTTAGGATTGACTATATTGAATAAGGGGACTGGGGATACAGGGGGGGGGGGGTTTCTAATTAAGGAGGGAGGGGTGTAATATAGCGAGTAGTGTAAGTTCTAGTTAGAGAGACTAATAGTTGGCAACGCTCGAGAGGGCAACACTCACAGGCAGTCTACAAGTGAACTCGGGCTCGACAACAAGTAAATGTTGACCGAGTGTGTAAATAATATTACCTACTGTGGTTGGTATCTAACTTCTTAATTTCTAAACTAATGTACTAATTCTATGCTACCCTATTCTATATATTCCTTTCTATCTCCGCTCTGCTCTCGCTAACCACATTCTGGTATCTGAGTATCTAGTTATGTTGTAAGGTATCCAAGAGGTGAGTAAACTATTTTACCTAACTTGATGTCTATTACTATGTTGTGTCTATGTCTATGTGAAACCTATACTGTGCTATAGTGTAGGTTGTGATAATTGTGTTTAAGTTTTAAGGATTTGGTCAGTATTATATATATAAATAAACATGTAAATGATCGTAGAAGTAGTAACATAGCATAGTTCATTCCAAGTGCCATCTCAACATGATGTAGCGTAAATTTTGCGTGTCATGTGCATTTCTTGTGTCAAGATTTTATAGTAGATATTCAACTACGTCCTTCCTTACTACAAAAATTATATACTTGCAGCTGTCATTATGATATTGAAATTCGCTCATCAAATACTTCGTGAGAGCGTACGGTGAATATTGCCGGCGTTTCTTGTAAAAATGGCGGAGCGTAAACTGCTTTGTCATATCATTTTTATGTTCACTGTGTTATGTTCTAAATATTTTCTTTTGCTGCAAGCGATACGTTTGGTGTTTCTTTTCTCAGTGTAGATATTATTCTTTTAATTACAAGATATACTTGCAGTGGTTTTCAGTATGATTGATATCTTGATGAAATTAGGACTGTCTTCTTTTTATTTTCTCGTACGGATATAGATATTGTAGAGTACGAAAAAGTATTAATTCCCATTCTATGCATTTTAGCTATTTTTTATATTTCCTTTCTACTCCACGAATCATGTGTTTTTTAAGTCACATGTATTTTTCCATAATTCCACAAAATGGAATCACCGATATTACTGCTCTAAAAATCACAAGTCTTGTACTGTCATGCATATTCTTGCAAAAGTTTTAGCTGTGTGGATATTTCATTATATTCGATAAATATTGTGCTTAATCGCAGTTAGTTTTTCATAATGAATAACAATTATGTCATTTACCTAAAATTCTTGTAAATTTCATACTCTTAATTTTAAAGCAAGGGCAGTAGTGAAAGAGCTTGCCAGCTGTTAAAAGTCTATCCTATTTCATGAGCTTGACAAAAGGAGAAACAGTCATTTCCAGTTTCTAACCTTCCTATTTTCTTCCTGAGCCTTTAATGGAACTAAAGCTTTGAGTTAAATCTATGGAAAAGGTTCACGTTTATTCTCCGTGATGGGAAAATTTATCTTTGCAGTGTAGGCAATGTCAGTTGTGAAACTTCCTTGATGCCTCTTCGAGAACCTTCTCATTTAGCGTTTTCGATTATTGCAGACTCTCGACGGCGCCAAACACCACAACACAACATTCCTTGGGTTCTTGAGCTTTACACGTAAATTGCCTATCTGTGACTTTAGCCTTACAAGTTCAGTTCATGTGGCATATTATCTCGCACTTCACCATCGAGATACATCACGTAAATTGCTCAGTTGTGACTGGAGACGTTCTGACTTTTGGTCACATATCACTTGCAACCACTTGATTTGGAGCTAGTAAAGCCTAGTATATTACTACTAACGGCAAACTAATCTGCCCGCTCAAACCACGACAAGTTGCCTTTCTTACTAAATTATGTCAGTCGCAAAAATTTAACATATTGCGAACCTCCACAAAAACACTCACTTCCGCCCGGCCAACGTCACCGCTCGCCGGACGCCGCCTGCACGGAGTTACCCATCTAAGAGAAGCTCGTCAGAAGCCAAGCACGCCATCGCTCATCACGGCTCCCTTCAATAAAGAAAATCTAAAGCTGAGTTCCCACGCTTTATTATCCCTCTCTTACGATTTCGAAAAACACTGTTGAGCAAGACGATTAGGGTTGGAAGTTAATAACTAAGCATACCCACCAATCCTAACAGAGGTGACCTCGGGTGGAGCCTATTTTCAGAAAGAATGATGAAAGCTGTGCTGAATTATAAGGTGAGAATTGAAAGAATGCAGAATAGCAGGTGGGTAAGGCGAATCTTTGAATGGAATCTGAGTGTAAGCTATTGGGAGAAAGTATGTTGGGGGCATGCAAGGAAACTCAGTATGCAAAAGATTATTCATGTTAGAATTGGGAGACCTGTGGATGACTGGAGTTTAATAAATGTTGGAGGTGTAGGGCCTGAGTGGGACTGCAAGAGGTGGAAGAAAGAGATTGAGAGACAAACAAAAGAGTATGGATTGAATAAGTGGAAGCTTAGCATGATGCGGAAGCCTACACTTAACTGGTATATGAAAAAGAAAGCACCTAAGTTTGAGCTGTTCTATGATGGTAGTTTTGGAAGTCAACTCTTGTCTGCTGTGAGATGTAAGTCATTGAGTGTGAACAGACGTACATGGAGATGGAATGAGAATAATAACAGATTATGTCAGCAGTGTAATAGTGGAGTAGAGGAAACAATTGAGCATTTTGTGCTGGAATGTAGTAAGTATGAGCAAGAGAGAGAGAGTTTTATGAATGTGGTGTCTGAGCAGTATGGAGAGAATGAGTGGAATGCCAGATGTGCTGAAGATGATTGCGGTATGAGCTGTCTTGCTGGATTGGATCAGGAGTGTAATGTGAGTATCACTGAGGCTATGAAAGTGTTTCTTGTGCGTGCCTGGAGTAAGAGACAGTGACTGGAATGAGCCAGTCAGGTAGAATGGGCTGTAATGACCCAATGTGCCGGGGGATGGTGTTTTGACACACTGGCTGTCCCGGTGATGCCTTCCAATGGAGGCTTGTGACAAGGATCGTAGATCCTGAGTAGTTTAGTGGACAAGTCTGGTACCAGGCGTTGAACTCTTTGTGTGAAAATTGTGGAGGGAATTGCAGGCCGTTACAAAGGCCCCGACACTGTCGGCCCTCAAGTTCAAGTTCAAGTTCAAGCACATCTCCCTTTAATTTGACTGTAATTACTATACTTCTATTCATTGTACTGTGGTGTCGTTGAGGGCTCTGACGGCGGGACTTGCTCGCTACGCATCGTAAGGGAAGGTCATCAGCCCGGCCTCTCCCTGCCTACTGAAGAAAGGTTCGATGGGACTAATTCTTCGAAGCCTTGGTTCCATTAATTTAATTTGAGGTGAGGGGTTCGTTAAATTTGATTTGTGTTACTCTTGAAATCTTTTCCACATTTTCAAATCTTTCCTATAATGGCACCTCTCAGAGACCACGTCTGGTCTACTGAGCCTGGGCAATGGATGTGGCGCTTAGCGCATCAGTAATCCCTATATTGGGTCATTGTCACGCCTCGTATATTTTGTCTATTAAAATGCCTCGTATGGTCTATCTTTTTTTACACCTCTGATAGTTTGTCTATTAGCACACCTCGTATAGTTTGTGTATTATTATGCCTCGTAAGGCTTATCTATTTGTACACCTCGGATGGTTTGTCAATTAGTACTCCTCGTATGGAACTTTTGTTTTAGGACGTTCTCTATTAAGAAACTTTTAAAAGCCAATATGTTGGCATGTATCTCATGTGGCAACTTGGAAATAAACGATTTTATTTCATTTCTTTCTTTCTAATGTGGGAAAACATGGCTCCACCATTCCTCTTTCCTTTAAATTTCATTACATTATTTCCGAAGAAGAATACGAAATATTGAATGCCGAGTGGCGAGAGCTCTACTTGGAGGACATGAAATATATAACTGACAAGGTACCTGTTATTCTGGTACGCTATTTCAAAAGAAAATGCTGTGATGGAATTCTATATCCCAATTTCTCAAAGTTATTGATGAGCCTACTTACGTTGCCTCATTCCTTAGCTTGTGCGAAAGAATATTTTCACTTTTAAATAATATTCAACGCAAAAGCAGGTCTTTGTTGAAAACAGAAACTTTATATGCATTTCTATACTCTAAAATTTTACTTCGTGGCACTAACTGCATGAAATGGCAGCCATCTCAAGAATTACTCAGATTAACGACGTAAAAGGACTTATACAGAGGGGCTAAAGAAGGAGCTACTTTTTGAAAGGTTAGTAAAGAAAGAAAGAAAGAAAAGAAAAAACTTTATTTCCAATAGAGATTGTACAATATTACAATCATTGGTTTTTAAATATCTTAAGGTGTAATATAGCGAGTAGTGTAAGTTCTAGTTAGAGAGACCAACAGTTGGCAACGCTCGAGACAGCAACACTCGCGGCCAGTCTACAAGTGAACTCGGGCTCGACAACAAGTAAATGTTGACCGAGTGTGTAAATAATATTATCGACTGTGGTTGGTATCTAACTTCTTAATTTCTAAACTAATGTACTAATTCTATGCTACCCTATTCTATATATTCCTTTCTATCTCCGCTCTGCTCTCGCTAACCACATTCTGGTATCTGAGTATCTAGTTATGTTGTAAGGTATCCAAGAGGTGAGTAAACTATTTTACCTAACTTGATGTCTATGTGAAACCTATACTGTGCTATAGTGTAGGTTGTGATATTGGCGACGAGGATTTGGTAGAACTGCTGGAAGTGACTAAGTGGTAGGACTACTGACTAGTGAGGAAACATAAAATTTGCCCAATAATTTTTTATTGTTGTTGTGCTGCTCACTGGTGTTGCTAGACTGGCTAGACTAGTGAAGAATCTCAGAATTGAGCAAGGGATTGTACTATTTGTGCTGTGAAAATTTTTTTTACAGTGTGTTTGACTAACTATAAATTCAATATGCCATTGATAGGCTCAGTAGGAGAATTTAATCCTGTAGAGGAGGAATTTGGAGACTATGAAACTAGGTTACACTGCTATTTTCTAATAAACAAAATAGAGGAAAATAAAAAAGCCCCCACCTTAATTTCACTAGTGGGTCCTAAAATTGCTAGGTTGATCAGGGACCTGGTGTCTCCTAAAAAAGTACTTGATGCTACTTATGACGAGATTGTGGAAGCGTTGAGACGGCATTTTAAGCCAACAAGAAATCAAATCTTTGAGAGGTTTAGGTTTCATAAGCGGAACCAGAGACAAGGGGAAAGCATTGCAGATTTTGTGGCTAGCTTGAAAGCACTTTCTAATACCTGTAATTTCAAACAGGAAGTGCTAGAAGAGACCCTGCTGGATCGTTTCATTTTGGGTGTGTCCAGTAATGAAATTCAGAATTGCTTGCTTAATGAGGCTGGCCTGACATGGCAAAAGGCCATGGATCTAGCTACTGCTAAAGAAACCACACTGAGAGAAACAGTGGGGTTGAGGCAACCAAATTCAATTCTAAATGTAGGCCAGAGCAGAGTTAAGCAAACTGCTATTAAGCCTCAGGGCAAAACTCAGACTCAAGCTAACCCCAAATCAGCATGCAGCGGCTGTGGTAATCTGCACTGGCGTAGAGATTGCCCCTATAAAGACAGTGTTTGTCATGGTTGTGGCCAAAAAGGCCATCTTAAGAAATGTTGTTTTAAATTGACAATTAAGAAATCTGATAAAGGCAACAAAAATAATTTTGTGCATGCTATGCATGAAAAAAGGGGGAGGGAAAACCACCCTAACCCTAATGGAACTAGCAATGGAACCAGTGCAGACTACCCGGCCCCCAATCCAGAATGTTATGGGGACATTTTTGCTTTAGCCGAGGAAATGAAACCCCCAATCAAAATAAAATTGTTACTAAATGGTGTGCCATTAGAGATGGAGGTAGATACAGGTGCTGCCAGGTCTATCCTTTCAATGGCCACCTACTCTAAAATTCCAGCTAAGTCACGACCCGAGCTGAGACCTTCTGATGTGAAGCTTAGGACTTATGGGGGAGCTGAGCTGGTAGTTTGTGGGGAGATTAGGGCTAACATCCAGCGTGAATCTAGTGGTATGGTTCCTCAGCTAGCAACTATTGTGGTTGTAGACAGGGAGGGGCCAGCCTTGCTGGGTAGGGACCTGATTGATTTCCTTGGGCTAACTATAGTTTCCAATAATGTCAACAAAGTGATCACTTGCCCTGAAGAGTTAGCAAATAAATTCCCCGACCTTTTTCAACAAGGTCTAGGTTGCTTTAAGGGAAGAAAATTCAAAATAGAAGTGGATCCAGCCATACCACCTAAGTTCTGTAAGGCCAGGAACGTGCCTTACACACTTAGACCTAAGGTGGAGGCTGAACTTGATAGACTGGTGCAGGAAGGTATTCTCACCCCTGTACAGTATTCAAGATGGGCGGCGGCGATCGTCCCTGTGCTCAAGGCTGATCAAAGCATCCGAATATGTGGGGATTACAAGCTCACAGTCAACAGAGCCACTAGGCTTGATACCTACCCCATACCAAGAGTGGAGGATCTATTTAGCGGGTTAGCAGGAGGAGTTATATACTCCAAGCTAGATATGTCTCAGGCATACGCTCAACTACCCTTGGATGAAGACTCCAAGGAACTCACGGTAATAAACACCCACAGAGGTTTATTTGCCTACAACCGTCTCAGCTTTGGAATTGCGTCCGCACCTGGAATCTTTCAGCGTGCCATGGAAGGACTATTGCAGGGCCTCCCAGGAGTGTTCTGCTACCTGGATGACGTCCTGGTGAGTGCCACTAATGAGCAAGAGCACAACAAGCGTCTCTATCAAGTCCTATCTAAACTTCAGGAGGCAGGACTAAAGCTGAAAATAGATAAATGCCAAATTGGAGTGCCACAGGTATCCTACCTTGGATACCAAATCGACAAGGACGGATTGCACCCCACTGCCGAGAAGGTAGCAGCAATCCAGAATGCACCAGCTCCTACTAATGTGACTCAACTGAGAGCCTACCTGGGGCTGTTGAATTTCTATAGGAAATTTCTAAAATCATCTGCAACTATGCTGGAGCCCCTAAATACCTTACTGAGGGATAAAACCCCTTGGAAATGGGATGCAAGTCAGGAGAGAGCCTTCCAGAAATCTAAACAAGCCCTCCTGGACTCTCAGACTCTAGTCCACTTTGACCCTCAGAAACCCATAGTGGTAGTGGCTGACAGTAGTGCGTATGGTGTGGGAGCGGTGCTGTGTCACCTTATTGATGGGGTTGAACGCCCCGCCTATTTTGCCTCCCGAACTCTAACAGCAACAGAACGCAACTACTCTCAAACTGAGAAAGAAGCCCTAGCTATGGTGTTCGCACTTCGAAAATTTCATTGCTACCTGTGGGGACAGGATTTCACTGTGGTTACGGACCACAAACCTTTGTTAGGACTATTTGATCCGGGTAGAAGCATTCCTCCGATGGCATCCGGGCGCATCCAAAGGTGGGCTTTACTACTGCAGTCCTACAAGTTCACCTTGCGTCACCGGTCTGGCGTGCTGTTGGGTACGGCTGATGCTCTCAGTCGTCTACCCTTGACAACTCCCGAGGAAGCCACACCTATTCCTGCGGAATGGACGTCCTTAGTAAACTTCCTCGAGTCAGCTCCAGTCACCAGCACCCACATCCGCGACAGCACCCTAAGGGACCCAGTACTTTCAAAGGTATACAAATACTGCCAAGTAGGCTGGCCTTCGATGGTAATTGGTGACCCTGATCTCGCCCCGTATACTAGGAGGCGAGACGAATTGTCCACACAAAATGGCTGTGTGCTCTGGGGGGCAAGAATTATTGTACCCCAAGCTCTCAGACAAGCCATTGTGGAGGAACTTCACTCTGGTCATGCTGGATCATCCAGGATGAAGGAGTTAGCTCGCAGCTACGTGTGGTGGCCCCTTCTGGATAAAGATCTAGAAGAAACAACTAAGTCATGCAGTGAGTGCCTGAGCACTCGAGCCGCACCGACGAAAGCTGAACTCCATCCGTGGGAATGGCCTGCGAAGCCTTGGCATCGCATACACATTGACTACGCGGGCCCAATGGATGGAAAATACTATCTAGTGATCGTGGATGCACACTCTAAGTGGGTTGAAATTTTTCCCACATCTACTACAACCTCTAGCGAAACGATCTTGTGCCTGAAACACACTTTTGCGACATTTGGATTCCCAGTAACAATTGTTTCAGACAACGCAACGTGTTTCACATCGGCTGAATTCCAAGAATTTGTGAAGGCATGTGGTATGCGACATATTACAAGCGCACCATACCACCCTTCAACTAATGGACTGGCAGAGCGCATGGTACAAACTTTCAAGAAGAATATACGGAAGTCAACGGAACCCCTACGCCTAGCACTAGACAGGTTCCTGTTCAACTATCGGCTAACACCTCACACGACAACAGGTGTTACGCCTGCCGAACTGATGTTAGGCAGGAAAGTTCGCTCTCGTCTTGATCTGCTTTGGCCGTCAGAAGCAATCGCGTCCAAAGTTGCTCAACGCCAGGACGCTCAGAAAAGATACCACCCAGGGTCTCGCGCGGTTGACATTCCGCTGGAGTCACCTGTGATGGTCCGTCAATACACGCCGGGTTCCCCAAAATGGACCCCTGCTACCACCATTGAGAAAACAGGCCCGGTATCCTACAAGTGCCAACTGAAGGGGGGAGAGGTCGTTCGTCGACACCAGGACCAAGTTATTACCTGCTCGAACACCATCCCTGAACCCTTGGAACAACCTACGGAGGAAACCGTTGTGTTTCCACAACCTGCTCAAAATTCATACCCACCACCTCCGACCCATGAACCTGACTCCGAAACACCTGATTACCCGATCCCCACCCAGGAGGCTAGGACGCACGAGCCTCCAAGCGCTAGCATCTCGCGCAGGTCTACCCGAGCTCGGAAGCCTGTGGTGAGAATGGACCTTTAGGATTGACTAGATTGAATAAGGGGACTGGGGATACAGGGGGGGGTTTCTAATTAAGGAGGGAGGGGTGTAATATAGCGAGTAGTGTAAGTTCTAGTTAGAGAGACCAACAGTTGGCAACGCTCGAGACAGCAACACTCGCGGCCAGTCTACAAGTGAACTCGGGCTCGACAACAAGTAAATGTTGACCGAGTGTGTAAATAATATTATCGACTGTGGTTGGTATCTAACTTCTTAATTTCTAAACTAATGTACTAATTCTATGCTACCCTATTCTATATATTCCTTTCTATCTCCGCTCTGCTCTCGCTAACCACATTCTGGTATCTGAGTATCTAGTTATGTTGTAAGGTATCCAAGAGGTGAGTAAACTATTTTACCTAACTTGATGTCTATGTGAAACCTATACTGTGCTATAGTGTAGGTTGTGATAGTTGCCTCATTCCTTAGCTTGTGCGAAAGAATATTTTCACTTTTAAATAATATTCAACGCAAAAGCAGGTCTTTGTTGAAAACAGAAACTTTATATGCATTTCTATACTCTAAAATTTTACTTCGTGGCACTAACTGCATGAAATGGCAGCCATCTCAAGAATTACTCAGATTAACGACGTAAAAGGACTTATACAGAGGGGCTAAAGAAGGAGCTACTTTTTGAAAGGTTAGTAAAGAAAGAAAGAAAGAAAAGAAAAAACTTTATTTCCAATAGAGATTGTACAATATTACAATCATTGGTTTTTAAATATCTTAAAATTAATACACTTAGATGATACACACACACGAGTATTGAAAAACTCGTGTCACTAGTCGAAAATAAATGATTGAGGGCAATGTACTCCTAATCTTGATTAATCTACATTTGACAATACATGTAATGATAATTATAAGAGGTAACGCAAATTAATGGACGATGCATTTTCATTGTGGGGTGAAAAAACTTTTGACAGTTTACATGTACATGACATAAAACTTCGCAATTATTGATGCCAGGAAATAATATATGAATCGCTTGTTTCGGCAAATGTTCAAAAGTGTCATTTTAAGGAAGCATGAAAAAAAAAATATAAATACAAATCCATATACATATATATACGTACATATATATATATATACATACACACACACATACAGATATATATATATATATGTACGCATAAGCATGAGGACCAAGAAGATTATAAGTTTTGTATTTCTAATTCAACAATTTTAACATAACGGTCGTTAGTTAATAAGCATTTTATTTAAATATAAATGGATGATCGTACAACAAATGTATAGTTTGTACATGAATGCTTTACAATACTAAAGAGATGACGAGTTAGGTAATGTTACAAGTAGAGAGTGAACAGAAAATGACCATTATCTCTAGTAAAATGCTAGTTGTCAGTTTAGTACACACATATGTGCACACATACATGTAAATATATACACATATATGTACACATAAAAAAGAAAAAGAAAGAAAGAAAAAAAAACACTTCCTTTCACATTAAAATATTTGTTTGAAGGTTTTTAGGTTCTGTTACTTTTTGATCCAATTTGTTACCTTTTGAGATGGAAATTTGTTCCTATTCGCGAAAACCTTCTGGCAACCCTGGTCCAAGTTAGGATCCAAAAAACGGCTAGCTGCTAAATTGTACCGTCTTTATTGTACTGTCATTTAAAGAAAATACTAATTGTTTACAAGAATTATCAGCTAGTATATCCCGCAACGTTATCTATGTGAATATACAAATACCGAATCGGAATTTGATATGCATAAAATGAGAAAATAATTCCTTAAACGTATGAAATAGGTTTTAATAAATATATTGTAAAAGAATATATTTAATAAAGAATTTTATAATATCTATTTTTCAGCATAAATATATTCTTCCTCCTCTTCTGTCTGGGTTGTTTAATGTTTGGTGAGTGGCAAGCCTGGCTCGCTATGCATTGATCATTCATGGCATTGATCGTGTTAGTGTCCGCTAGTGCCATGATACAGCTAGCGTCTTCGTGCCGTTGGAAGTGTAATGCTTGTTTGCTTCAGCTCGAAAGTGTCAAGTGTGCGTAAATGGAAAAAAATCTTGTATTGATGATGGAATCCTAAATCAAGCTGCTTTCTATTTTATTCATTTTCATTAATGTTAGGTTGGGGTAATTAAAGTGAATAGTGTGCATGTCAGTACAAATCAAAATTTATTTTTTTCCCCCTTGAAAAGTGATAAGGCACTTTTGTTGATATTGATGGAATGGCATGCACTCGTTTCATGTTGACCGTGAAAGAAATATTTTAGCACCTATACCACACTTGGGCTATTTTCTAGTGTGTGGCCAAGAATATGTGATTGTGTAAAATCATCTTAACTTAGAGTTGGTCTATGAGATGAAAAATATGATTGGGGCCCATATTTGAATGAAATTGAGATAAAAAATAAGACTTGCTGTATGTTTTATAACGTAGTTCTGCAAACGACCTGAATCAATCATATGAACGGTCAATATTGATTTTAGGTGATCCACTAAAATAAACATTCTGTTACAAACAATCGGTAAAACAGCCTATTTAAAAATGTTTTACATGAATGACATTTTGGTAAATCTGAAGGATATGTCAGTTATCGATTTTGTAAATTTTGATGCCTAAGCATAGTTAATTAGATCAAAATTAATAAGTTTTCTTCTATGCACCTTCTGTCTCAAATGAGTATTTTATTAGTTATAGCTTTAAATGACTTACCGCAACTCCAGTGTTTGAAGCGGCAAGTAATTCAAGGAGCATGTCGGACAGCAACACTGCAATATAAACTCGCTTTCAGCGCGATTGTCATCAAATACAAAACCAAAACGGTCAATATTGAGTTTAGATGATCCACCAAAATTAAACATTCCATTTCAAACAATCGGTAAAGGAGCTCATTTAAAAACGTTTTACATGAATGACATTCTTGGTGCAAATGCTTAGTTTTTGAGTTAAAGCGGTAAATTAGTTACCGCATCTCAAATTTTAGAAGCAAGAGCCCGAGTATGGCAACACTGTCATGGACGCTCCATTCGGGAGCAAGCGTGCCAAAAGAAGTGGGCGTGCCAAGCAGAATTTAATTAATAACGGAAGCTAACCACCTATTTCAAACATATAGAGGTTGGGTTGTGAGGAGGAGCCACAGTTCTTCTAGTGAAAATTATGGTAAATGTGTAGCGTTGGTCATTAATCAATTTTCCACTTTTCGATGCTTAGAAATAGGCAATTAGATCTAAATAAACAATTTTTCTTTGCTGCACTTTCTGTCTGAAATGAGTATTTAATGAGTTATGGTGCTAGGTTTAGTTTTGTCTTTGATGACGAATACGCTCGAATAAACAGCTCATCGATTTTCTAATTTTTGTTACTTGAATCATGGTAATAACTTCAAAATAAACAACTTTTCTTGGTAAATGTGTAGCGTTGGTCAGTAATCAATTTTCCACTTTTCGGTGTCTAGTCGTAGTTAATTAGATCGAAATAAACAAGTTTTCTTCTACGCACTTTCCGTCGTAAATGAATATTTTACAAGTTATAGCGGTAAATTACTGACCGCAACTCCAGTGTTTGAAGCGGGAACTAATTCAAACAGCACGTCGGACGGCAACACTGCAATGCCGTCTCACTTCTAGCCCGATCCTCATCAAAGACGAAACCAAACCTACCGCTATACCTCGTTAAATACTCATTTGACGAAAAAAGTGTATAGATTAAAAGTTGTTTATTTCGATGTTATTACCATGATTCAAGCAACAAAAATTGGAAAATTGATGAGTAGCTGTACATTCGAGCGCATTCGTCATCAAAGACGAAACTAAGCTTACCGCCATAACTCGTTAAATACTCATTTACGACGAAAAGTGCATAGAAGAAAACTTGTTTATTTCGATCTAATTAACTACGTTTAGGCGCTGAAAACTCAAAAATCGATTACTGACCAACGCTACACATTTACCCTTTTCTTTTATACACATTTTTGTCAAATGAGTATTTGACGAGGTAGGCCTATAGCGGTAGGTTTGGTGGTCAATATTCACTCTAATGTTGTCAAAAATTTTCATCATTTCGTTGCTATAGATAGGTAATATAGTCGATTTTAAGACGTTTCATGTGAATGACAATGTGCTCGCAAATGCTTAGCTTTGGAGTTATTTAAGTTTGAAGTTATACAAACGGTGCTCCTGAATGGCCTTTTTTGCGCAAAAGCAGTCATTTTTTTTGCAATAGAAACAAAAGCTAACCCCCTATTACAAACATAAAGAGGTTGTGTCGTGAGGGGTAGCCACAGTTCTTTTAGTGAAAATTATAAATAAAGGTTTCTAGTGACGTCCATATACATCGACTCTGAGAAGGCTGCCGCCATCTTGGGTACCGGGTGGCGCCATGGTGGCAGCAACCTTGGATTCGATGTAAACGGACGTCACTAAAAACCTTTATCTATAATTTTCACTAGAAGAACTGTGGCTACCCCTCACGACCCAACCTCTTTATGTTTGTAATAGCTGTTACGATACGAGCATGGGCCTGTCGGCTTCTCGTTACCGAAAGAGGAATTCAAACCTCTATAGATGAAGGATAAAGGAAAATTAAGACAGAAATACACAGGAGGAGAATGGGACAGGAAAGAAAGAAATTAAAAATAGTAGTGTTCGCATAGTGCACCACGAGTCTCCCTTAGTCTATCAGCATGGATAATAACGACAACATTAAAAGATTAGACATATTTTTATTCTTGACCGTAGAATGTTGAACACGTGAGTTAAAGGTGATAATTGGCAACAAACACTGACACAAAGTGACACACACCATGAAAAAACGTGCGCTTCGAATCATGATAGGCGCCCGCAACGGTTGCATGTTTTAACGTTACACAAAAATTTTTATGATGACTATCAAAAGAAAATCTACTCACAATAAACCAGAACAAGAAAATAATTAATAGCTGGGCTAGAGTACGCCCTAAATAAAAATGGGGATACTGTAAACAATAACACCCTTGACTCACACAAGGTGTTAAATGCGGAACACTTAAATTTGCGCTACGCACAATGTGAAGCTCCACACACCACGATAAACAAACAAAATCGAAATCACTCCAGATAGCACGCCATTTCCAACACTTTCCAATGTGCTGTTTTGTACCCAAGCTTGCACTCTTAATCACCGTTCAATTTCTCAACTCCACTATGTCACCCTAACTCTTCTGTGATGCGTCGTTGAAGTGAGACGAACTCAGCTTCCACTTATGGCTTGAGGAATGCACGAACGTTCAGTTGATCAGACTAACATCCGCTGATGCCCCACTGCCAGCGGCCGGCTGGTGCTGATCCCTGTCTGCAACGCGTTTACCGCTCTTGAGTGCCGAAGGAGCTTGATCATCGTGGCTTGCGCGGGATCGATGTTGTATGACTGCAGCTTTCGTAAATGCGTGGTTCCAAGGGGTATGCTGGGCTTTCGTAAATGCGGGGTTCCAAGGGGCATGCTGGGGTTGCCTGTGAGATTGGAACTGGCGTAGACAAACTGAATGCTTTCGCTGCAGTTGTTGACACGTTTGCACTTGACGATCATTGCTGTGAAGCTGATGTGCTTCGAGTGGATTTCTGCCGCACGTTGATACTTCAACGGCGGCTGTTTTCCCGACTTTTTACTCGCGAGACTTCAATGTTGTCACCTCACACCGATGTTAGAGTTTGGTACTCTTGTGCGAGGTACGCCGGCAAAGCCGGAGTACTCTGTTTGCGTGCGTGTCCTCACTCTCTCTTTGCTGCGAAACCCCACGAAAAAGACCTCGATTATTCTTGTCGTGTCCTTATATATGCGTGGCTCGGATCCTTCTCGAATGTTCACGAATTTTCGCAGTTACAATGACAGCATTTTACAGCTGATTGGAGGAATTCTTCCTTGTCCTGACGTCTCGAAATTTCATTGGCTAGGTGCCCGCTTTTTTGTGCCACACCTTCGACGCGCGGCCTGTTCATTGGCCCAGATGTTGCGGCTTTTGCTAAGGCCAACCCTCGTATCGCGCCTTCGTGCGAGGCCTGTTCCCATGCCCAAGCGAGGGCCGGCTCAACGGTTTGTACATTCCAACGTCTATCGCAGTTATTCGCGCTTTTACCTCAAACTGGCCTCGCAACACATTGTATTATATAAGATATAAGATATTTCACTACATACCCCGCTCGTCCCAGAAAAATTTGAGCCAAACTGCAAATTTGGTTCAAATTTTCTATCGTGATATCAATTTCGTACCATCAGGTAACTCCCCACATTATAAAATTTTTAAAATGTTCCCCTATGATTGAATACCTTCAGTTTCATTTTAACATCAAACTCCCTTACATATATCTCGTTGTGATCTGCATACTGCGATACGCTGAGGGTTATGCGTTTATTCCTCCAAAGTTTTCATTTGTTATTACCTGACACACTAACCATTGGTTTAAACCAGATTTCTCACGCACATTATTATACGACGCAAAGAAAAGAACACAGCAAACATAACACATATATCGGACACCTAGACACAAAGTAATGAAATACACACATACATTTATTATTCACGGCTTGCCCTTGGCAACCCAACGAAATGGCTAATCATTCAAATAAGAGGTCGTTCAGTAGACGAATGTGTTGCACAGGGACATCATTTCCGCATCCTCGTTTGCAATCCACATGACAAAATCTCAAAGATGGAGGTGATTTTCAAACCTCAAATATTTCTTCAATTCATCTTTAGTTCAGTTTACGTGCACATAGTCATCAAAGTGGGCCCTGCTGAGAATAGGTTTTTCTTTTCAAATACATAAGCTTCTCCAACTGAATCCATCCTGTGTCGCGTACATCTCGTGGAAAATTTGTAGTATATCCATCCTTGCGTCGCGTACATTCGCGGAAAATTTGTAGTATATCCATCCTTGCGTCGCGTACATTCGCGGAAAATTCAGTATGTTTCCATCGTCGGGGCTCGTCAGCCCTTTTATAATTATTCGAGAATATGAAGCATATTTATCTACGAAGACCGTCAGGTTAGGTTCCCTATTTACTCGTCGACTAGTAAATATTAAACCCCTGAGGTTCGCGTGAGATCGCTCGTCATTGCCTTCATTAATGCGCAATAGAATGTCAAACAGTTTCATTTTCATGACAGAGAGACAGCGCATTATTTTTCCTAATACAAGTAGAATTCCTCCTTTGCACCATCTATCAAGTCTGCCCTGATTGTGGCGGAAGTGATTTCATGCAAAATTTCCTCCTACATAAAGAAATAAGACATTGTGATTCTGAACGTACGCCTCGCCCCGTTTTTATTCGCAGGCGGCGTTGAACACCTTGCCACAAGATTATATAAACATTCACACAAATATTGTACGCAATCGGGAGATTTACCAATTAGGCTGAAATCCCTAACGCACTCAATTTAATAAAATATATATATAATGTGTCATCACTCTGTCAGACTTTACATCATGCTTTTGCTGAGAACAGCCGTCCTGATGATCTGACATTCTGAAAACACACACACAACAATAAAAATAAAATTAACATGATTATCCACCTTATTCTCAGCCTTTGTGACCTTGCACTTATTTTTCCGATTATTCCTTCCACTCGAAGAACCGTCGCTCACATTTATGATTTTTATTATGTATTTACACAGCTCGGGAACCTGCAGTACATATATGTGCCGTAAAATACGGATTCTGTGTTGTGTCGCTTAAAAAAAAAATCTATTTCTATTACATAAATTAATTTGCATATCCGTCGATGTTGGAGTACAAACAGTGCGAGTGCCATCAGCATCCCTATGGGAAGAGAAACAACCAAAACTTCCACACATGAACGCTGAGACAACTCACACCAGCTTGCCTCCGAAGTTAGTTTCCAAGTCCATGAGTCAAATTCGTTTAACATCACAATTACGCACCTCAGAAAAATAGGATATGCCTTTATCTTCTAAGTTGCGCCACTGCAAATGTAGGTCACATCCCAAGTTCCTATTCTCATCCCTCACACAACGTTCACCAGGCGGAAGAAAGCAAAAGTTCCCAGCAACGCTCATAAGAGATTCAGAATTAAGGAACAGTTCTTATTCTATAACACTTAAGAAATAAAAAAAATGTAACGTTCCCAGTACATCAAAATTCACGGGAATTCCGCTTCAGTAAGAAACGCAAAAAACACACCGAGCGAACATACCTTCATGAAATCTCGCTACCCAGGAATGAGTTACATTTCTTTGATGCAACTTAACATACTACAGTTTCGTGTCATGTGTTATCAATTTACAACGTCTGCATTGAACCCTTAGTTAAAATATTAATCATCCTACGTATTCCTTGTCAAGCCTGCCTAGAGTCTGACCTTCTATTCAACACTGACATAGGAAACGATTTCTTTATTGGCTCCGCTACTTTCATTACTCTGATGAAGGAATGGTACATGGGACTTTTCCATAACTATACAACTCGCAAAGACAGAGCACAGAAAACGAGCTATATTTTCGAAGAAAAATTCCCTGCCATTGAAAGTTTCACTCATTTCAAATAGATATCACTGGTACTTTTTTGATAAACTTTCTACTCAACATCCCACTTTCTTACGTTCACGCAGTACTACACTTGAGCAATTGTCTCATGAGCTTGACCGCGCCAGAACTTTTACAACCTTGTCACACAGCAATAAAATTCCCACACATGTTCTCTGTTCCCAGCAGCTACCTCCTGCAGACAGATGATCATAAGAAATTCACGTTTATTCATTACAATTTGGCTTTCGTTTTCAACTCTCACACTATAATAAATTCTTTCAACAGAAATCGAAGCTCCATCTCGAAATATTGTGTACTTCCATTGAAGGAAATGAACATACTTCAATGAAGTTGATTGCCAACTTTGCCTATACAAAAAAAATCATCTCGTCATTACATAATAATTCAGTTTGAATTACTGACGAAAGTGGTTCACATTATTCAAACGTTAAAAAAAAAGAAGATCATGAAGATTCCAAGTGAAGTTCCTAATTTACTATGAATTCACACTATATACCATTGGTTATTTTCACGTAGATAATTGTCTAATATGAGGTGCACGATGCATTCGCTACGAGCATCTAACCACATTAAGATCGGCACCATTTAACTCACGTGTTCCTTTTTCTAATACTAAGCACACTTAATGTAAAATTTTATGTCGCACCCAAATGTAGCTGAATCGAAAAATAATCTTATATTTATGCGCCTTACATAGTAGACTTTTATGTTAAAAATATTTATTTTATCATGAAATTTATATACGTTTCAGTGAGATGCAACGAGGATTCAAAGGCTAAACAACTAATTTGATAATACCGAAATTAATTGGACTAGTATCAGTTGTTGAAGTAATCATTTCCCTCCCACAGCAAGAATATTATTTAAACAATCGACGAATTCAGCAGAACATTATACGAATAAAAAAAATTTCAGATTCATGCTCCCGAACACTGAATCTCATCATAATGCTGTTGTAACCATAGAAAATAAAGAATTCATTTTAATCGTCACATATGTAGAAGGCGTTATTTCTATTTTAGGCGACTAAAATTAAACTGAGAAAGAATGAGCATCATCTTTGAAGATTACCACACACTCAAGAAAAACACACTACACTTAATTACTTATTATTCTAAATTCCGTCACTTAACTCAGTTGTACTCAGACAATAGGTTAAACAAAATAATTTACTCTGCCTTTGAAGCAAGAAGAAAAATTGATTTTCAAAACAATTTACCCACTATATGACAGAAGATGTAAATTTTGCAATTAAAGTGCTCAAATATCAGTGAACTAAAATGTAAACTATGTTACTAAAATTTGTCAAATTTTGTTCGAATATAAATATATAAAATCAAAATCACATAACGCTTCAATAAATTTTCTACAAATTATTTTTAAATTTGAGGGGTCATGAAAAATTGCAAATATTAATTTGACGATTTCTAAATATCCCTAAACACTGCAAAATCTAAACTTGTTTCTAAGTTTCAACTGAGATAAGGAGGTATATACTAAAATTAAGGCATTAATTCCAGTGCCATCGGTCCACACATAAAAGTCAGTAAATAGTAATGGGTGGATAAATTATGGAGACATTCGATTAAATTCCCCACAAAGAAAAAATTTTATCAAACACATATTTACGAGGAGAGATATGTTGGAGTAAGCTATATTTTAGCAAAATAAGGCAAATTCTATTGTTCCACTGCACACTAATAAATTTATAATTGCAAGGGAACTTAACCGTGCGTGCATCACTGAAGAACCAAAAAAAAATTAATGGTGGTGGCTTCACTTCAGAAATTGAGTAAAATAAAAAATTATGTTAGCTTTAATAGTTCAAACAAATAAAAACATGCTCAGAAGATCAAACACTGTTACTTAAAATTTGAAGTGAAATTCAATGGGAAGAAGTTTACAATAAGCAACTCGACGCTACGACGAAATTAAGAAACGTGTGCCTTACTGATGATTTGGATTTCTTGCTATATTTAAAAAATTTGACGACAGTGAATTCATGCTACTCTTCAAGACTCAGTTGAGCTCACTTCAATTAGCCACTCAGAAATGGTCTAGCCATTGCCTAGCCTTACCGCCGCCACAGAGTTTCAGTTTTATTGCTCTACGAGCAGGATCTCACGGCAAGGGGCGGAAATTCGACTGTACTCAAAATCACAAGCAGAATATAGCACATAGAGCAAATTCTATTTAATGTCGAGCACTCACACGACTGATTTTAACGAATGAGAAATTATAACACAAAAATATTTTAGGCACCGAAATGGTCACTTGAAAAAAAATTTTTCCATGCTGATAAACAGGCAACACGTTGCACACTTATGCAATAGACATTTTACGCTGTTACGATACGAGCATGGGCCTGTCGGCTTCTCGTTACCGAAAGAGGAATTCAAACCTCTATAGATGAAGGATAAAGGAAAATTAAGACAGAAATACACAGGAGGAGAATGGGACAGGAAAGAAAGAAATTAAAAATAGTAGTGTTCGCATAGTGCACCACGAGTCTCCCTTAGTCTATCAGCATGGATAATAACGACAACATTAAAAGATTAGACATATTTTTATTCTTGACCGTAGAATGTTGAACACGTGAGTTAAAGGTGATAATTGGCAACAAACACTGACACAAAGTGACACACACCATGAAAAAACGTGCGCTTCGAATCATGATAGGCGCCCGCAACGGTTGCATGTTTTAACGTTACACAAAAATTTTTATGATGACTATCAAAAGAAAATCTACTCACAATAAACCAGAACAAGAAAATAATTAATAGCTGGGCTAGAGTACGCCCTAAATAAAAATGGGGATACTGTAAACAATAACACCCTTGACTCACACAAGGTGTTAAATGCGGAACACTTAAATTTGCGCTACGCACAATGTGAAGCTCCACACACCACGATAAACAAACAAAATCGAAATCACTCCAGATAGCACGCCATTTCCAACACTTTCCAATGTGCTGTTTTGTACCCAAGCTTGCACTCTTAATCACCGTTCAATTTCTCAACTCCACTATGTCACCCTAACTCTTCTGTGATGCGTCGTTGAAGTGAGACGAACTCAGCTTCCACTTATGGCTTGAGGAATGCACGAACGTTCAGTTGATCAGACTAACATCCGCTGATGCCCCACTGCCAGCGGCCGGCTGGTGCTGATCCCTGTCTGCAACGCGTTTACCGCTCTTGAGTGCCGAAGGAGCTTGATCATCGTGGCTTGCGCGGGATCGATGTTGTATGACTGCAGCTTTCGTAAATGCGTGGTTCCAAGGGGTATGCTGGGCTTTCGTAAATGCGGGGTTCCAAGGGGCATGCTGGGGTTGCCTGTGAGATTGGAACTGGCGTAGACAAACTGAATGCTTTCGCTGCAGTTGTTGACACGTTTGCACTTGACGATCATTGCTGTGAAGCTGATGTGCTTCGAGTGGATTTCTGCCGCACGTTGATACTTCAACGGCGGCTGTTTTCCCGACTTTTTACTCGCGAGACTTCAATGTTGTCACCTCACACCGATGTTAGAGTTTGGTACTCTTGTGCGAGGTACGCCGGCAAAGCCGGAGTACTCTGTTTGCGTGTGTGTCCTCACTCTCTCTTTGCTGCGAAACCCCACGAAAAAGACCTCGATTATTCTTGTCGTGTCCTTATATATGCGTGGCTCGGATCCTTCTCGAATGTTCACGAATTTTCGCAGTTACAATGACAGCATTTTACAGCTGATTGGAGGAATTCTTCCTTGTCCTGACGTCTCGAAATTTCATTGGCTAGGTGCCCGCTTTTTTGTGCCACACCTTCGACGCGCGGCCTGTTCATTGGCCCAGATGTTGCGGCTTTTGCTAAGGCCAACCCTCGTATCGCGCCTTCGTGCGAGGCCTGTTCCCATGCCCAAGCGAGGGCCGGCTCAACGGTTTGTACATTCCAACGTCTATCGCAGTTTTTCGCGCTTTTACCTCAAACTGGCCTCGCAACACATTGTATTATATAAGATATAAGATATTTCACTACATAGGGGGTTAGCTTCCGTTATTAATTAAATTACGCTAGGCGCGCGCGCTTCCATGGCAGGCACAAGCCAACTTCAAAGCTGAATAATTCAAAAATAATGCATCAGCAAGCAGAATGTCATTCATGTAAAACATTCTTAAATGTGTTCCTTTATTGATTCTTCGCAACCAAATTATGAAAATCGTTGACAACATTAAAGTAAATATTGACCGTTGAAAAAAAGGTATTTTAAAAGTGTAGCGTTTGATAAGGAGCGGCTTTTGAAATTATTGGTGCCAAAACATAGTTAATTAGATCGAAATAAACAAGTTTTCTTCTATGCACTTTCCGTTGCAAATGAGTATTTTACGAGTTATAGCGGTAAATTAGTTACGGCAACTAGTGTTTGAAGCGGCAAGTAATTCATTGACCGCGCGTCTGTCATGGACGCTCTGATCCGACATGCTCGAGCGGTTCCCGACGTCGATGACAAAAGTTAACATACCGCTATAGTTTGTTATTTTTGGGTGACAATTTTTATTGTGTTATTAAGTAAAAGATCCTAGAAGTGAGTTCAGGCTCCGCAAGCTCTGCGAGGTGAGCTAATAATAAATTATAAAGTATTCAAACGTACCCTAACAGCTCAATTGCGCTAAAAATAAAACCTTCCGCTCTAACTCGTAAAATACTCATTTGCCACAAAAAGTGTATAGAAGAAAAGTAGTTTATTTCGATTTTATTACCATGATTCAAGCAACAAAAATTTGTAAATCAATTAGTAGCTCTTTACTCGAGCGAATTTGTTATCAAAGACAAAATTAAACCTACCGCTATAACTCATTAAATACTCATTTGCGAGGGAAAGTGCATAGAAGAAAAATTGTCTATTTTAACCCAATTAACTATGTCTAGGCCCCAAAAACTGGAAAATCTATTATTACCAAACGCTACACATTTACCAAAGGTATTTGTGAAGGAGAGGACCGTGATTGATTTTCCAATTTTAGCTGCCTAAACATAGTTAATTAGATTGAATTAAACAACTTTTCTTGTATGCACTTTCCGGGGGAAATGAGTATTTAATGAGTTATAGCGGTAAATTACCTACCGTAATCAAGTGTTTGAAGCAACAAGTAATTCATCGGGCCCAGCGTATGGCAACACTGCAATGAAGTTTCGGTTCCAGCACGCTCGTCATCAAAGACGAAACTAAACCTAACGTGCTAACTCGTAAAATATTCATTTGATGAGAAAAGTGTATAGAAGAAAAGTAGTTTATTTCAAGGTTATTACCATGATTCAAGGAACAAAAATTTAAAAATCAATGAGGAGCTGTTTATTGGAGTGCATTTGTCATCAAAGACAAAACTGAACCTACCGCTTTAATTAGTAAAATACTCCTTTACGACGGAAAGGGCATAGAAGAAAACTTGTTTATTTTGATTTAATTAACTTTGTTTAGAATTTGAAAAGTTGGAAATTGATTCCCGGTTAATCCTCAACATTTACCAATGAATGTACAAGTCCCTGAACATAAAGATTGATGATTGTAACTTATTTTCTGCTCTGCTTCTGCTTGAGTGCCAGTATTGGCTTTGAGTTACATCAATTTGTTGTGTATTTGCATTTGTATGCTTCTGTATCTGTAAATTTACTCAATATGCATTGAGATTTTCAAACTAGCCTATTCTTGAGTAATTCTTTATTATATCTGTAATACTAGTGTCACTGAGTCACAGGAAAAAAATACTAAAGTTGCAGGTGGGTTAGATACATGTATCTGGTATGTAAATGTGAAAGGTTAATGCAAGGAAATTTGAAGGTAGTGGTACAACATGCCTGTGTGATGATGCACTAGTAGCAGACTTTTGTTTATAAAAATATTAGGTTTGTAATAGAATTAACCTAATTCAATTATCAACATGTTTTGGATGGTGTCTGATCCTGTAATTTTTAATGGGAGCTGTGTGCTAATAATGAGCTAGTCAAATATATCAGCATTGTTACTGTTTCTATGTTCTATTTTAGTCATTCATGAAAATGCTGATTCTGAAGATATGGAGTTAAGATGTTAAAGTTGTAGCTAACATGTTAAATTTTTCTCAAACACTTGAACTATCTTCATAAACTAAATGCTTGACATTCATTTTCTAAACAACATGATGCAAGAACTAGTCTTAAGAAATTAAAAGTCTAAATAAAATGAAAGTGTTATATTTTGTTTATGTATCCATCAATAATATGAAAGATAGAATAGAAAGAAATTAAGGTTTACAAATTGTAGTTGTGCTTTTATTTTTGTGAGGCAGCAGCCCTGATGACCCAAAATTGGGTTAAACTAGGGTTAGGTTTATTATAATAAAATGAAGAAGTATCATGTTTCAAAATTCTACCAGTCATTCAAGCAAAATTAAATTACATGTTCTAATTATGATATTGCCTGGTAATGAGACCTGTATGAAATACGCTTTTTTGACTGCAGAATGGTTGCAAAAATATTTTTTACAAATTTTTTTACAGGGTGCGTACAGGCATGGAGAAGCATGGAAAGTAGTTGAATTTCGAAAATAAAATTCAAGGCCTCGAAAGTAGTGGAATTTTAAAAATGGTCCTTGAAAGTCATGAAATTTTAGGATTTTCGTGAAAAGAAAATTTTACTTTAGAAAATTTTCGTTCCGTTTGGTCCGCGTTGAGCGAGGCGTTGTCAGTAACCTTCGAGTGTTACTTGGGCTCTGATTGGTTGATACAGCTAAGTTTTTAGTGTCCGCGATTTTGATTGGTTCTCAGGCGTCACGTGAAACCAAACGCGCTCAGTGTGACTGAAGACACGCGCTCGCTCAGACCATTGTTGACCTGTCGCCACTGTTGAACATTTTCGAGCTGAGTTTTTATCATCGGTCTTGACCATCCCGTGTGTGTGTTTCAAGGAGACGCGCCACTCCTGCCTTTCATATGCAATGACATCATCAAGATTTTGAAGGTTCTGTTGGAGAGGTGTGTGAAAGCAGAGGTGCTGGAAAAACTGACCACACCAGCTAAGTATGCTGCCCTTGACTTCAATGACAAGACCATCTACCTGCAAAATAGCAAGATTGACCCTGGCTTTGTTGCTGCAAGTATTTTGAAAGATCAGGTGGCTGCAAAGAAAGTGAATGAGAGGCTTGCTTTCTCCTTCAGGGATGATGTGAAGAATTTCCTTGTTGCTGTCATCAAGAAGATTGTTGAGAAGTCACCTTTGAAGTTCGGGTTGGCCCGAAACATGGGCTGGCTGGTGCCAAGTGTCTTTGTGGATCGCACAAAGAGAGAGAAGACCAAGTCCATGCTGAAAAACTGTCTGCAGCTGCTCAGCGATGCTAAGAGGCTACCACAGGGTGACATCGATGAGGTGATGAGCCAGTTTTCAGAGTTCTTTGATGAGGCACAGAGGAAGATCAGCACTTTCAACAGTTTTCAGCAAGACACTGATTGGCTAGATGTCTTCTGGAGCAGCCAGCTGGCCACATCCTCCCTCAAGAAACTGTGGCTGGTTGTGAAGATGCTACTGGTCCTGTCACATGGCCAGGTTTCAGTGGAAAGGGGCTTTTCTGTGAGCAAGCAGCTCATGGAAGTCAACATGGGTGAGAACACCATCGTGGCACAGAGAGTGGTCATGGACCACATCAAACATGTAGGAGGTATCTCCAAGGTTGACATTTCCAAGAAACTCCTCTTTTCAGCTTTACAGGGCAGACAGCACTATCAACACTACCTGGATCAAAAGAAGGAAGAGGCAGAGAAGCAGAAGAAGGGAGAGAAGAGGAAGAGAGAACTGGATGAAATGGAGAACCTGAAGACAAAACGGAAGAGGATGGAGGAGAGTCTGCAAGCGCTGGTGGAGGATGCTGACAGCTTTGCACGGAAGGCAGAGGACAAGAATGATTTGCGCCTACTGGCAAAGTCAAATGCATTGAGGAAATCAGCCAAAGACAAGCAAGAACAACTCAAGGGGCTGAATGCGGAAATTAATGACAAACTTAATGCACTGGCAAATGCATAGCAGATGCTATTGAACTGTCCAGCATGACTGTTTGGTGTTGTGATGATCATTTACACATTTATGAAAACAAGACCTGCAAGTAATGATGAATGTTCTGTGAAGTTTATGACTGAAATACATTTATTGTGCTGCAATTTAACTTTGTGTGACATTATTTTGCGCAGAGAGAGGTAGTGAAAATGTGATTTGGTTGGCATAAAAAGTCATGAAAAAGTAGTGGAATTTTGAACCTCAGAGCCTGTATGCACCCTGTTTTTAGAAACATTGGAATGCAAAGCTTAATCCATTCCTTTGACAGAAATATTCTAGCAAGTTATACTTCTAATCAGTATTTCTTGGCATTGAATATTAATTTGACTTGTGGAATAGAACAGAAGGTTAAAGTGCAATCAAGGAAAAATCTGGTATATAAAATTGTCAAGGAAATTTAAATCAACCAACCAAGTTGGTAAGAGTAAGAATGATGAAACAGCAAACTTATTTGAGCCTTTGATGTATGCCTTAGTAAACTTATTTGAGCCTTGTTAGAGTGATGGAACAGTAAACTTTAATTTGAGCCTTGTTAGAGTGATGGAACAGTAAACTTATTTGAGCCTTGTTAGAGTGATGGAACAGTAAACTTATTTGAGCCTTGTTAGAGTGATGGAACAGTAAACTTTAATTTGAGCCTTGTTAGAGTGATGGAACAGTAAACTTATTTGAGCCTTGTTAGAGTGATGGAACAGTAAACTTTAATTTGAGCCTTGCTAGAGTGATGGAACAGTAAATTTATTTGAGCCTTGTTAGAGTGATGGAACAGTAAACTTTAATTTGAGCCTTGTTAGAGTGATGGAACAGTAAACTTTAATTTGAGCCTTTGAGTGATGGAACAGTAAACTTTAATTTGAGCCTTGTTAGAGTGATGGAACAGTAAACTTATTTGAGCCTTGTTAGAGTGATGGAACAGTAAACTTATTTGAGCCTTGTTAGAGTGATGGAACAGTAAACTTTAATTTGAGCCTTGTTAGAGTGATGGAACAGTAAACTTATTTGAGCCTTGTTAGAGTGATGGAACAGTTAACTTCTTTGAGCCTTGTTAGAGTGATGGAACAGTAAACTTTAATTTGAGCCTTGTTAGAGTGATGGAACAGTAAACTTATTTGAGCCTTGTTAGAGTGATGGAACAGTAAACTTTAATATGAGCCTTGTTAGGGTGATGGAACAGTAAACTTAATTGAGCCTTGTTAGAGTGATGGAACAGTAAACTTATTTGAGCCTTGTTAGAGTGATGGAACAGTAAACTTATTTGAGCCTTGTTAGAGTGATGGAACAGTGAACTTATTTGAGCCTTGTTAGAGTGATGGAACAGTAAACTTTAATTTGAGCCTTGTTAGAGTGATGGAACAGTAAACTTATTTGAGCCTTGTTAGAATGATGGAACAGTAAACTTATTTGAGCCTTGTTAGAGTGATGGAACAGTAAACTTATTTGAGCCTTGTTAGAGTGATGGAACAGTAAACTTATTTGAGCCTTGTTAGAGTGATGGAACAGTAAACTTATTTGAGCCTTGTTAGAGTGATGGAACAGTAAACTTATTTGAGCCTTGTTAGAATGATGGAACAGTAAACTTATTTGAGCCTTGTTAGAGTGATGGAACAGTAAACTTATTTGAGCCTTGTTAGAGTGATGGAACAGTAAACTTATTTGAGCCTTGTTAGAGTGATGGAACAGTAAACTTATTTGAGCCTTGTTAGAGTGATGGAACAGTAAACTTTAATTTGAGCCTTGCTAGAGTGATGGAACAGTAAATTTATTTGAGCCTTGTTAGAGTGATGGAACAGTAAACTTTAATTTGAGCCTTGTTAGAGTGATGGAACAGTAAACTTTAATTTGAGCCTTTGAGTGATGGAACAGTAAACTTTAATTTGAGCCTTGTTAGAGTGATGGAACAGTAAACTTATTTGAGCCTTGTTAGAGTGATGGAACAGTAAACTTATTTGAGCCTTGTTAGAGTGATGGAACAGTAAACTTTAATTTGAGCCTTGTTAGAGTGATGGAACAGTAAACTTATTTGAGCCTTGTTAGAGTGATGGAACAGTTAACTTCTTTGAGCCTTGTTAGAGTGATGGAACAGTAAACTTTAATTTGAGCCTTGTTAGAGTGATGGAACAGTAAACTTATTTGAGCCTTGTTAGAGTGATGGAACAGTAAACTTTAATATGAGCCTTGTTAGGGTGATGGAACAGTAAACTTAATTGAGCCTTGTTAGAGTGATGGAACAGTAAACTTATTTGAGCCTTGTTAGAGTGATGGAACAGTAAACTTATTTGAGCCTTGTTAGAGTGATGGAACAGTGAACTTATTTGAGCCTTGTTAGAGTGATGGAACAGTAAACTTTAATTTGAGCCTTGTTAGAGTGATGGAACAGTAAACTTATTTGAGCCTTGTTAGAATGATGGAACAGTAAACTTATTTGAGCCTTGTTAGAGTGATGGAACAGTAAACTTATTTGAGCCTTGTTAGAGTGATGGAACAGTAAACTTATTTGAGCCTTGTTAGAGTGATGGAACAGTAAACTTATTTGAGCCTTGTTAGAGTGATGGAACAGTAAACTTATTTGAGCCTTGTTAGAATGATGGAACAGTAAACTTATTTGAGCCTTGTTAGAGTGATGGAACAGTAAACTTATTTGAGCCTTGTTAGAGTGATGGAACAGTAAACTTATTTGAGCCTTGTTAGAGTGATGGAACAGTAAACTTATTTGAGCCTTGTTAGAGTGATGGAACAGTAAACTTTAATTTGAGCCTTGTTAGAGTGATGGAACAGTAAACTTATTTGAGCCTTGTTAGAGTGATGGAACAGTAAACTTTAATTTGAGCCTTGTTAGAGTGATGTAACAGTAAACTTATTTGAGCCTTGTTAGAATGATGGAACAGTAAACTTATTTGAGCCTTGTTAGAGTGATGGAACAGTAAACTTATTTGAGCCTTGTTAGAGTGATGGAACAGTAAACTTATTTGAGCCTTGTTAGAGTGATGGAACAGTAAACTTATTTGAGCCTTGTTGGAGTGATGGAACAGTAAACTTTAATTTGAGCCTTGTTAGAGTGATGGAACAGTAAACTTATTTGAGCCTTGTTAGAGTGATGGAACAGTAAACTTCAATTTGAGCCTTGTTAGAGTGATGGAACAGTAAACTTTAATTTGAGCCTTGTTAGAGTGATGGAACAGTAAACTTTAATTTGAGCCTTGTTAGAGTGATGGAACAGTAAACTTAATTGAGCCTTGTTAGAGTGATGGAACAGTAAACTTATTTGAGCCTTGTTAGAGTGATGGAACAGTAAACTTCAATTTGAGCCTTGTTAGAGTGATGGAACAGTAAACTTATTTGAGCCTTGTTAGAGTGATGGAACAGTAAACTTTAATTTGAGCCTTGTTAGAGTGATGGAACAGTAAACTTTAATATGAGCCTTGTTAGGGTGATGGAACAGTAAACTTAATTGAGCCTTGTTAGAGTGATGGAACAGTAAACTTAATTGAGCCTTGTTAGAGTGATGGAACAGTAAACTTATTTGAGCCTTGTTAGAGTGATGGAACAGTAAACTTATTTGAGCCTTGTTAGAGTGATGGAACAGTAAACTTTAATTTGAGCCTTGTTAGAGTGATGGAACAGTAAACTTATTTGAGCCTTGTTAGAATGATGGAACAGTAAACTTATTTGAGCCTTGTTAGAGTGATGGAACAGTAAACTTATTTGAGCCTTGTTAGAGTGATGGAACAGTAAACTTATTTGAGCCTTGTTAGAGTGATGGAACAGTAAACTCATTTGAGCCTTGTTAGAGTGATGGAACAGTAAACTTATTTGAGCCTTGTTAGAATGATGGAACAGTAAACTTATTTGAGCCTTGTTAGAGTGATGGAACAGTAAACTTATTTGAGCCTTGTTAGAGTGATGGAACAGTAAACTTATTTGAGCCTTGTTAGAGTGATGGAACAGTAAACTTATTTGAGCCTTGTTAGAGTGATGGAACAGTAAACTTATTTGAGCCTTGTTAGAGTGATGGAACAGTAAACTTATTTGAGCCTTGTTAGAGTGATGGAACAGTAAACTTTAATTTGAGCCTTGTTAGAGTGATGGAACAGTAAACTTATTTGAGCCTTGTTAGAGTGATGGAACAGTAAACTTTAATTTGAGCCTTGTTAGAGTGATGTAACAGTAAACTTATTTGAGCCTTGTTAGAATGATGGAACAGTAAACTTATTTGAGCCTTGTTAGAGTGATGGAACAGTAAACTTATTTGAGCCTTGTTAGAGTGATGGAACAGTAAACTTAATTGAGCCTTGTTAGAGTGATGGAACAGTAAACTTATTTGAGCCTTGTTGGAGTGATGGAACAGTAAACTTTAATATGAGCCTTGTTAGAGTGATGGAACAGTAAACTTATTTGAGCCTTGTTAGAGTGATGGAACAGTAAACTTTAATTTGAGCCTTGTTAGAGTGATGGAACAGTAAACTTTAATTTGAGCCTTGTTAGAGTGATGGAACAGTAAACTTTAATATGAGCCTTGTTAGAGTGATGGAACAGTAAACTTAATTGAGCCTTGTTAGAGTGATGGAACAGTAAACTTATTTGAGCCTTGTTAGAGTGATGGAACAGTAAACTTCAATTTGAGCCTTGTTAGAGTGATGGAACAGTAAATTTATTTGAGCCTTGTTAGAGTGATGGAACAGTAAACTTATTTGAGCCTTGTTAGAGTGATGGAACAGGAAATTTATTTGAGCCTTGTTAGAGTGATGGAACAGTAAACTTAATTGAGCCTTGTTAGAGTGATGGAACAGTCAACTTAATTGAGCCTTGTTAGAGTGATGGAACAGTAAACTTATTTGAGCCTTGTTAGAGTGATGGAACAGTAAACTTATTTGAGACTTGTTAGAGTGATGAATCACTAAACTTATTTGAGCCTTGTTAGAGTGATGGAACAGTAAACTTATTTGAGCCTTGTTAGAATGATGGAACAGTAAACTTATTTGAGCCTTGTTAGAGTGATGGAACAGTAAACGTATTTGAGCCTTGTAAGAGTGATGGAACAGTAAACTCTAATTTGAGCCTTGTTAGAGTGATAGAACAGTAAACTTATTTGAGCCTTGTTAGAGTGATGGAAAAGTAAACTTATTTGAGCCTTGTTAGAGTGATGGAACAGTAAACTTATTTGAGCCTTGTTAGAGTGATGGATTAGTAAACTTATTTGAGCCTTTTTAGAGTGATGGAACAGTAAACTTATTTGAGCCTTGTTAGAGTGATGGAACAGTAAACGTATTTGAGCCTTGTTAGAGTGATGGAACAGTAAACTTATTTGAGCCTTGTTAGAGTGATGGAACAGTAAACTTATTTGAGCCTTGTTAGAGTGATGGAACAGTAAACTTATTTGAGCCTTGTTAGAATGATGGAACAGTAAACTTATTTGAGCCTTGTTAGAGTGATGGAACAGTAAACTTATTTGAACCTTGTTAGAGTGATGGAACAGTAAACTTATTTGAGCCTTGTTAGAGTGATGGAACAGTAAACTTTAATTTGAGCCTTTTTAGAGTGATGGAACAGTAAACTTATATGAGCCGTGTTAGAGTGATGGAACAGTAAACTTTAATTTGAGCCTTGTTAGAGTGATGGAACAGTAAACTTATTTGAGCCTTGTTAGAGTGATGGAACAGTAAACTTTAATTTGAGCCTTGTTAGAGTGATGAACCAGTAAACTTATTTGAGCCTTGTTAGAGTGATGGAACAGTAAACTTTAATTTGAGCCTTGTTAGAGTGATGGAACAGTAAACTTATTTGAGCCTTGTTAGAGTGATGGAACAGTAAACTTATTTGAGCCTTGTAAGAGTGATGGTACAGTAAACTTTAATTTGAGCCTTGTTAGAGTGATGGAACAGTAAATTTATTTGAGCCTTGTTAGAGTGATGGAACAGTAAACTTTAATTTGAGCCTTGCTAGAGTGATGGAACAGTAAACTTATTTGAGCCTTGTTAGAGTGATGGAACAGTAAACTTATTTGAGCCTTGTTAGAATGATGGAACAGTAAACTTATTTGAGCCTTGTTAGAGTGATGGAACAGTAAACGTATTTGAGCCTTGTAAGAGTGATGGAACAGTAAACTCTAATTTGAGCCTTGTTAGAGTGATAGAACAGTAAACTTATTTGAGCCTTGTTAGAGTGATGGAAAAGTAAACTTATTTGAGCCTTGTTAGAGTGATGGAACAGTAAACTTATTTGAGCCTTGTTAGAGTGATGGATTAGTAAACTTATTTGAGCCTTTTTAGAGTGATGGAACAGTAAACTTATTTGAGCCTTGTTAGAGTGATGGAACAGTAAACGTATTTGAGCCTTGTTAGAGTGATGGAACAGTAAACTTATTTGAGCCTTGTTAGAGTGATGGAACAGTAAACTTATTTGAGCCTTGTTAGAGTGATGGAACAGTAAACTTATTTGAGCCTTGTTAGAATGATGGAACAGTAAACTTATTTGAGCCTTGTTAGAGTGATGGAACAGTAAACTTATTTGAACCTTGTTAGAGTGATGGAACAGTAAACTTATTTGAGCCTTGTTAGAGTGATGGAACAGTAAACTTTAATTTGAGCCTTTTTAGAGTGATGGAACAGTAAACTTATATGAGCCGTGTTAGAGTGATGGAACAGTAAACTTTAATTTGAGCCTTGTTAGAGTGATGGAACAGTAAACTTATTTGAGCCTTGTTAGAGTGATGGAACAGTAAACTTTAATTTGAGCCTTGTTAGAGTGATGAACCAGTAAACTTATTTGAGCCTTGTTAGAGTGATGGAACAGTAAACTTTAATTTGAGCCTTGTTAGAGTGATGGAACAGTAAACTTATTTGAGCCTTGTTAGAGTGATGGAACAGTAAACTTATTTGAGCCTTGTAAGAGTGATGGTACAGTAAACTTTAATTTGAGCCTTGTTAGAGTGATGGAACAGTAAATTTATTTGAGCCTTGTTAGAGTGATGGAACAGTAAACTTTAATTTGAGCCTTGCTAGAGTGATGGAACAGTAAATTTATTTGAGCCTTGTTAGAGTGATGGAACAGTAAACTTTAATTTGAGCCTTGTTAGAGTGATGGAACAGTAAACTTTAATTTGAGCCTTTGAGTGATGGAACAGTAAACTTTAATTTGAGCCTTGTTAGAGTGATGGAACAGTAAACTTATTTGAGCCTTGTTAGAGTGATGGAACAGTAAACTTATTTGAGCCTTGTTAGAGTGATGGAACAGTAAACTTATTTGAGCCTTGTTAGAGTGATGGAACAGTAAACTTATTTGAGCCTTGTTAGAGTGATGGAACAGTAAACTTATTTGAGCCTTGTTAGAGTGATGGAACAGTAAACTTATTTGAGCCTTGTTAGAGTGATGGAACAGTAAACTTATTTGAGGCTCGTTAGAGTGATGGAACAGTAAACTTATTTGAGCCTTATTAGAGTGATGGAACTGTAAACTTATTTGAGCCTTGTTAGAGTGATGGAACAGTAAACTTATTTGAGCCTTGTTAGAGTGATGGAACAGTAAACTTTAATTTGAGCCTTGTTAGAGTGATGGAACAGTAAACTTATTTGAGCCTTGTTAGAGTGATGAAACAGTAAACTTATTTGAGCCTTGTTAGAGTGATGGAACAGTAAACTTTAATTTGAGCCTTGTTAGGGTGATGGAACAGTAAACTTAATTGAGCCTTGTTAGAGTGATGGAACAGTAAACTTATTTGAGCCTTGTTAGAGTGATGGAACAGTAAACTTATTTGAGCCTTGTTAAAGTGATGGAACAGTAAACTTTAATTTGAGCCTTGTTAGAGTGATGGAACAGTAAACTTATTTGAGCCTTGTTAGAATGATGGAACAGTAAACTTATTTGAGCCTTGTTAGAGTGATGGAACAGTAAACTTATTTGAGCCTTGTTAGAGTGATGGAACAGTAAACTTATTTGAGCCTTGTTAGAGTGATGGAACAGTAAACTTATTTGAGCCTTGCTAGAGTGATGGAACAGTAAACTTATTTGAGCCTTGTTAGAATGATGGAACAGTAAACTTATTTGAGCCTTGTTAGAGTGATGGAACAGTAAACTTATTTGAGCCTTGTTAGAGTGATGGAACAGTAAACTTATTTGAGCCTTGCTAGAGTGATGGAACAGTAAACTTATTTGAGCCTTGTTAGAATGATGGAACAGTAAACTTATTTGAGCCTTGTTAGAGTGATGGAACAGTAAACTTATTTGAGCCTTGTTAGAGTGATGGAACAGTAAACTTATTTGAGCCTTGTTAGAGTGATGGAACAGTAAACTTATTTGAGCCTTGTTAGAGTGATGGAACAGTAAACTTATTTGAGCCTTGTTAGAGTGATGGAACAGTAAACTTATTTGAGCCTTGTTAGAGTGATGGAACAGTAAACTTATTTGAGCCTTGTTAGAGTGATGGAACAGTAAACTTATTTGAGCCTTGTTAGAGTGATGGAACAGTAAACTTATTTGAGCCTTGTTAGAGTGATGGAACAGTAAACTAATTTGAGCCTTGTTAGAGTGATGGAACAGTAAACTTTAATTTGAGCCTTGTTTGAATGATGGAACAGTAAACTTATTTGAGCCTTGTTAGAGTGATGGAACAGTAAACTTATTTGAGCTTTGTTAGAGTGATGGAACAGTAAACTTATTTGAGCCTTGTTAGAGTGATGGAACAGTAAACTTATTTGAGCCTTGTTAGAGTGATGGAACAGTAAACTCATTTGAGCCTTGTTAGAGTGATGGAACAGTAAACTTATTTGAGCCTTGTTAGAATGATGGAACAGTAAACTTTAATTTGAGCCTTGTTAGAATGATAAAACAGTAAACTAATTTGAGCCTTGTTAGAGTGATGGAACAGTAAACTTTAATTTGAGCCTTGTTTGAATGATGGAACAGTAAACTTATTTGAGCCTTGTTAGAGTGATGGAACAGTAAACTTATTTGAGCTTTGTTAGAGTGATGGAACAGTAAACTTATTTGAGCCTTGTTAGAGTGATGGAACAGTAAACTTATTTGAGCCTTGTTAGAGTGATGGAACAGTAAACTCATTTGAGCCTTGTTAGAGTGATGGAACAGTAAACTTATTTGAGCCTTGTTAGAGTGATGGAACAGTAAACTTTAATTTGAGCCTTGTTAGAATGATGGAACAGTAAACTTATTTGAGCCTTGTTAGAATGATGGAACAGTAAACTTATTTGAGCCTTTTTTATAGCCTTTGTTATAGCCTTTATAACTCCTATTCATACACAATGGGATTCTCCCCTGATTCTTTGCTCTAATGGAAACCCTTCAGGGTTATTCCTTGTAAAATTCTCCATCAGAGCAAAATTCATTAATCAAACTCATCATGAATAACCCTTTTCTATTGTAGAGCAAAATTTTTTCTAAAAACTGTTCAAAGCTAGTCTTGCTTATTCTGTGAATGTAAAAAAATATTCTTTACTGTATCAAAAAGATTTGGGTCACATCCTTCATTGAACTTTGCCAGATGCTTCATATCAGTTGCACTCAGTATACCTGGCATGCAACTGGTTCTCTTTGTGCTGTTTATAGAACATCTTTATTAGCAGTTCTCTTCAATGCTGATGTTACAATTCAGGGTGTCTACTGGGTGCTAAAGGTGCTAAAAGGTGCTAAATGTGCTAAAAAGTGCTAAAAAGTGCTAAAACCATCAAGGTGCTAAAAAATGTGCTAAAAAGTGATAAAAAGGACAGGTGCTAAAATTTATGAAAATGTTAAATTGCTTAGATTTTAATATGTATAAGTAAAAATGCAAGGGTTGGGATTGGTATCTGGCCATTCCTAATAGGGGAAGTTTCTGCATTCCCCCGTACCTGAGCAGTGTTTTTTTATTAGTACAATTGCAGAGTTTATATTATTTCTTAATTTGTTAAGTTCTTGATTACAAATATCTAATTATTGTAGTCATAAAAAGTCGACATCTCTCTTCAACTGGCTGGTAGGGGGTATTAAACATAAAATGTAATAATTACTATTATTTTATATTACTAAATTTGTTTATTTTACAGGCTTTCTTTGTTGTTCAAAACCATCCTTAAATCCTTTTATAATAAAAATGGAATTTTTCTGAATATACATGTATTTTTGCTTCTGGAACCCCTCAGGGGGATACAACTATTGTATCTATGGGAATTAGCGCTCCCAGAGGGAAAATGTGAGGGCCCAAGCTGAGGATTTGGTAGGCCTTCTTTTTGTTGAAATAAAACGTTTTTTTGTTATGTTAAGGACCACTTTTTCCGGTTCACTACTGTGCTGTTTTTCAGCACCTCTGACTTTCTTCAACTTTTATCTTATTTCATGAACTTCTTTCACAACTTACTGTTTCTATGCCCCTTCTGCATAGATTCCTCATTCTCTTATCTCCATACTAAATGGTGCCTTCCTCCTTCCTTATGTGTAGAGAGTGAGTTAGTGATTGGGAATAGTTTGTTTCAGAAAAAAAGTATAAACAAGTGTACATATGTGAGGACGAATGGAAGTGTGATAGAGGAGAGAGCATTGATGTATTATATTTTGGTTAGCAGGGGAGTGATGGGTCGTTTGCTCGATGTGCATGTGTTCCGTGGTGAGTTGAATGGGATTTCGGATCATTGCTTGGTGGAAGGAAAGTTGAGAGTAAGTGGAATGTGGGGAGGAGATAAGGGAGGTGTTAAATGTAAGCAAGTTGCATGATTCTGAGCGTGAGTGTATCAGGAGAAGATGAAAGCAGAGTATGGGAGGGTGAAGGAAAGTGAGGTGGGGGGAGTTGAAGGGGAATGGGAGTTATTTAAACATGTGGTGGAGAAATGTGCAAGGGAAGTGTGTGAGGTAAAGAAAGTTGGAGGGGGGATTAGAAAGGGGAATGAATGGTGGAACGGAGAAGTAGGAGCGGCTGCAAGAAGAAAGCGGGGACGTTCGAAAGGGGGTTGCAACGAGGCAACCAGCAAAATTTTGATGAGTATAAGGAGAGGAAGAAAGAGGTACAAAGAATGGTAAGGAGAGCAAAGAAGGCGGCGGATGAGGAATGGGGGAGGAAGTTGGGAGGTGATTTCATGGAGAGAAGGAAGGTTTTTTGGAAGGAAGTGAAGAGAATTAGGAAGGGTCAGGTGGAGAATGAGGCAAGAGTGAAGGATACAAATGGTAGGCTGCTAGTGGAGAGTTGTGATGTAAGAAAGAGATGGGCGGAGTTTTTTGAGGAACTGCTGAACGTGAGGGATGATAGCGTTTCAAGAGTAGTAGCTGTTGGAAGCGATGTTAGAATGCCTGTGTTTGGTGAAGTGAATAGAAGTCGAATAAGAAGTGCAGAGGTGAAAGGTGTGTTGGATGTAATGAAAAATGGAAAAGCTCCAGGTATGGATGGCTGCACGGTTGAATGTCTAAAGAAAGGAGGAAATGTGGTTTTAGAATGGTTGGTACGTTTATTAAATGTACGTTTCGAGGCTAGTAAAGTGCTGGTTGATTGGAGTAGCGCGTGTGTAGTTCCGTTGTACAAGGGGAAAGGTGACAGGTATGAGTGCAGTAATTCTAGGGGTATAAGTCTACCGAGTGTTGTTGAAAAGCTGCATGGAAGAATTTTAATTGGAAGAGTGAGAGTGTTGACGGATCGTGTGCTTGCTGAAGAACAATGTGATTTTAGGTGTGGTAGAGGTTGTGTGGATCAAATGTTTGCTGTGAGGCAGGTGAATGAAAAATACTTATTAAAGGGAAAAGATGTATATTGGGCATTTATGGATCTAGAGAAGGCGTATGACAGAGTGGATCGTGAGGCGCTATGGGAAGTGGTAAGCTTGTATGGAGTGGGTGGGAGACTGTTGAATGCAATCAAGAGTTTCTACTTTGATAGCAGAGCATGTGTGAGAGTAGAGAATGAGGTGAGTGAATGGTTCCCAGTTGTGACAAGTGTGAGACAGGGATGTATGATGTCGCCGTGGTTGTTTAATTTGTTTATGGATGGTGTGGTGAGAGAAGTGATTGCCAGAGTGTTGGGAAAGGGTGCGCAGTTGGTGGACCAAATGGTAGGTATTGGGAAGTGTGTCAGCTGTTGTTTGCAGATGATACAGCACTTGTGGCTGATTCAGAGGAAAAACTGAGGAGACTTGTTGCAGAGTTTGGTAGAGTGTGCAAAAGGCGGAAATTGAGGGTAAATGTGAATAAAAGTAAAGTGATGAGATGTTCAAGAAGTGGAGTGTTTGGAACTTTGGATGTGAGGTTGAATGGGGAAGTTTTAGAGGAGGTAGAGCATTTTAGGTACCTCGGGTCGGATGTGACTGTTAAGGATAGTATGGAAGTAGAAGTGAGGCATCGAGTGAGTGAAGGCTATAAGACATTGGGTGCAATGAGGAAAGTTTTTGAATGCAGGAGTTTGAGTATGAATGCTAAGAGGGGACTGTATGAAAGCTTGATTGTGCCAGTTTTGTTGTATGGAGCAGAGTCCTGGGGGTTGAGAGCAGCTGAGAGAAGGAAGTTGGATGTGTTTGAGATGAAGTGTTTGAAGAGCATGTATGGAGTAACAAGAAGAGATAGGATCAGGAATGAGTTGGTTAGGGGGCAGACGGGTGTTATCAAAAAGTTGAGCAGGCGAGTGGTTGAAAGAGTGCTTGGATGGTTTGGGCATGTTGAAAGAATGAAAGTTGAGCGGCTGGTGAAAGAATATATATATGTTGGAAGTGAGTGGTCTTCGAGCGCGAGGTAGACCACGGATGAGTTGGATGGATGGGGTGAAACGTGCTTTGTATGAGAGGGGTCTGACTGTGGACGTGGCGAGAGGGATGGCTGCGGACAGAAGTGAGTGGGGGCAGTGCATAAGAAGGTAATTTTATTTTTGACGAGGTACTGGATGTTGCCCGCGTTTGATGGGGTTGACCTGTCATGTGCGGGGGGAGGGGCTGCACTCAATGAAGCGGTCGGGGTAAACCAGCTATGGCTGTGGGGCCTGACTGTGGAAGGTTGTTGTGCTGGGCTGCTGCTGATCCTGGCAGTTCAGGTGCGGCCAGTGCTCCCTCTCTCGCCCCCTAGTGACCAAGTGTGGTGATTGTGGCCTGCTGTCGGCTACCCTCCCATAGGGAGGATAAGCCCGGAATATGTTTTTGTATGTATGTCTATATGGTTATCATTGGAGCTTATTGAAGGAAAAGGGTGCTAAAATTTCATCTTCAAATGTGCTAAAAGGTGCTAAAAAATGCTAAAATGGAGGATGTACATTTTAGTAGACACCTTGTACATTTCAAAGCCACAACCTTCACTGTTCATATATCCCTCTCACAATTGATACATAATATATTACTTTCTTTATTCTACAACCTCTGCTGTTCATTTATCCCTCTCACAATTGATACATAATATATCATTTCCTTCATTTTATAATCGCCACTGTTCAAATATCCCTCTCACAATTGATACATAATGTATTATTTCCTTTATTCTACAATCTCCACCATTCATGTATCCCTCTCACAATGGATACATAATATATTATTTCCTTCATTTTATAATCGCCACTGTTCAAATATCCCTCTCACAATTGATACATAATGTATTATTTCCTTTATTCTACAATCTCCACCGTTCATGTATCCCTCTCACAATGGATACATAATATATTATTTCCTTTATTCAATTAAGACATCTGCCTGAACAGACTTAGTGCCTCAACCTAACTGCAACCAAGAGTGGGCTTAGTAAAGTTGCCTCATTTAATATCTATTATAGGACATTCTAGAATACCCAGTTGATCTAGATTTTAAATTCATTATATACTTCTATCTTCATATTTCTTTGTTGTTGAATTTCCATCTTCCACTTCTGGCAATCCCAAGTAGGCCATATACATCAGTCACATACAGGCTTGCCAATTGTAACACCATTAACCTGTTCAATACTTAGCTTTCTTGCATGCCACAGCACCAGTATCTGCAGTGGGTGCTGTAAAACTTTCATCTCTAACCACTATTGAAAATTGTGTTTATTGCTAACGTTAATTCTTTAATTTGTAGCTTGCTTCTTTACATGTTTATGGATCTACTATAAACATGTACTATATTACTGCTATATATACTATGCATGTTTATGGATCTACTATAAACATGTTTGATGAACATGGAAGGGTTGGTCTGCAGTTTTTGTTCAAATTTTATTTCACTCAATAAATAAAAGCAAACATTGTTACATTATCTTGTGTGAAGCATTAGCAGGTACAAATGAGCAGTGTGAAGTGAGGGTGTTGCAGTGGTGCACACAAGACCACAAAACTGAAGTGAGGGTGTTGCAGTAGTGCACACACCACAAAACTGAAGTAAGGGTGTTGCAGTAGTGCACACACCACAAAACTGAAGTAAGGGTGTTGCAGTAGTGCACACAAGACCACAAAACTGAAGTGATGGTGTTGCAGTGGTGCACACAAGACCACAAAACTGAAGTGAGGGTGTTTTAGTGGTGCACACAAGACCACTAAACTGAAGTGAGGGTGTTGCAGTGGTGCATACAAGACCATAGACAACCGCTAATTCCTGCCAACAAGCTCTCAGAGTCTCAAGTACATGCAATTGTACAACATGCCCGCAGGGAAACAAAAGGACTATACAATGTAATGAGCATACAATCAACACTGATGACATGATAAATATTCGTAATGTCATCAGTTTCCGTTAAAGATGCCTTATTTTACACCTTTTTCAAAACTCATTTATATTTTGTGCTTGATGAATCTTTTCAAGTTCCAAAGAAAATTTATGCATTAGCTCCGTGAATTGCTCACTTTTCATTGGCTCAGTTTATACCTGGCCTCTCTGTCTTATTCCCTAATCCTCTCCAGAGTGTTTACCTGGATCTTTACTGTATTTCCTAATCTTTAGAATAATTAATCCATTGAATCTACCCAGCACTAAATCAGTAACACTAGTTACAAACGTCTATTGTTACCCCAGTCTTGAACTTAGGTAGGCTTTACCTTCCACGCTTTAGGTTAGTCCAGTCTTGTGCTTAGGTAGGCTTTACCTTCCATGCTTTAGGTTAGTTCAGTCTTGTGCTTAGGTAGGCTTTACCTTCCACGCTTTAGGTCAGTCCAGTCTTTTACTTATTAGGTAGGCTTTACGGCCTTTACCTTCCATGCTTTAGGTTAGTCCAGTCTTGTGCTTAGGTAGGCTTTACCTTCCTTGCTTTAGGTTAGTCCAGTCTTGTGCGTAGGTAGGCTTTACCTTCCATGCTTTAGGTTAGTCCAGTCTTGTACTTAGGTAGGCTTTACCTTCCATGCTTTAGGTTAGTCTCTTTTATCAGGAGATCAGCATTCCGTGCATGTGTGGCTTTGTCTTCTGTACTTTAATCTTTTGTCTCATTGAGAAGCTAATGGATTTCATGAGCATAGCAAGCTCTGCTATTGTGGAATCACTTGAACTTGAATATCACTATAGCTTCCCTGATTATTGCTCAACTTTGCTGCTGTTGAGGATGAAGTTGTAACATAATAATCTTTCAGTAGAAACTATGTATCTCTTATTATAACTCATACATTTTTTCTTAGTTTACATTATTTCTCTAGAAATGAAAAACTTGTGGACTTCAAAATTTGAAAATTGAAGTCCAGGAAGTTCTTATCTGATAAATAAGATAAGGGTTGGTCATATCAGCTCAGTACCTCAATTAGCGCTGTTATGCCAACTTAGTCTTGGTGACCTGATCCCTTCTCATCATTTGTTATGTAAGCTGTGCAATGCATCACTTCCAGCATTTTATTTGATTGCCTGTGTTCAATAGGATGATTATGTTCACATGGAGAATTAGGATTAAAAATTGATACAATTGACACCTGTTTAAAAAACAGTTGAATGATGTTTAAAAACAAATTAAATAAATTTTACTTTGAAGAATCTTGTGTAAGATATAACCAATGAAAGATGAGAGACAAATTTCAAACAAATAGGAATACAAACAAATACCTAATCAACAGCCTTTACAAGCTACTTAAGAAATGCGTCTTGGGTAGTATCTATCTTCATTTATTTTTGATTGATCAGCATTCATTAGCATAATTTGACATACAAAGAGGAACAAATGACCTTCCACTCCCTCTATGAATGAAATTATATTCTAAATTTATTTTAAAATCATTATTTCAATGAAATCAAAATTGGGCAAAGCTGCCATTCCTGATGCACAAGACTGGATGTGCTGTCAGCAATGCAGGTTGTGATGAAGGCAAAGCATGAAGTGTGCAATATAACCCCAATAGGCATAAAATATCAAGTCATCAGGCATTGTTGGCTAATTTAGAGATGGCCTACGCTCAGGCTGGAACAAGAGTTGAGTGTAGAGAGGGGGGGAGGTGCAGGATGAGTGTTTGAAGTGACATCCCAATCATCAGTGATGCCTCTTGAACAGTTTTTTTTTTTGCAAATGATTTGTGCAATGTAATGTCCTTTTTTTCCCCACAGATTATTGAGTGTGTGGTGAACAGTGAGGAGTGCCAACAATGGGGTCGCTGTTCCGTAGTGAAGAGGTGGCTCTGTGCCAACTCTTCCTGCAGAGCGAGAGTGCCTACACCTGCGTCTCGGAGCTGGGAGAGCTGGGACTCGTGCAGTTCAGGGATGTGAGTTCCTGCGCTCTGTAGTCGGGCTACTTACCGTGTGTTACGCACTATGTGGAGGCTGCAGACTTGTATTGTGCTCTGTATCTTGGCTACTTACCATGTCTCCAGCACCATATGGAGGCTGCAGACTTGTATTGTGCTCTGAATCATGGCTACTTACCATGTCTCCAGCACCATATGGAGGCTGCAGACTTGTATTGTGCTCTGTATCTTGGCTACTTACCATGTCTCCAGCACCATATGGAGGCTGCAGACTTGTATTGTGCTCTGAATCATGGCTACTTACCATGTCTCCAGCACCATATGGAGGCTGCAGACTTGTATTGTGCTCTGTATCATGGCTACTTACCATGTCTCCAGCACCATATGGAGGCTGCAGACTTGTATTGTGCTCTGAACCATGGCTACTTCCATGTCTCCAGCTCCATATGGAGGCTGCAGACTTGTATTGTGCTCTGTATCATGGCTACTTACCATGTCTCCAGCACCATATGCAGGCTGCAGACTTGTATTGTGCTCTGAATCATGGCTACTTACCATGTCTCCAGCACCATATGGAGGCTGCAGACTTGTATTGTGCTCTGTATCATGGCTACTTACCATGTCTCCAGCACCATATGGAGGCTGCAGACTTGTATTGTGCTCTGTATCATGGCTACTTACCATGTCTCCAGCACCATATGGAGGCTGCAGACTTGTATTGTGCTCTGAATCATCGCTACTTACCATGTCTCCAGCTCCATATGGAGGCTGCAGACTTGTATTGTGCTCTGTATCATGGCTACTTACCATTTCTCCAAGTAGCACCATATGGAGGCTGCAGACTTGTATTGTGCTCTGAATCATGGCTACTTACCATGTCTCCAGCACCATATGGAGGCTGCAGACTTGTATTGTGCTCTGAATCATGGCTACTTACCATGTCTCCAGCACCATATAGAGGCTGCAGACTTGTATTGTGCTCTGTATCATGGCTACTTACCATGTCTCCAGCACCATATGGAGGCTGCAGACTTGTATTGTGCTCTGTATCATGGCTACTTACCATGTCTCCAGCACCATATGGAGGCTGCAGACTTGTATTGTGCTCTGTATCATGGCTACTTACCATGTCTCCAGCACCATATGGAGGCTGCAGACTTGTATTGTGCTCTGTATCATGGCTACTTACCATGTCTCCAGCACCATGTGGAGGCTGCAGACTTGTATTGTGCTCTGTATCTTGGCTACTTACCATGTCTCCAGCACCATATGGAGGCTGCAGACTTGTATTGTACTCTGTATCATGGCTACTTACCATGTCTCCAGCACCATATGGAGGCTGCAGACTTGTATTGTGCTCTGTATCATGGCTACTTACCATGTCTCCAAGTAGCACCATATGGAGGCTGCAGACTTGTATTGTGCTCTGTATCATGGCTACTTACCATGTCTCCAGCACCATATGGAGGCTGCAGACTTGTATTGTGCTCTGTATCATGGCTACTTACCATGTCTCCAGCACCATTTGGAGGCTGCAGACTTGTATTGTGCTCTGAATCATCGCTACTTACCATGTCTCCAGCTCCATATGGAGGCTGCAGACTTGTATTGTGCTCTGTATCATGGCTACTTACCATTTCTCCAAGTAGCACCATATGGAGGCTGCAGACTTGTATTGTGCTCTGAATCATGGCTACTTACCATGTCTCCAGCACCATATGGAGGCTGCAGACTTGTATTGTGCTCTGAATCATGGCTACTTACCATGTCTCCAGCACCATATGGAGGCTGCAGACTTGTATTGTGCTCTGAATCATGGCTACTTACCATGTCTCCAGCACCATAGCAGGCTGCAGACTTGCTTCGTCTTTATGTCTTCTAAGATTACACATTCAGGTGTTATTGAAGTTTGTATTCAGGTGCTATTGAGAGGAGGGAAAATATAATATATACATGTTTTTTGGTGTCAAGTAATGAGATGCTGTTGAAAAAAGTGGTGTACTAAAGTGTGAAAGGAAAAAAATAAATAGATATGGTGACAAATAGAATTGCTAAGTTGGATGATGTGACCATGCATTATACCTTGTGCAGCTCAACCCTGACGTAAATGCCTTCCAACGCAAGTTTGTGAACGAGGTGCGGCGGTGCGACGAGATGGAGCGCAAGCTGCGCTATCTAGAGCGGGAGATCCGCCGGGACACCATCCCGGTGCTGGACACGGGGGACAACCCTGAGGCCCCCATGCCTCGGGAGATGATAGACTTGGAGGTGAGGTGACTGCTTTGTCTGCTCTGCCCTTATAGCCTTCTCTACCCTAGGTGGGCACTTACCATGTTTCCAGCACCATGTGGAGGCTGCAGACTTGTATTGTGCTCTGTATCATGGCTACTTACCATGTCTCCAGCACCATGTTGAGGCTGCAGACTTGTATCGTGCTCTGTATCATGGCTACTTACCATGTCTCCAGCACCATGTGGAGGCTGCAGACTTGTATTGTGCTCTGTATCATGGCTACTTACCATGTCTCCAGCACCATGTGGAGGCTGCAGACTTGTATCGTGCTCTGTATCATGGCTACTTACCATGTCTCCAGCACCATGTGCAGGCTGCAGACTTGTATTGTGCTCTGGATCATGGCTACTTACCATGTCTCCAGCACCATGTGGAGGCTGCAGACTTGTATTGTGGCTCTGTATCATGGCTACTTGGCCCTGGTTCTTGCTTTGCTCATAATCTCCAGCAATTGGCAGTCCCAAATCTCCTGCAATTGGCAGGCCCAAATCTCCAGCTCATACCCTTTCCGAAGAAAATGCTTAGAGCAAATGAATTTGAGTATTTGATTGAACTTGTTGTCCCTTTATAGAGGTACTCATCACGCACGTTTTTTGAGTTGTCAATGAAAGATCAGAATGGACTTCAGGTTTCTTCACAAGTACTGCTCCTCAGGAGGATACTATTATAGAAGTTGTGGAAATTGGCACTCCAAGGGGAGATGTGAGGTACCGATCAGAAGGTAGGCTTTCTTTTTGGGGAAATAGAATGGGTCATTACTTTTGTTAGGGGCCATCTTTCTTTGCTGTCCTATTTTGCAGTACCTATTGCTTTCTCCAACTTTTGTCTCGTTTCGTAACTTCCTCCCTAACTTGCTGTTTCTGTAGGCTGGGATCTTGTTTAGGAACACACCTTGATTCTGCAGTAGATTCCCTCTTCCCTGAACTCTATATGAAATGGTGCTTTCATCCCCCCTCTCATTGAAACTAATTTATTCTGGTCAAACTAACTTATCTAATTTAATCTTCTCAAGAGCTATTTTGTTTAATTCATTCAATTGGTTTGCATAATTAGAAGTTGTCCCCACGCAATTTGCTTCCTTGAAATGAAAGTTATCATTTCTTCTTAAAAAGAGGTGCAGTCATGTTCTGTGCAGATAAGCTTGTTACTTTTCTGAGTTTTCTCTTGAAGGTTACAGAAATTTCCCAGTTCTCATCTCCTTGAGATCACATCACCAGTTGGTCTCTTTGTCTCTTTTGAGATCCATAGCACTCTAGCATTCTTCAAAATTAACTCCATCTACAGTGTGTCTCAGAAAATTTACTTCTTTTGACTGGAAACTACTCACACATGTTTTGATCTGTTTTTGGATGCAATTGCGTTTTTTGGCACTTCTTAAGTTAAACAGCTTTTCCCTAGATTTAAGTCAATTTAACTTGTATTTATGTCAGTAGTCACCTGCATGAAAACAAATTACATAAAAACAAAATTCACATGTGAGGACTGGCAAGTTGAAGAGTTAGTACATTCTATTGGGGCATCCTGTATGTGAAACCAAACCTGCAGTCAATTTTCTGCACCTATTTGGGCTTCTTGTGTTCATTGCTAGGATTGCCACCTTGTTTCACTGCAGCCCGTGTGTATGGTAAAGAAAATGCAATGGTTGAATTTGATTTCTATGCATAATTAATGCAAGAAATCTCTTATCATAGCTCTAAATTAGGTCTCCTACTGTATTTTTATGTAAGGGTCTTTCAAATTTATTTTACATTGTAGAAATCTGGCTAGGGGCTTCTCAAATTGTATCATCCAATAAGTGTCATTGGTTTCATAAGAGTGTTGACAATAAAAAATCTCCTTACAAGAGTAATATTTGGTAGTGCACTATTTTCATTCTTTTTAGGGAAATTTACTCTTTTAAATTGCATAACGAAAAATGAAGCAAGCATAGTATGTTGTGACACAGCGGCAGTGTGCACAAGATTGCGTGATTGGACCTTTTAAATTATCCGAGTGTGACAATGTAGCAACGTCCAATGTCAGTTGGGAAAGTCCTGTGTGCTGTCTGCGCTGTAGCCTACATTTGCTGCACTCGCTGTTTGACATAAAATAGCTCTTGAGAACATTAAATTAGGCAAGTGACTAATCAGAATAAACTTGCTCCAATGGGAAGTAGGATAAAGGCACCATTTCATATGGAGGTATGGGAATGTGTGCTGCACATGCTCTGGTAGCATGTGCTCTATGCTCTCTTGTTAGGTCACTCGAAGTTGTACAACATGGGGCTTTAGTATTATTGACCAGTACATAATTCTCTTGCTTTTATTTCCTATATTTTGATGAGAACTTCAAGTGTGAAGTTGAACCTCAATCTCATTTCTTGGCATTACAAGAAAAATCTTGAATTGCATTTCCCCAGGAGCAATCTGACTGTTGCAATAGCCTTGGCCTTAAGGCAACATTAGGAGGACGAGAGAGTGCACATGGTTACATGCGTGAGCACTTTTTCAGGTTAAGTTATGAAGTATACTCGTGATAAAGTGTTAATTTGCTTCCCTAGGCCAACTTTGAGAAGCTGGAGAACGAGCTGAAGGAGGTAAACAGCAATGCTGAGGCCCTGAAGCGCAACTACCTCGAGCTCACCGAGCTGCGCCACATCCTGAAGAAGACCCAAGTCTTTTTTGACGAGGTGAGGTCACTTTGGCTTGCTGTCCAGGCTTGGGTGTCAAACTGCATCCATTAGCCCTTCAATGGAATTGATGTCATTTTGAGTTCATGGGGGAAAATTTGTTAATGTGTACTTGCTTTGGTAATTGTCATAACTCATTCTTTGTTTTCAGGAGATTTATTTGGTATTCGTTTATGTTCGGAAAATGTAGGTAATTTTTCCTCTAGTTCTAGGGTTTTTTTTCTGAATTATTGTTACTACTTCGTTTATTATTGAGTTTCCAAAGATTATTTAGGTAGTGTTGTGTATTAGAACAACCAGTCAGCTGAGGAGTGGCCAGTAATGTTGCGCGTACAATGACCGTGTACAATGTTGCTCTTTATGCTCCATAGTGTTGCTCCTTACCTCTTTGTGGACCAAAACTCGAATACTTTCCGCACAAATGTTGTCAATATCCTGAAATGTCAGTGAAAGTGCCTTAAAGTGGGTCTTTTCTGCTGGAACAAGCATCTACCTCCCTATTTTAAAACTGAAAAATAATTCTTCTTTTGACACGTATGCTTTCCAAGGAAAATTTTTGGCACCAAAATATAGTTGATGAATGTTAGAAAAAATATAAATTTCGATTTTGCCTAAACTTCTCAGCAAAAGAATGAACCTCTGAAAAAACTTGCTCAAGTTAATTAAAAAAATTATTAAATGTGTTGCACTGATTTTATGGCTCAAACTTAGTCGATATCTATGATAAATTACACATGTAATGCTTCTTGAATGTCAAAAAAATAATTCTATGAAGGCTATTAATTTCCTAAATTTTGTGATTAATTTCAAAATATTCCCATACTAGTTTAATTACTTACACGGTTTGTTAATTCCTCAGAACTGGAGTCATTTTGGCATTGAAGTTACCATCAGTAGACAAAGGCTTTAAGAATTTCCTAATCTAACTCAAGAAATTTTCATGAGTTCTAAGTTTGCAAAATTTTATAAGTGCGTGTGACTCTGTTGATGTAAGAGTGGAGCATTGATGGCTTGTGAGATGAGAGTGGTGATTGCTTGATGGATAAGAGAGGCTGACTTTGATGTAAACGTAAAAGATTCTCAACAAGAGCATCAATAGCTGGTGTGTAGGCCAGGTAGGGATGGCCTTCACAAATCTTGTAGTAGGTCTCATAAAAACATTGACATATGGAATATAGATGTTTACCTCGTAATGTGTGCATGACTGGAGGGATCGTAGAGCAGAAATATTGGCAAAGTTGCCATTAACGTTTAATTTGTATATGATTTTGTGAAAACTTGTGTGCTTCTGTGACTGAAGAGGAGTCCACGCGCTAGCTGAGTACTGAGTGCTCTCGCTGCTGCTGCTGCTGCTGCTGCTGCTGCTCCATGCTCAAACTCGTCTGCATTCACGATTTATGGAAATTTTAATGGCCTATTATTTTCATTTTTTGGTAAATATTTTTTATTTCTGAAATTGATCATCTATTTGGAAACTATAGTATAATTGTCATTCAAATAAATTTGTTAGGTTTTTCAAATATGGAGCTATCTTTCTACTAGCATGCCACGATAGCATTAATAGTAAAAATTATTAATTTGGAAGACAAATACGAGGGCTATTCAGAAACTAGGGAACGTTTTGTAATACAAGAAAAACTAGGTACAGGAAAAATATTTTATTATATACATCTGAAAGAGTGACTAAAATGCTACTTTTCTACATAGTCACCAAACAAATTAAGGCACTTATCGTAGCGGTGGACAAGCTTCAAAATTCCTTCATCATAGAAATTCGCCGCCTGCGATCTCAGCCACTCGGTGACGCACGCCCGGAGCTCGTCGTCATCAACACGCTGTGTCGCTAGCCAGTTCTTCATCTTCGGGAACAAGTGAAAATCACTCGGTGCTAGGTCGGGACTGTAGGGTGGATGTGGGAAAATCTTCCATTTGAATGAGTCAAGAAGTTCTGCAGTTCGATCTCCTCAGGGGGATACAACTATTGTATCTATGGGAATTGGCGCTCCCAGGGGGACTATGTGAGGGCCTGAGCTAAAGGTTAGGTAGGCTTCCTTTTTGTTGTAATAGAATAGGTTTTTGTTTTGTTACGGACCATCTTTTTTCGGTTCACTGCTGTCCTGTTTTTCAGCACCTACTACTTTCTTCTTCAACTTTTTTCTTGTTTCATGAACTTCTTTCCTAGCTTACTGTTTCTGTGCACCTTGTGCATAGATTCCGCGTTCCCTCAACTCCATACTAAATGGTGCCTTCCTCTTTCCTCTCTTGGAACATCTTTGTCGTGGTTAAGGGAGGCTAAAACTTTCTTATATAATAATAATAATAATAATAATCTGCAGTTCGATTTGCTGTGTGAGGTCGGGCATTGTCATGAGAAAACAAAATTTTTGACGATAACTTTCCTCGGCGCTTGTTTTGCACTGCTTTTCTAAGCTTGCGCAATGTTTGGCAGTACCGAACAGAGTTGATTGTTGCACCACGCTTGAGAAAGTCAATAAGCAGCACACCTTGCCCATCCCAAAAACAGTAGCCATAATCTTCCTCGCTGACAAGGTTTGCAAAAATTTTTTTGGTTTTTTGGGGAACTTGTGTGCCCCCACTCCATGGACTGCAATTTTGTCTCGCAAATAACGTGCTTCACCCACGTCTCGTCACCCGTTACGATTCGATCCAGTAAAGAATCACCATGTGTGTGGTAGGCGTCAGGAAATGTTAAGGCTGCTCCCATTCGCTGACCTTTATGGAGATCTGTAAGCATTTTTGGCGCCCATCTTGCACAAAATTTATGGTAGCCAAGCTAGTGAGTTACAATTTCAAACAACAAAGTTTGTGAAACTTGTGGGAAGTCAAAGCGAAAGCTCCGTTATTGTGAAGCGACGGTTTTCACGAATCTTCTCATCAACTTTGGCGAGAAGATCGTCTGTCACAATGCTCGGGCGTCCACTCCTCTCTTCATCATGCACGTTGGTTTGGCCATTTTTAAACCGGATACACCATTTTCGCACTGAACTTTCATTCATTACGTCGTTGCCATACACTTCGCACAGTTGCCGATGAATTTCTATGGGTTTTTTGGTTTTTGCTAACAAAAATCGTATTACGGGCCTCACTTCACAACTGGTGGGATTTGAAATTGGAATATTGGGAAAACGGGCAGCGCGGAGATGTTCTCGTTCTGACGGCTGGATGCCGACTTAAGCTACGAGCACGCGCACACCAAAAGATACGTGATCGCCGCGCGCTAGAGCATCAGACGGAAACGTCCCCTAGTTTCTGAATAGCCCTCGTATAATAAATTAAGAAAATACTTAAGACCTTCAACAGTGTTGTCGAAATATGAGAATAAATTTGTTCTTTATATTGTGCTTGGCAAATGTGTGACGATTTGAGGTGTTGTTATTTGTGATGGAAAGATTTTTTTAGATCCGTTATAAATTATCCAAAACGAAAAGTTAAACATCAGTGTGTAGATTTTAGTGAGATCTGGTTTGTCAAAGAATATTGGCTGTGCATGTTCAGAAGACTGAGTGGTAATAATGTTTTCCAGTACAAACAATCGCAAAATTGTGTGTGTGTGCATTTCTGAGTGTCTCACGCATGTCTAAGTGGTTGCTGGGAATGACTTCAGTAACTTACTTTGAGGGCTCAGCCTCCACTAGCGACCAGGTGGACAGGGCTAACACGCTCTCTTCAGAGTGCTGAAATGCAGTGTAGGCAGATTTCTGTCTAATGGCTAACTGTTGCTGGAGCAACACGAGGTGTGAGGCAGGCATGCTAGCACTCCATTGCCTTATTTAGCTGGAGCAACACGAGGTGTGGGGCAGGTAATGCCAGCACTCCATTGCCTTATTTAGCTGGAGCAACACGAGGTGTGGGGCAGGTAATGCCAGCACTCCATTGCCTTATTTAGCTGGAGCAACACGAGGTGTGAGGCAGGCATGCCAGCACTCCATTGCCTTATTTAGCTTGAGCAACACGAGGTGTGGGGCAGGTAATGCCAGCACTCCATTGCCTTATTTAGCTGGAGCAACACGAGGTGTGGGGCAGGTAATGCCAGCACTTCATTGTCTTATTTAGCTGGAGCAACACGAGGTGTGAGGCAGGCATGCCAGCACTCCATTGCCTTATTTAGCTGGAGCAACACGAGGTGTGAGGCAGGCATGCCAGCACTCCATTGCCTTATTTAGCTGGAGCAACACGAGGTGTGGGGCAGGTAATGCCCAGCCGGTTACTAACTTTCCTTGCTGGTGTGAGGAGTGTGATTTTCCAGACATGGACTCCGTGACGTGATGAGCACGTCACTGCATTACGGGCTGTTACCCCCTCAGTGGGACACAACTGTTGTATCTATGGGAATTGGCGCTCCCGGGGGGGAAATGTGAAGCCCCAAGCTGAGAATTAGGTAGGCCATCTTTATGTTGAAATAAAATGTTTTTATTGTGTCAAGAACCACTTTTATTTGGTTCACTACTGCCCTGTTTTTCAGCACCTACTACTTTCTTCCTCAACTTTGATCTTGTTTCATAATCTTCTCTCAACTTACTGTTTCTGTGTCCTTTGTGCATAGATTCTGCATTTCCTCAACTCCGTACTAAATGGTACCTTCCTCCTTCCTAGCTTTAAATTGCCCTTGTGGTAGATAGGAGGCTTAAACTAACTAATAATCTAATCTACGGGCTTTGCTCCATGCACCTGTTGAATTGTTCACTCGAGACAGGGTCGCTAGGACTTGAAGATCTTACTGATCATTGGAGCTAGGACCGCAACAAGCGCACTCTGAGAGTGGGGTGTCCACCCTGAACTACTTCTCAGTGGCCCCTCCCTCACCCTGAACTGCTTCTCAGGGGCCCTTCCCTCACCCTGAACTACTTCTCAGGGGCCCCTCCCTCACCCTGAACTGCTTCTCAGGGGCCCCTCCCTCACCCTGAACTGCTTCTCAGTGGCCCCTCCCTCACCCTGAACTACTTCTCAGGGGCCCCTCCCTCACTCTGAACTGCTTCTCAGGGGCCCCTCCCTCACTCTGAACTGCTTCTCAGTGGCCCCTCCCTCACCCTGAACTGCTTCTCAGGGGTCTCTCCCTCACCCTGAACTACTTCTCAGGGGCCCCTCCCTCACCCTGAACTGCGTCTCAGGGGCCCCTCCCTCACCCTAAACTACTTCTCAGGGGCCCCTCCCTCACCCTGAACTGCTTCTCAGGGGCCCCTCCCTCACCCTGAACTGCTTCTCAGGGGCCCCTCCCTCACCCTAAACTGCTTCTCAGGGGCCCCTCCCTCACCCTGAACTGCTTCTCAGGGGCCCCTCCCTCACCCTGAACTGCTTCTCAGGGGCCCATCCATCACCTTCAAAACTCTGCTCACGGTTGCGCACATCTTCTTACCTAATAATTCCTTTGGTGTGTTTATTAGTTTGGTGTCCGCAAGTTGCGTGTGTCTGTGATGCTCATTGGGCGGCTCGATGACTGTATCTTTGATGCAAGTTTCACCAGTGCAAGTTCAAGAATATTTTAATCGCAAGTGCTATTGGGCTGGATGTATTTATTTGGCATCCACATCTGAAAAATTATTCAAGGAAAACATTGAATCCCATCATTTATGATGGGCCATGTACACTAATTTTTTTCATAACATACATGAGAATTACATAATTTTGTGACTAAACCTTGACTATATTGGATGTTATTGAAAAATTTCCAGTTGTCTTGCAGAAATCTGATTTGTGTTAATGCTCTTCTGTGGAAAAATATTTAAATGGTACTTGAAGTGGTGAGTTTGTCTGAAATTAGTAGTAGTGGACTTTGCATTTGATGCCTAATGTGGTGTTGCACTTTAATGTGCCATCATACCCCTTAATTTTATGTTCATATATGAACTACCATTCCACTGAAGGCTCTTTGTGTTCATGTCAAGCAAGAATAATATGAAAGATTTATCAAACTAAAGTGAGTAATTGCTTGAATATATTTTCTGCAGCCTAAGCTATGAGATTCTATGCTCCCAAGTCAATACTAACACCTCTAATTTTATACTTGCAGTTTGTTTATTTGCTGTAGATCAGCATGGTTCTATTGTGTGGCATTTGCGGTCAGTTAGATGCCACAATTTGGTGTTGAGGAGCAGACATCACACACACTGAATGTGTATGCTGGCCCACATTTGGTTGACAGGAATGTGTTGTCCATTTTAGGGCGGGCCAGAGTGGCGCCATGTGCATGAGGTGAGCCGCTGATGCGCTTCTAGCTTCAGCAATGTTTACTTTACTGGCACTAATGGAGCACACAATTGTTGCCTTTCATACCTGATTTGGCTGTGCTGTATCTGCAATTAGTGCTGAATTGACAGGTGATTTATCTTGTGTGGAAGTAGGTTTTTTTTACTTATTTTTATTCGTAAAAAGTGGGCTGAAGGCTGTGCAAGTTATTTATTCATGAAGCTACTGATTTTTATAGGCATTTGCAGTCTTCTTACGTAGATGGTTTTTGATTTCAAGTTGATGAGCTTTCAAATATTGATTGTGGGGTTCTACCTTATTGTCAAACGAATGATATGTCATATGAACCAGAATTCACTTGTTGTGATCATTTTAGCAAAATATGCTCAGCTCATAACTCTGACCTTGGCTCTTGTGAAAGTGATTATAACATAGACAGTTTAGGGAGCACTTGCAATGCATGTGAGAAGTGCTTATTTTTCTCTAAAATTACTAGCAAGTATATGGTTTGTTGACTAATTGTTGGGCTGAGGCTGTCAGTGTTATGCTAATTTTTGTGATTTTGCACCCAAGGTTAAACATATATTGGTTTATAAAGCTATGAAGATAACGACTTCTTCAAAATATCCAGACGAGGTAGTGTCTGATTGGTTTAACTCTAGTAGTGAGGTCGTATAGATTGTGGTTACGCTTTTGCAAAGTTTTAATGCATAAAAATTTCACTTCATTGCATAATTTGAAGAAGTGAGGCCGTGATGATTCTGTGAAGTGGTTTCAAGCTTCAAGAGCATAAGAACATTTGGCATTGCGGGCAATTGTTCAGTGGCTCAATGCTTTAGTTGCGCATCCTTAAATGATCCAATTGAATGGTCATGGTATTCTTATGTGCATCTTGTCACTACAGACATGTAGATGTTGAATAACAACTTGTATACATACGCACATGCTACTGCTACACATGTGGGGATTGTGTTCCTGTGTACAAGTTGTGTGGGTGTGTGGCCTGCTTTGTTCCCATGTATAAGTCATTGCTGTGTATGTGAGTCCTAAGTCATGTATGATATTCCTGTGAACAATTTGTTAATCAATATGGGAATGAAATTATGATGTGTGTTTCTGTAGAGCAATTACAATTGTGCCAAGTGATGAGGTGGTTATGGGTAGGAGAGAAAAGATAGCAATTATCATTGTGCCAAGTGGTGAGGTGGTTATGCGTAGGAGCGAAAAGATAGCAATAATCATTGTGCCAAGTGGTGAGGTGGTTATGGGTAGGAGAGAAAAAATAGCAATAATCATTGTGCCAAGTGGTAAGGTATGCAGGAGGGAAAAGATAACAATAATAATTGAGCCAAGTGGTGAGGTGGTGATTGGTAGAAGAGAAAATATAGCAATAATAATTGTGACCAGTAGTCCCCCAGGGAGGTGTAGGTTGAGGTTAGTTTGGTTCATCTATCCTGTGCCATGGGAGCTGGGGCTGGCACAAGAGAGACTGCCAGGTTACTGTAGCTATAGATAGGCCTTTGGGACTCTTATCTTTTTGTGCACACTTTGCTTCCTTCAGTTTTTATGCCTTCTTTGCTCTCTCTCTTCTGTATCCTTTCTTTCTCTCCCTGGTTAACTTACCATTTCTATGCACTAAGTATCCTGTGGGGGAACAACTTGTGGATAGATTTCCTGTTTTCTTTAGTCCATATCATCAGTCATTCTCTCAGCTCTCTCGAGGTTATTTGTTATTGCTAGGGAGTCTTAACTACGTATGTTTATATGATAGTGTGACACGTTTGACTGCTCTTCACTTAATATTTTATGTGAAAAGATTGTTGTGTGAAAAGTGCAAATGCAAGCATTCACCGCATGTGTCTAACTCATTGCATTGTCACACATTTTCATTTAGCATAAGTCGATGGGGCCTCAAGAGTGCGAGGACTTGAATTCATCTTGAAGTTTGTGCTCTCATCCTGCCCAGCTCTTGCTATGTCTTTAACATTCTTCATTCCTGTTCTCACGTGGTTCTATGCGCGTATTACTTGATCCCCCTCATTGCTTGTGTGCATGTATTCTGTGTCAAATTTGAGATTTTGTGATTGTAATTGCTTCTGATACTTTTAAGCATAAAGCATGTGGCTGGGATAAGCTCATCATCTTTGGAATTTTCCATGAAAAGTCCAAAAAGAAAAGAAATAAAATCTCAAGTTCATTTTACCTGAAAGTAGTTTTTATTGGCATAAAAAAAACTAAGCTGATGTGTAAAATGAATCATGCTCCCAAGTGATGGCTTCAATATTGTTTACACGTAGGTAGAAGAGTGTCAACTACTAACCCTTTAACGCCCAAGTGGACTGTACGGTCCTTCAAAATTGCCTCAATACATTGTATTTCTTGTAAAATTAGTTCCCCAAAATGTTTTTTTTGGACTGCACTGTTGAGTGGCAGTTCCTTCCTCATATTGAAATCAATGAATATCTGATGCCGGTGCCAGTTTAATGATGGTGGTTGTGATAATGGTAACATGAGTACAAAATGTGGACGTTAAAGGGTTAAAAAAGTAATGTAATGTAAATGTTTTATATGCTAGGTTTAGAATGTGAACTTCAAGGAGCTACATATATTGTTTGAAGTAAAATATATATAAAGAGTATACTTGATGTGTAACGGACAACAAAATAATAATCATTGCAGGCCAGATGAGATGCAGGACTTTCATGGCAACCTGGCAAGAGATGAACAAATTCTGCAGTGAAAAATGGAAATGAATCAGTTATGTTTATAACTTAGAATTAATATTCTGGATAGTTATGCATATAAGATGAATATGGTAGTAAAAAGCAAAGAGAAAGTACAGTTGGATATTCTGGGCAACATTTTTCATCAGAAGATGCCTCACTGTTTTAGTAGTAGCTTCATAGTTATAGGTTTCTCCTTCCCATTTTTTTTTGGTGAAGGATAGTGTGTAGATGTGAAATAAAGACCAGTGTCCTGTTAGTGTGCTTCTTTTATTTATTTTAGCCCCGTTTCTTTTCCACTTGGTTGGTAATTTGAATGCATGTAAGTTTCAAGCCTAATTTTTGAGGCAGAGTAAGTAGGGCATTGCAAATATCAAGAAATATAGAATTCCAAAATTTAATGTCATCAATAAAAAAAGCCATTTTAGGATATTTCTTTGAAGAATTAGAGATTATGAGCCAATTTTTGTTTCTTGGCAAGTAGTCAGTTTGAGCATGAACTTGATGTCAAAAGTCTGAATTTGCTCCTCAGGGGATACATCTATTCTATCTATGGGGAATTAGCACACCCAAGGGGAATAAGTGAGATCCTGAGCTAATGGTTAGTTTGAGCTTCCTTTTTTTTGAAACAGGACATGTTTTTTGTATTGTAATGGATCATTTTTTTGGTTCACTGCTGTCCTGTTTTTCACCACCTACTGCTTTCCTTTCCAACTTTTATCTAATTTCATGAATTCTTTCTTCAGGTACTGTTTCTATGTATTTTGTGTGTAGATTCTGCTTTCTCTAAACCCAACACTGAACGGTGCCTTCCTCATTCCTCTGTTTGGAATGCCTTTGTTGCAGTTAGGGTGGCTTGAACTAACATCTAATCTAGTCTGAATTTTTTTGGGTTAAATTTATGTCTTTTTAATGCATTTAAGTTTTAAGAGAAAAACAATAGTAATGAAATACTTCAAGAACTTTTTTAAGTTTTCGAATTAACAATTTGTGTGGCATTGTATTGAAGTTGGAGATCCATGACAGCTCTTTTTGTAATGTGAATATTTAACATACAAGTAGATTGTGAGATATTACCAATTTTTGAGTTGGATGTGCTTGACCCTCTGCAAAGCTCCCATGGATTTGGAGACCTTCAAATGGATATGGTTTATATGATTTTTGATGGTCAAAATTTTGTCTAGCATTCCCAGATATTTGCAGTAGTCAAGCTGTAGAACTTTTCCCCAGTCCTGATAATGTTTGGAGTGGTGTTTTCCCCTTCATTGGACAATGGTATGTCCCTAGTCTTGTTGATTATGATGTTTCTATTTACTACAAACAAAATTAAAATACAATTTTATTCCTGATATATTTGGCTTGCTATGTCCATAGTATTTTGAGGGGAGAAACTCAATGATAGGCTGTCAATCGCAACCTGTATGAATTTGTTTAAAGGTGTTGATTTTACTATATTGCTTGTGAAAAAAAATAGGAAAGGTTTTGCTCCTATGAAATAGAATTGCCAGTCACCAATTGGTTACAGTGTTAGAGGCAGGATTTGTATCGTTCTTGAGGGAGAACTTCTATAGAATATTGGTGCAGCATAGACCAAAAAAATGTTGTGACTGGCACCATCAAATACTTTATTTGAAGGAAAATAGTGAATAATAGTTCCTCTTGTCTAGATTCTAGTAGAGATATTGTGGTTTATTGGGACCACAAATTAAATTTTTAGTTGCAGATCAGGAGTTACACATTAAATATAAATATACTTAATTATATACTATTTTAAAATTTCACTAGATGTCAGCATTGTAGAGATAAGTCTATTATTATGGATGGAATTTATGTCATTGCTCATTAAAATCAAAGTTATTCCTGCAGCATTTAATGAATCAGTAATTAGGCTAGAAGCAGCACACTTAGTGTGCAGTGTTGGTGACTAAGTTACAAACTAGAGCAACTACATATTTAAGGGCTGTTGTTTGAGATGTATTTTTTCTGAAGGATTTGTTCTTGAATGGTCTAATTCAGTTGGACATCCCTGCAACTATTTCCTGGAGGTAGGCAGAAAGTTTGGCCTGAGTTTGTCTGTAGGTAAAGTAGCGTGAGTGGCTCATGGGAGAAATATTTACATTTATGCAATGTTGTTTTCAATGTTCAGGAAGCCATATTGGGTAGAATATAAGTGTAATATCTTTTAGCAGGAGAAGAATTGAACTGAAATTCCAGACCTCTGAGTTGAATTTAGGAGGGTGCTAAACAATTCTCAATAGGAAATTGAGAGGAAATGGGCAGGTGAGAATTGACTGAAGAGTATATAAAAGATATTAACACGTTCCCTGCACATTGGGCCATGTGTGTACCATTTGCTAAATTGCTCCTTTGTGTACCAGTGTAAACAAATGGCATTTTATGTTTTGTATCTTTTTAAAAAAATATCTTATACAAAGGGAAGTATTGCCAAGCAATTGCACTTTCATATTTCTTAGGAAGGATAGAAATGGATTTGAGCAGACAAGTCAAGTTGCCAATTCTGCTACTCACAACCCAAGTGAACCAATCGTTGCCAACTGCAGAAATACAGTGAACCTGTTAAACAAAATAAAGAATGGAAACATCAAAAGCAAAAATGCAATTTTCTGTTGGGGCAGAAGTTAGCAACATCAGGGCACTTGAAAGGGAGCAAGCCATTAACAGACAATCATGCAAAAGGTTGTGTCATATCTGATAAACAACAAAAAGATAAATGCAAGGTGATTTAAGATGTAAATTATCACAATTGCTCATGAAAAATGAAGAAAGTCTCATATTTAAACATCTAACAAATTAAATTCAGAATACATTGTACAAATGAGCATTGTGGATGAAAATGATCAAAAATCTATGAAGGCAATGGAATATAAATAAACATAACCTGAAGTAGGTAAGTGGGGAAAAATGCTCATAAAATACAATAGGCCTGCAGCCTGATTAGCAAAAATCAAGAAACCATAGCATGGCTGCTTGATAGTCAGTTTCCTCACATGAGGTGATGGTATGTTTTTCACTAACCAGTTATTTACAATCTTGGTTTTAAGTCTGTTGATAGTCAATGGCAAGTAGGATATGCTTAGTTCATTAATTTAAATGCCTTTAAAAGAAATAAAGCAACTAGGAAATAGAAAAATGTAATATAACAAATAAGAGTGCAGGTAGACCTGCATTCTTCTTGTAGTCATTACAATTCCGATGGCATTTGTAGATTTTCAATTTATTTAATTGAAGTCACATGAAATTAAATGATTTGATGCTTACTTCTGTTGATGCAGTATCTGAATAATATTAAGGAGAGCGAACGGGGTTCCTTTTGGGTCGAGACATCATATATGAGATTTTTGCGTGAAAATGTTCCTAAACCCTTCCTACATCACGTAGTGAAAACGGGAACCCTGTACGAGGCTTCTAACCCCCAAAATACCCCCCAAAGGGGGTATTTTACCCTAAATAACCTCCAAAATGGGGGTACTTGAGGGGTATTTTGGAGGCATACCCAGAGGGTTACCATAATACCCAAAGGGAGAAAACAATGGAAAAACCAAGTGAAATATTATATAAAATTAGTTGTGTTATAGTTATTTTGTAGGAATAACAAAAACCTAAGTATCATGTATGGCAAAGTTCTCTGAAGGGTAGAATACCCCTTTAGGAAGAATTTCTTTGATATTGAACCTAGAGCAATGAAATTTGATACACTGATAGGAAATGCAATTTGGAATCATTTATCTTGAGTAAAAAAATGTGATTTTCTTCAAAGAAAACGAGATATTCATAGAAAATGAAGTTTTTGGGGGAGTTTTTCAAAATGCATCTCCTCCGACAGTTTTTGAGTAAATGTAATGATTTTAGTGTCATTGGATGCGGAAATACTTGTACATTCTAAAAACTAACATGGCATTCTCCAAACATTCAATTCAAAATGGAAAAACATAAAAAACTCCACGGCACGTCTTTTGTAAAAAAACGTACTTTATGACGTCACAACGCAAGATTAAAATTGAATTTAGGATTGCCCATTTAGTTTTTGAATTGCCCGCGTTATTACGCATCCAATGATACCAAAATCATTACTGTAGCTCAAAAACTGTAGGAGGTAAAGCATTTTGAAACCCCATAAACCATTGTTTACATTGTAAGCAAAACAAAAACACATGAACAATTCAAATAAAAAATTTTGTAAAATTTTTGGGTCAAGTTAGACCCCTGAAATCATTATAGAGTAATCCAGAGACATAGGAGATGACATAGCAACTTCGCGCCATGAAGAAAGTGCCATGGGGGAGGTGTAACATGATAAAATACCACTTCCCCCTCCCCTCCCCCCCATTCTTAAAACCCTCGTAGCGTCGGACCCAGTACACGTACGAAGCTAATTTTTTCACAGGATGTACCTGACATCTTACCCTTTCTATAGCACCTAAAAATCAAAATCCGAGAAAACTCGCCAATCTGGTGAAATTCTCCCCTGAACAAAACCCCCATTTTCTCAGAACCAACTTTTCAAGACTTTGACGCTCAATTTCAGCCACAGTTTTCATCCGATTGGGGTCATCATTTTTGTATCACCTAGAGCAATGTGAGTACTATAATATGTTTCAGTTAGTTTTTTGATAAACTTAAAAAAATATTTGTTATGAATTTTTTTGTCAAAATAATCGTGAAAATATTTTTAAAATTTTTTAAAAATTTTTTTAAAATTTTTTTTCAAACTGAAACGAAAAACTATCCGCAACGTTTTGACTGCTGTTCATTGTGAATCAAGCAGAAAAAAACCATTTGTCTCTATCTACATTATTGGCTGAGAAATTGGCAGTTAAAAAAAATTTTTTTGGTTTTGGTTTTGGAAAATTTTGAAAACTTTATAGGCTATACCTGTTTATCGGAATGCTTCAAACGTGCAATAAATACCTCAATGCTTATTGCAATCTGGAAGTATTTTTTTTTTATTTTTTAAAGTTTACCCCCGTATGCTCTCCTTAAGCGTGTTCCTACCTTAGTGACTTAGTCCATCCGTTATGCTCTCATCCAAGTTTGCGGTATCATGGATACCAAATTCCTGAGTGTGACATTAAAAGATGGCTTTTGCATGCATTGGTATGTGTGACATTTTATCAGGATAGGTTTGGTTAGGTTAGCATAGGTTGTGTTAGAATGGGTTAGATATTGTTGATCAAATATTTTTCACGGGTTCACCTAGCTTAATGTTGCCTCGTCTGTGGAATTTCCACGGGTCCAGCTAGCATATATAAAGCCTAGATATGTTGAGCAGAAAAGAACTCCAGTATCTGGGTTGGCAGTAAGAAGATGTGTGTTATTGCACATTTTGATTTTAAAATCCTGCACACCTGAGTAAATGAAATAATCCTGTGAATGAATCCATAAATCCCCTTTTGTTTTAATTTAGCAATGTTTCTCTGCTTGTGAACTTGGATACTACCGCATAATTAGAAATTCATCTGTCACTACTTGCATGGTATTTATGTGCTGCTGTGTTAGTTGTTCTATGATGTCCTCACATTTGCTTAGTGTGATTTGTAGTTGTCTAAAGTCATTATGGCTTAATGGGCTATTTTCTGGAATTTTTCTCTTTATTCCATCCATTAAATTATAACTGGTAATAATTGAGCACAGTGAATTGTGTTTGTACAACTTTTTGTTGGGATTTTCTTGTTTATAAGTTTTTTATCAAAATATACATGAAATTTTGATCTTTGAAAAGTTCATGCATTAGTCATGATGGTGCTTTGTAGAATGAAGATGCTGGTGCCTAGTCTATAAAGTAATGGAATATTGTAATATGCTGATTTGAGGCTCATTCAGAGGTTTTGAAGACAAGTGCCCTAATGTAGCCCACACAACACTCATACACACACGCACAGTGAGGCTCCATACCTCCCCTGCTGGCTCCCACACAACACTCATACACACACACGCACAGTGAGGCTCCATACCTCCCCTGCTGGCTCCCACACAACACCCATACACACATGCACAGTGAGGCTCCCATACCTCCCCTGCTGGCTCCCACACAACACCCATACACACACGCACAGTGAGGCCCCCATACCTCCCCTGCTGGCTCCCACACAACACCCATACACACATGCACAGTGAGGCTCCCATACCTCCCCTGCTGGCTCCCACACACACACGCACAGTGAGGCTCCCATACCTCCCCTGCTGGCTCCCACACAACACCCATACACACACGCACAGTGAGGCTCCCATACCTCCCCTGCTGGCTCCCACACAACACCCATACACACACGCACAGTGAGGCTCCCATACCTCCCCTGCTGGCTCCCACACAACACACAGACACACACGCACAGTGAGGCTCCCATACCTCCCCTGCTGGCTCCCACACAACACCCATACACACACGCACAGTGAGGCTCCCATACCTCCCCTGCTGGCTCCCACACAACACCCATACACACACGCACAGTGAGGCTCCCATACCTCCCCTGCTGGCTCCCACACAACACCCATACACACGCACAGTGAGGCCCCCATACCTCCCCTGCTGGCTCCCACACAACACCCATACACACACGCACAGTGAGGCTCCATACCTCCCCTGCTGGCTCCCACACAACACCCATACACACGCACAGTGAGGCCCCCATACCTCCCCTGCTGGCTCCCACACAACACCCATACACACACGCACAGTGAGGCTCCCATATCTCCCCTGCTGGCTCCCACACAACACCCATACACACACGCACAGTGAGGCTCCCATACCTCCCCTGCTGGCTCCCACACAACACCCATACACACACGCACAGTTAGGCTCCCATACCTCCCCTGCTGGCTCCCACACAACACCCATACACACACCACAGTGAGGCTCCATACCTCCCCTGCTGGCTCCCACACAACACCCATACACACATGCACAGTGAGGCTCCATACCTCCCCTGCTGGCTCCCACACAACACACAGACACACACGCACAGTGAGGCTCCATACCTCCCCTGCTGGCTCCCACACAACACCCATACACACATGCACAGTGAGGCTCCATACCTCCCCTGCTGGCTCCCACACAACACACAGACACACACCCACAGTGAGGCCCCCATCCCTCCCCTGCTAAACAACCACTTGTCAACATCAAATGCATTCCAACACTTTACCAGAATGAAAAACCAGATCCAATCAGGATTCAACTATTTTTTGTGGGAATTACAACTGCCAGGAGAAAGATGTGAGGTTCTGAGCTGAAAGGTAGGTAAGCTTTACTTATTTTGAAAGGAATAGGTTTTTGTTTGGTTAAGGGTCATAGTTATTCAGGTCACTGTTGCATTTTACATCACTTGCTTCCTTTTTTAAATCTGATGTTTCATGAACTTATATATAGCTTTACTTGCTGTTTCTATGCTCAGAGGATCTTGTGTGGATATACACTTTGTGCATAGATTCCACTTTCTGGTTACTTCATAGTAAGTGGTACCTTCCTTTTCTCTCACTGTTGAACACCTTAGTTTTCATTGAGGTTTAAACTAACTTATTTTTGAAATATAATGTAATAATGATGAATCTAAAAACATCTTTTTGGTTTAATTTGGTTTAAAACGCCAAGAAGTTTATTTAGTGGTTCACTTGTCAATTATTTCATGCTGTTCATTACTGTACTTTATATAGGTATTTCATTTTGTGAGCTGAAGTTTTAGTAATTTCTTCAACCTTTACTGATAGGGTTGATTTGATGCATGCTTTGTAATTGAAACAATGTTTTATCCTATTTTTTTCTTCACTTCAGTTTAGTTAATTTTAGCATGATTTTTGGGAGCTAATGTCTATTGTTTTTGAGTTGATCTCAACTTCAAGTTGTCTGGTTAGTTTAGCATGGTTTTGGATAGCTAGTATTTATTGTTTGGAGTTGATCTTGACTTCAATTTGTTTAGTTAATTTAGTATGGTTTTTGGATGGCTACTATTTATTGTTTTGGAGATGATTGGAAGAGGCTCGAGTGTGTGTAGTGAGCTGCACTGCTTCCTGTGCAGGCTATGTACCCACCCAACCTGCCTCCTGATCAGACTGCTTACTTTGATGATGATGATGAAACCGTCAACCTTTTGACTGACGTCTCTCTGCATCAGCTCAAGCACATTGGGTAAATAATATGCTTTTGAAAGAGGTAAAGCAATCATTGAGGACAGTGTTCAGGCTCCAGTGCCATCATGCCGCATGTGCTTCTAGCCTCAACAAAATAAAGCAACATGTTGGTGGTGCTCATGCTTGCAGAAGAGGTTAGGCAATCATTGAGGAGTTCATGCAAAAATTACTGTAATATGTTCCCTATGAATCTTCTTGTTAAAGTCTTCAATAGGGATTTTGTAATTGGCTACAAAATGCTTTCACAGCTCATAATCAACAAAAACAGTGACAATGTAGCTGAGATTATTTTTATCAAATTGTAAAAAGGGGATAAAAATAAGAGACAGTATTGCAATGGCATAATTCCCAAGAATTTTAGAAAGATTAGGCTACCAAAAGTTTTTTTATTTTATTTCATATAAGTAGCACTTAATCATTCTGCTAATTTATGTAGCAGATATAATTCAAGTAACTTGGATAAATTTATATGAGCAATCAATATATTGTTCAATGACATTTAACTTGGAGGTGCTGCCATAACTTAAACAGTAGAATTGGTTGGTGTTTCAGGAGGCAGTCTTTGGGTAGGAGTGAGATTTGAGCAGTGTTTTCTTTATTTCACCACCACCCAAATTATGCTTGTGAAGTACAGAAATATACAATGGTAGCAACGATACAGCTAAATGTATATCAAAACCTTAATGTTCAATGAATTGAAAAACTTCCATTACATTTCTGTCCATTATTTTCGAGTTTGTTTGTTCATGTTTGGTCATATTTACAGTGTATGTGTAATGTTTTACTGCACATATTACTTAGCATGTATAATTTCAAACATCAATCAGCAATTTAAAACCAAGTTATCCAGTTTAGGGACGAAAAGTAGCCAGCTTTTACTTCTCCTTGCTGCATTGTTTGACAGCTTTTCATGCTGCTGCTGTGCAAGGTACCGAGAGTTTCATCTCTAAAAATATCGGTGAATGATTTCTGTGTTTTCTAACTCATGTAGTAACTGAGCCTAGGTGGTATTTCTTTGCAGTTTTATATCATTTGTGCACATTTGTGTTTAATGATGCCATTGAAGATTCAAGATTAGGACTTCAGAAGTGAGTGCTTAAATCAGTTTTTTAGAGATGTTGTAAATTTCAAGTATTTTTGAGAATGAGCTTTGACCCCACCTCTCGGTTGACTACCCTGTGTGATGTTGAAGCACCAACTTTGTGTCTCGGTTGACTGGTTTGTGCATCACCGTCCCTCTTGCCTGACGTGCGTGTGTGCGCGGAGCATCAACCCTGCTACTGGGCTCAATTGTGTCATGTGTGGATTGTCAACCCTTCATGAGCTTTATTCTTTAGTTTGAATCTAATTTCTCTTTTTACTTCTTATTCTGCTGTCTTTCTTGTTATTTGGTAATAGATTTAAAGTTTTTAATTTTTTCATAGATTTTTCTTCCATATGTGTGTCTTTTTTATATTCTAATTTCTGGTTTTGTTTAATTTACAAAAATGTAACATAAGTTTGCAAACATATTTCATACCAATGTAAACTGCATTTTTCTCTTATGGGGAAATATATGGCTTGGGAGAGGATAACAAATTGTAAAAGCAATTTCTTCATGCTCATTGTTATATTTTTTGGCGAATCAAACAAATCAAGCACAATTCAGGGAAGAGCTGAAAACTTTCAGTGAGAATTTTTTCCTGAAAATGGATTGAAACTTGAAGGACAAATATCAAAATATTATTAATTTGAAATATATATCAGTGTTTATTGATGTAAAAATTGTGGAGGTATGATTTATTAGTTGTTGGCCAATATAGAGGTGCTTTAGGAAGTACGATGTTAGTTGTTGGCAGAAATGAGGGGTATATTATGTAAAAAAAACTTGGCACAGATGTGTGGGAATGGGACTGCTGTAAGGTGTATAAGATTGTGATGTAGACTAGCTGAAGATGGTTATAAGGTGTACTCTATGGTAACAGTTTTAAGATGTACACTATGGAACAGTTTAAGATGTACTCTATGGTAACAGTTTTAAGATGTACTCTATGGTAACAGTTTTAAGATGTACTCTATGGTAACAGTTTTAAGATGTACTCTATGGTAATAAGATGTACTCTATGGTAACAGGTTCAAGATGTACTCTATGGTAACAGTTTTAAGATGTACTCTATGGTAACAGTTTTAAGATGTTCTCAATGTTAACAGTTTTAAGATGTACTCTATGGTAACAGTTTTAATATGTACTTGGTAACAGTTTGAGATGTGCAGAAATGTGATAGAAATGAAATATACAGGAATGTGACAGATGTAAGCCATACTGGACAAGGGTTGAAATTAGGTGTACTGAAACTTGATAGATATGTGGTATGGAAAACTTGACTCATCAAGCGTACAGAAATGTGATGGATATAAGGTGTACTGGAACGTGATGGATATTTGGTATACAAGAACTTGACTCATATTAAGTGTAGAGGAACGCGATGGATGTAAGGTGGACTGGAAATTGATAATACGGTGTGCATGAACAGGAAGTTTACATGAATATTGAATGGCGCGCAACTCGGCTGCACAGTGTTCCAGCGTCAACGTTTACCTCGTATCCTGTGCAGCAAAATTAATGCGTGGACTGACTGCAATGCTGGTTTTTCTTATTCCTCGGCAGGTAGCTTCATCCTTTCTAAATTTCAAGTGTAATAAGGCTATAGATTTACCATGGGTAAATGTGACCAAACTGCAGTATTCACTTCTTGGAACTTTGGATGTTTCTTGCATATTTGATTTCAACTAGACTATGAATTTTGCTGTTGTTAGGTAGATTGACATTAATTCCTATCATAACTTGGTGTGTGTGTGTGTGTGGAAGTAAAAATTTAGTATGCAAGTGGCTTACCTTATCTTATGAAGTATTTAAATATTTAAAAGCATTCCAAGGAATTTAAATAATGGTGAAGTTTGAAAAGGTTGGGTCACTAGAATTGACAATCACAAAACCTAGCTTTTTTAAAAGCAAGGGCTTAGTATTACTTTTTTTAAAATGGTCTATTGTGGAACATTGTTGAATGGTGCAAAAGCAAGTGACAGGAGAACTTGAATCAGAGGAAGAAGGTTAAAATAAAGTCCTGAACACAGAAATAATACAAAATAAAAGTACAGAAAAAATAAAGAAATCCTTACTTGTCCATTTTGTAATTTATTATTAAAAATCAATCTCAAAAGTAAGATAAAAAATATAATCATTCTCGGAATGAAATAATGCAGAATAAAGTAAAATTAAGGGACAAAAAAGAGCAAAAAAACAATGAAATAACCGAGTTAAGTTAAAATTCTAATTAAATTATAGGGAACAAATTTAAAATAGCAAACACAAATTAGCAAAATCAGTTGCAATAGCTTCCATTTGTTCATAGTATCAAGACTTGGATATTATGAGACAATGACAATATGAGCCAGGATAGTTACCACGGGCAGCAACATGCAAACTTAATGCCAGCGATGTGGTCGGTCAGGAGCCGATCTTGAACTTTCTTCTGAAATGGACTAAATGTGGAATGTTGTCATTGAGAACATTGCCTACTCCGACCTTGCTAAGTATTCCTGAGTGGCATGCTGCACCACAGCTGTTAGCATGATGCATTACAGGAGTGTTGCAGCGCGTTTTTAACTGCGTCCAGTTATTCTCTTGGTCAAGCATAACATTTTCTACCACCATTGAGCAATATTGTATCAGCAATATGAAGAGCAATGTGTGTTAACTTTTGATTTATGAGTGAACCTTGATTTGGAAACACTCCTGATACAACGTAGCAGCACCTCTATCATGCTCATGGCCGCATTGTAAGCCATGTGCATGTCTGTCATTCTTAAGTAAACAAATGTGCATTTGGTATCAAGACGAGGTTGCAGTGTGAGTTGATTTGTCAACACTAAGCAGGTCTGATTTAATAGATTTAAATGTAATATTTACATTTGAGATAAAAATGGGACAAATAAGGCACAAGAATTTGAACTCTAAACTTAAATGTCTTGAAAACTAAGGTGTTTTGAAATATTCGGTATTCATGGAAAAGTGAGTGTTTTGTGCATCAGAACCTACTGTCTAAATTTCTACCACTCGCTTTTTAAATTAAACTTTTAAATTATGTATGTGAATTTAAGTTGTGATATCACCAATATATTTCCACCTGGAGGTAAGTGAATGTTGCTTCAAATAAGTGATAATTGTTTGCTTTTATCATGTGAAGGGTGTGAAAATGCTTCATTGTTGGTTCTGTTCACTTTATTCTATCACCTGGTGCAGACATTTGCTTCTGGGTTATTAGTGTTAATGATTTCCAGTTTGTGTTTGGATACCAGAGTATATTTCATGTTGGTGAAAAACGTGGTGTCTACGTAATTTTACTGCCAAACTTTATTTTCTGATAAGGAACAATGTGATGTCCACACACTGTGTGCAACTGTTTTGATGCTGAACTATAGTTGGTGACGAGTGTGTGACGCTGGTACTCTGTAACTGGAGTGGCGTGTCCTGTGTTGGTGTGTAGCATGACAGCTGTGGTAGCAAAAGCATAGTTAGCGTTGGAGACAAGTGTGTGTGTGGCGTTAGTACACTGTAACTGAAGTGACGTGAAACTGTACCCTGTGTTGGTGCGTAGCGTGACGGCTGTGGTGGCAATCTTGACGGCGGCTCAGCGAGTCTCACTCAGAACCTGCTGCCAGATGAGGCCAAGGGACCCATTCAGCTTGGGTAAGTCAGCAACTTTCTCTACTGGCATGATTTACTTTGCTCTCAATTTGGGGTGAGTAGAGCTGCTTGAGAGCAGTTTATTTTGCTTCTCCAGTTTAATTCATGTAAAGGTATTTGAGCAGCAAATATTATACTTCAGCCATAAAATGAATTGTGTTTTGTTACAAATTAGAATGTGGCATGTCTTAATCATTGCCTGAGTAATAGGTGCAGATTGACTTTCATTTTCTGGGAAACACAGTGTGTAAAGTCTGTGTAGTTTCTAGCGATATCTTCAATTATGAAGTAAATGTGAAAACTTGTCAACTTATGCTAAGCTGTTCTTTTGTAGAATTTTTTCTAAACATAAGTATTCTTTTAGTCATATTTTCAATTGAATGTTAGGAGAATATCATTCGTGAAACTATCGCTAGAAAAATGGGGGAGGGAAGGATAGCAGCAAGATTTTGCCAGACACTGATATTGTTGTGTGGAAAACTATCTTTGGTTTTTTCTAGCATGAAAACTCATTGACTTCTTCTTAAGTGTCCAAAAAATTATTTTAAAAAACTAATATTTCACATTTTCTCAGAAACTAAAACACTAATCAAAAAATTTACATGAGCAAAATGTGTTTCTTTTTAAAAATTACATATACTGGGTAAATTTCAGAACAATCAGCCAAAAATAAAAAATTGCTGGGTTGTCCCACTTCTGCCATTCAAGATACTTAAAACAATGCCCAAATATTTACAGATGAAGCACAAATACGTAAACACAACCGTAAGCAAAGCGCCGGTTCATTTAAACTTAGTTGAAAAAATATACTAATTTTTGGAGCACAATGACAGGCTGGTATCATTGAAAATGCTTTAAACTGTACCACTGGTGTATATTTTTGTTTCTAGCAACAACATAATGTTGTTTATGCATGGAACTTACTAAAAATTGCAAGGCAGATGCCTACATCTGTTCAAGATGGTAGCTACAGTAAGAATGATGTAATATCTCTAACATAAACTGAAGTTGAGTTTAAATTATCAGCAACTTGTCAGCTACTGCGTTATTTTCTTAGTTTGGTGCATGAAACTGAAATACTTCATACCGAGAAACATCTAATTCATTATAACATTCTTAACATGAATTATCACAACCTCAATTCTACCGTAGTAATGGTTTCAGCATTTTCTCTGAAACATTTATGATACCTTTTTTTAAATGAATTTTGAAAAAAAAATTCTGCTTCTGGACACGAAGTACCCGGGCATCAATCTCAGGGATGTAGGGGTACGTGACACCACAGTTTGGGAACCACCGCTTTATGAGAAGACTGTATTTGTACAATTACCCATCATGAATAACCTAGCACCTACTAAACAACATTCTTGTGTTGTAAATGCTGCAATGGAGCAAAGCACTTGTAGAGCTAATGTTGTAGAGCTCTGACACTTTGGTTGTTGATAATTCCTATGGAATCATGCCTAATATTTCTTTCTCTCAGAAATGTTTGATTGCTTAGTAAAGTATCTAAAATTTTATGAATATTTAGAAAATCTTTATACACTCAGCTTATCAACTTTCACAAACTATTTTCTGCATACTTTCTGAAAAATGTTTGAGTAGCCCACAATGTTGAAGGAAATAGGCTGAATTCTTAGCAATAAATTAACACAAAATTTTACTTTTAAATAATCATTCAATAGAAACCTGTAATTGACCTAATTAATGTATAAGTTCTGTATTTTGCATAATTATCTTATTTGCTTAGACTAATTTGAAAGAAAAATTATTAATTCATAATACAGGTTTGATATGTAAATTTTTTGATAATGCACCTTTATGTATAATGTTAAACTCTGCAGTAGGTAATTATTGTTTGCTAATATTTATTTATCCTTAAATAGTGCATCTGAATTGTGGTAAACCTGTTATTCTGTAGTCATTTAGAAAGTGTCAGAAAAATTTGTGTGATCATTTACAGAGGAAGCAGACTCAATTGCATTGAATATGCAATTGTATTTGCCTTGCACCACCACCGTATGCTGCACCTGAGCACTTTAGCATGTACTCGATCACCAATGAATCTCCAAAATTATATGTCCATTGTTACGTTTCTCTTATTTTATTTCTACTTGTTGCAGTATAGCTTGCTTGTTGTTCCTACCTGCCTCTGTATTGGCATTTTCAGCTGCTTGTTACCGGGCATTTTGAACTAAGCCTTGTTGTAAATTGTTCAAGTTTTTATTATAAGCAGAGGTTACTTTAAGATTAGCTAGGCTAAATAAAGAAAAGTTCGGTTAGTAACATGAACTGAAATGTTAAGTACATGTAAATTTTCCTGTGTGTGAAGGATCACTCAGCAGAGAGGCTAAAATAATACCAGCCTTTATGCTGCTTTGTGTGTGACACCATGCAGTCATTGCTGCTTTGTGTGTGACACCATGCAGTCATTGCTGCTTTGTGTGTGACACCATCCAGTAATTGCTGCTTTGTGTGTGACACCATGCAGTCATTGCTGCTTTGTGTGTGACACCATCCAGTAATTGCTGCTTTGTGTGTGACACCATGCAGTCATTGATACTTTGTGTGTGACACCATGCAGTCATTGATACTTTGTGTGTGACACCATGCAGTCATTGATACTTTGTGTGTGACACCATGCAGTCATTGCTGCTTTGTGTGTGACACCATGCTGCAGTCATTGATACTTTGTGTGTGACACCATGCAGTCATTGATACTTTGTGTGTGACACCATGCAGTCATTGATACTTTGTGTGTGACACCATGCAGTCATTGCTGCTTTGTGTGTGACACCATGCAGTCATTGATACTTTGTGTGTGACACCATGCAGTCATTGCTGCTTTGTGTGTGACACCATGCAGTCATTGCTGCTTTGTGTGTGACACCATGCAGTCATTGCTGCTTTGTGTGTGACACCATGCAGTCATTGCTGCTTTGTGTGTGACACCATGCAGTCATTGCTGCTTTGTGTGTGACACCATGCAGTCATTGCTGCTTTGTGTGTGACACCATGCAGTCATTGCTGCTTTGTGTGTGACACCATGCAGTCATTGCTGCTTTGTGTGTGACACCATGCAGTCATTGCTGCTTTGTGTGTGACACCATGCAGTCATTGCTGCTTTGTGTGTGACACCATGCAGTCATTGCTGCTTTGTGTGTGACACCATGCAGTCATTGATACCTTGTGTGTGACACCATGCAGTCATTGCTGCTTTGTGTGTGACACCATGCAGTCATTGCTGCTTTGTGTGTGACACCGTGCAGTCATTGATACTTTGTGTGTGACACCATGCAGTCATTGCTGCTTTGTGTGTGACACCATGCAGTCATTGCTGCTTTGTGTGTGACACCATGCAGTCATTGCTGCTTTGTGTGTGACACCATGCAGTCATTGCTGCTTTGTGTGTGACACCATGCAGTCATTGCTGCTTTGTGTGTGACACCATGCAGTCATTGCTGCTTTGTGTGTGACACCATGCAGTCATTGATACTTTGTGTGTGACACCATGCAGTCATTGCTGCTTTGTGTGTGACACCATGCAGTCATTGATACTTTGTGTGTGAAACCATGCAGTCATTGCTGCTTTGTGTGTGACACCATGCAGTCATTGCTGCTTTGTGTGTGACACCATGCAGTCATTGCTGCTTTGTGTGTGACACCATGCAGTCATTGCTGCTTTGTGTGTGACACCATGCAGTCATTGCTGCTTTGTGTGTGACACCATGCAGTCATTGCTGCTTTGTGTGTGACACCATGCAGTCATTGATACTTTGTGTGTGACACCATGCAGTCATTGCTGCTTTGTGTGTGACACCATGCAGTCATTGATTCTTTGTGTGTGACACCATGCAGTCATTGCTGCTTTGTGTGTGACACCATGCAGTCATTGCTGCTTTGTGTGTGACACCATGCAGTCATTGATACTTTGTGTGTGACACCATGCAGTCATTGCTGCTTTGTGTGTGACACCATGCAGTCATTGCTGCTTTGTGTGTGACACCATGCAGTCATTGCTGCTTTGTGTGTGACACCATGCAGTCATTGCTGCTTTGTGTGTGACACCATGCAGTCATTGCTGCTTTGTGTGTGACACCATGCAGTCATTGATACTTTGTGTGTGACACCATGCAGTCATTGATACTTTGTGTGTGACACCATGCAGTCATTGATACTTTGTGTGTGACACCATGCAGTCATTGCTGCTTTGTGTGTGACACCATGCAGTCATTGCTGCTTTGTGTGTGACACCATGCAGTCATTGATACTTTGTGTGTGACACCATGCAATCATTGCTGCTTTGTGTGTGACACCATGCAGTCATTGCTGCTTTGTGTGTGACACCATGCAGTCATTGCTGCTTTGTGTGTGACACCGTGCAGTCATTGCTGCTTTGTGTGTGACACCATGCAGTCATTGCTGCTTTGTGTGTGACACCATGCAGTCATTGCTGCTTTGTGTGTGACACCGTGCAGTCATTGATACTTTGTGTGTGACACCATGCAGTCATTGATACTTTGTGTGTGACACCATGCAGTCATTGATACTTTGTGTGTGACACCATGCAGTCATTGATACTTTGTGTGTGACACCATGCAGTCATTGCTGCTTTGTGTGTGACACCATGCAGTCATTGATACTTTGTGTGTGACACCATGCAGTCATTGCTGCTTTGTGTGTGACACCATGCAGTCATTGATACTTTGTGTGTGACACCATGCAGTCATTGCTGCTTTGTGTGTGACACCGTGCAGTCATTGCTGCTTTGTGTGTGACACCATGCAGTCATTGCTGCTTTGTGTGTGACACCATGCAGTCATTGCTGCTTTGTGTGTGACACCATGCAGTCATTGATACTTTGTGTGTGACACCATGCAGTCATTGCTGCTTTGTGTGTGACACCATGCAGTCATTGATACTTTGTGTGTGACACCATGCAGTCATTGCTGCTTTGTGTGTGACACCATGCAGTCATTGCTGCTTTGTGTGTGACACCATGCAGTCATTGCTGCTTTGTGTGTGACACCATGCAGTCATTGCTGCTTTGTGTGTGACACCATGCAGTCATTGCTGCTTTGTGTGTGACACCATGCAGTCATTGATACTTTGTGTGTGACACCATGCAGTCATTGATACTTTGTGTGTGACACCATGCAGTCATTGCTGCTTTGTGTGTGACACCATGCAGTCATTGCTGCTTTGTGTGTGACACCATGCAGTCATTGATACTTTGTGTGTGACACCATGCAGTCATTGCTGCTTTGTGTGTGACACCATGCAGTCATTGCTGCTTTGTGTGTGACACCATGCAGTCATTGCTGCTTTGTGTGTGACACCGTGCAGTCATTGCTGCTTTGTGTGTGACACCATGCAGTCATTGCTGCTTTGTGTGTGACACCATGCAGTCATTGCTGCTTCGTGTGTGACACCATGCAGTCATTGCTGCTTTGTGTGTGACACCGTGCAGTCATTGATACTTTGTGTGTGACACAATGCAGTCATTGCTGCTTTGTGTGTGACACCATGCAGTCATTGATACTTTGTGTGTGACACCATGCAGTCATTGCTGCTTTGTGTGTGACACCATGCAGTCATTGCTGCTTTGTGTGTGACACCATGCAGTCATTGCTGCTTTGTGTGTGACACCATGCAGTCATTGCTGCTTTGTGTGTGACACCATGCAGTCATTGCTGCTTTGTGTGTGACACCGTGCAGTCATTGCTGCTTTGTGTGTGACACCGTGCAGTCATTGCTGTTTTGTGTGTGACACCATGCAGTCATTGATACTTTGTGTGTGACACCATGCAGTCATTGATACTTTGTGTGTGACACCATGCAGTCATTGATACTTTGTGTGTGACACCATGCAGTCATTGATACTTTGTGTGTGACACCATGCAGTCATTGATACTTTGTGTGTGACACCATGCAGTCATTGATACTTTGTGTGTGACACCATGCAGTCATTGATACTTTGTGTGTGACACCATGCAGTCATTGATACTTTGTGTGTGACACCATGCAGTCATTGCTGCTTTGTGTGTGACACCATGCAGTCATTGATACTTTGTGTGTGACACCATGCAGTCATTGATACTTTGTGTGTGACACCATGCAGTCATTGATACTTTGTGTGTGACACCATGCAGTCATTGCTGCTTTGTGTGTGACACCATGCAGTCATTGATACTCTGTGTGTGACACCATGCAGTCATTGATGCTTTGTGTGTGACACCATGCAGTCATTGCTGCTTTGTGTGTGACACCATGCAGTCATTGCTGCTTTGTGTGTGACACCATGCAGTCATTGCTGCTTTGTGTGTGACACCATGCAGTCATTGATACTTTGTGTGTGACACCATGCAGTCATTGATACTTTGTGTGTGACACCATGCAGTCATTGCTGCTTTGTGTGTGACACCATGCAGTCATTGCTGCTTTGTGTGTGACACCATGCAGTCATTGCTGCTTTGTGTGTGACACCATGCAGTCATTGCTGCTTTGTGTGTGACACCATGCAGTCATTGATACTTTGTGTGTGACACCATGCAGTCATTGCTGCTTTGTGTGTGACACCATGCAGTCATTGCTGCTTTGTGTGTGACACCATGCAGTCATTGATACTTTGTGTGTGACACCATGCAGTCATTGCTGCTTTGTGTGTGACACCATGCAGTCATTGCTGCTTTGTGTGTGACACCATGCAGTCATTGATACTTTGTGTGTGACACCATGCAGTCATTGCTGCTTTGTGTATGACACCATGCAGTCATTGCTGCTTTGTGTGTGACACCATGCAGTCATTGATACTTTGTGTGTCACACCATGCAGTCATTGCTGCTTTGTGTGTGACACCATGCAGTCATTGCTGCTTTGTGTGTGACACCATGCAGTCATTGCTGCTTTGTGTGTGACACCATGCAGTCATTGCTGCTTTGTGTGTGACACCATGCAGTCATTGCTGCTTTGTGTGTGACACCATGCAGTCATTGCTGCTTTGTGTGTGACACCATGCAGTCATTGCTGCTTTGTGTGTGACACCATGCAGTCATTGCTGCTTTGTGTGTGACACCATGCAGTCATTGCTGCTTTGTGTGTGACACCGTGCAGTCATTGCTGCTTTGTGTGTGACACCATGCAGTCATTGCTGCTTTGTGTGTGACACCATGCAGTCATTGCTGCTTTGTGTGTGACACCGTGCAGTCATTGATACTTTGTGTGTGACACCATGCAGTCATTGCTGCTTTGTGTGTGACACCATGCAGTCATTGCTGCTTTGTGTGTGACACCATGCAGTCATTGATACTTTGTGTGTGACACCATGCAGTCATTGCTGCTTTGTGTGTGACACCATGCAGTCATTGCTGCTTTGTGTGTGACACCATGCAGTCATTGCTGCTTTGTGTGTGACACCGTGCAGTCATTGCTGCTTTGTGTGTGACACCATGCAGTCATTGCTGCGTTTGGTAGGAGGAGGGGGAGGAGTGTGATTGAAATTGAGTTTGGTGGGAGGAGGGGGAGGAGTGTGATTGAAATTGAGTTTGGTGGGAGGAGGGGGAGGAGTGTGATTGAAATTGAGTTTGGTGGGAGGAGGGGGAGGAGTGTGATTGAAATTGAGTTTGGTGGGAGGAGGGGGAGGAGTGTGATTGAAATTGAGTTTGGTAGGAGGAGGGGGAGGAGTGTGATCATGAACCCTATCAAAAACATGTAGAAGATCATTGGAAAGAAGGTTCAGAATAGAAATTCTCAAAATTAAGATCATATTTATAGAAAGAAAAATGGGGGAGGGAAGGATAGCAGCAAGATTTTGCCAGACACTGATATTGTTGTGTGGAAGGTAATGCAGTGAAATGAAAACATTGTAGAGATGCTTTTTGAATTTTGGAAAAAAGTTTAATTATGTAATTAATGGATATTTTTTGTACAATTCCTTGACTTTTAGCTATAGAGTGACCCTTTTTTATCAAAATTGAAGTATTGTATTAAAATTGTTTTGAAGTGTGCAACTATGTGCCTAGTTAATAAATAATTTAACAAGTTCACCAAAATTTTATGAATGGTATCTCATGATTCAATGAATATTTTAGGAATTCATTATTTATTAAGTGGTATTGTTGCTTCTGTTCCTTATATTATGGCTACTTTTGTAATAGGAAAGTAAGGTCATGCAATAACCAATCTAAGACATTTCCAGCAATTGTTTGAGCTTATGTACTGTGAGATTGAAATTAATGATAGTATGCAACAGTGAAAATGAGAAACAATGGATGAATCACTCCCCCGTTTGGTTTCGATGAAGCATTGTCAATATATGAAAATTGAGTTTTTGACCACAGGTGGGTCACCTGCATAATCAAAATTTCTTAAGTTATGACGTGGGTCTCTAAGCATTTCATGTATTGAGTGATTCATGTGCTGCAGTGAAGAGCATCAAATGTTTTCATTTTGGGGGTCATATATAGTAGGTATCCATGTATTTGGTGAGTTGAATGATTCAAGTCTTTTAAATTGCAGCAGCACTTGATAAAGTAGAACATCAGTCATTTTTAAAGATGAGCATACATAATTATTGTACAGTTCAACTCTGCTCTTTTATTTTTTATCATTATTTTGATAATGTGCCATTTTTTCTCTTGAGCATGCAATTTTTTCTTCTTTTCCATCCAATAGTCTAATGTATTCTCATTTATCCTTAATATTGCTATTTCAATGTGCTTCACTTTCTTTGAGATTTTGAGCTGCTGCCTGTGTATCTGTGTGTGTGCATTGTTAGCTAAATTCATTGGTAATTTGTATGGAGTTGTATTAAAGTGGAAGGTTGCTGGCACCAGCACAAATGTTGCCCAAATGTGTACGTGTGTTGGAGTGCAGAGTTGGTGCTACCATCAGGACTGGTGATCCTGTGACTGTGTGTGTGTGTGTGTGTGTGTGTGTGTGTGTGTTGGAGTGCAGGGTTGGTGCTGCTGTGAGGACTGGTGATCCTGTGACTGTGTGTGTGTTGGAGTGCAGGGTTGGTGCTGCTGTGAGGACTGGTGATCCTGTGACTGTGTTGGAGTGCAGGGTTGGTGCTGCCGTGAGGACTGGTGATCCTGTGACTGTGTGTGTATTGGAGTGCAGGGTTGGTGCTGCTGTCAGGACTGGTGATCCTGTGACTGTGTGTGTGTTGGAGTGCAGGGTTGGTGCTGCCGTGAGGACTGGTGATCCTGTGACTGTGTTGGAGTGCAGGGTTGGTGCTGCCGTGAGGACTGGTGATCCTGTGACTGTATGTGTGTTGGAGTGCAGGGTTGGTGCTGCTGTCAGGACTGGTGATCCTGTGACTGTGTTGGAGTGCAGGGTTGGTGCTGCCATCAGGACTGGTGATCCTGTGACTGTGTGTGTTGGAGTGCAGGGTTGGTGCTGCCGTCAGGACTGGTGATCCTGTGACTGTGTTGGAGTGCAGGGTTGGTGCTGCCGTGAGGACTGGTGATCCTGTGACTGTATGTGTGTTGGAGTGCAGGGTTGGTGCTGCTGTCAGGACTGGTGATCCTGTGACTGTGTTGGAGTGCAGGGTTGGTGCTGCCATCAGGACTGGTGATCCTGTGACTGTGTGTGTTGGAGTGCAGGGTTGGTGCTGCCGTCAGGACTGGTGATCCTGTGACTGTGTTGGAGTGCAGGGTTGGTGCTGCCGTGAGGACTGGTGATCCTGTGACTGTGTGTGTGTGTGTAGGAGTGCAGGGTTGGTGCTGCCATGAGGACTGGTGATCCTGTGACTGTATGTGTGTTTTGGAGTGCAGGGTTGGTGCTGCCGTCAGGACTGGTGATCCTGTGACTGTGTGTGTGTTGGAGTGCAGGGCTGATGCAAGTGAAGGAAATATTAACTTTGCTAATGGATCAATAGTTGACTTCAGTGTTGGAGTGATGGGTTGATTCCATACTGAAAATGTACACCTGCCTTTTATGTATTCATAAATTGATTGCATTGAAGGAAGAAGCATTGGTAAATTTATGGGATATTTTGTTCATTGTTTATAAAATTAATGCTGCAAAATGATCTAATCTAAATGCCATTCAAGTTGAAAAGTTATGCATAAAGGTATCAAAATACTTCAAGAGCTGTACCTTTGGAGGGATGCAATTAACGTATGAGATATTTTTGGAAATAAATGTAGTGGTACTTGTGCTGGTAGAATATATTATTGTAGAGTTATGCATGCCTTCTGTTGTGTGCCTACCCCTGTGCCTGCGCCTGGCTGTTGTGGCAGCTTGGGACTCGTGCAGCAGCCCAGGAGTGGTGCCACCCGTCTCGTGGCTGCTCACAAAACTCATCCTATTCTTGATGATCTTCTTAGGGGATTGAATCTGTTGAAATGAAAGTTAGAGAATTTAATCCTTAGCACCCAGTGCCCATTATTATGTTCAGTTTGACTGCTCTTATCAGGTAGTTGCATTGCTTGAAGGCATTTAAATGCATTGTAGTGGGTACTCTAAATTTATTTCAATTCAATCAGTATTTATTACCTCACATGTACAACTTAATTTCAATAGCTGGTGTTTTACTTGAACCAAAAATTGTAGTAATTGATTTGTATCCTGTTTGTGTACTTGGCTTTTCAAACGTAGGCTCAATAATGGGGCTGTTGAATTTTGAATTGTAATTGAGATGTATACTTGTGCTGTGAAGTGAGGAGACGTGCTGAGGCCCTGGTGCCAACATGTCAGGTGGAGCTCCAAAGGTGAAGCCATTGAAGCATTCTCATATCTCCGTGTGTAACTTGTCAACTCCAATTCAACAAAACACTGCAAGTTAAATGAATATAAGATGGAAATTTGAATTAATTAAGATGAAGCTTGCCTGTGTCCAGGTTTGTCAGTTAACCTGTTGATTAACACTTTGACTGCGACTACTAAATATTGAGTTTAATGCCAAACTCATTTATTGTTGATTGTAGCAAACTATTTGGAAAGTACCGTACATGAACAAGATCGTGTCTTCATTTAGCTTTGATTAGGAATTTTTGAAAATTGAGTTTACGACTACTGGTCAGTCAGCAGTATTGTGAAAATTACCTCCGTGTACCACCAGGGACGCACGTCGCAATCAAAGTATTAAGATGGAAAATACAGTTAATTAAGATAGAAATTAGAGTTAACTAGAATGGAAATTAGAGTTAATTAAGGTGGAGTTTGCGTGTCCAGGTTTGTGGCGGGAGTGATCCTGCGGGAGCGCGTGGCGTCGTTCGAGCGCATGCTGTGGCGTGCCTGCCGCGGCAACGTCTTCCTGCGCCAGGCGCAGATTGAGGAGCCGCTCGAGGACCCTGCCACTGTGAGCTTCTCTCTCTTTGCTTCTCACAAACTTTGGTGCCAGTTGCAGACAATTGTTCTTGCAAGTTTCTGCTCAAGCACTGAAAGTACAGCAAATATCCTGCGTTTAACATTTCTAATGAACAGATTAAGATATGTCCATTATGACTGTAGTATGATTCATGTTGTAAAGTTAGGGATGAAAGCAACATACCTTGTGGGTAGGTTCCCCATTTCTGCAATTCATACGAAAGGGTCCCTTCTCTTTGTTTTCTCAAGATTGTTTTCATTGCAGCTGAAGTCTCAAACTAGTCAATATAATATTTAACGAATGAAAATTTTAGCCTGTCTAAAACCTTGTTTGACTCACTTGCATGTTCATAAGAGTATCTGTACAAATATTTCATTGAACATTGCTCATTGATCTCAGTTTGATGATGAGTTAACGCACACTTTCCCGGCAGGGCGAGCAAGTGTACAAGAGCGTGTTCATCATCTTCTTCCAAGGCGAGCAGCTGAAGCTGCGCGTCAAGAAGATTTGCGAGGGCTTCCGTGCGACGATGTACCCGTGCCCTGAGGCACCCGCCGACCGCCGCGAGATGGCTATGGGGGTCAAGACGCGCTTGGACGACCTCAACACGGTGAGGCTCCTCACGAGTTAGGCTAATTAGCCCCCACCTCAGGGAGATGGCCATAGGGGTCAAGATGCTCTTGGACGACCTCAACACGGTGAGGCTCCTCACGAGTTAGGCTAATTAGCCCCCACCCCAGGGAGATGGCCATGGGGGTCAAGACGCACCTGGACAACCTCAACACGGTGAGGCTCCTCACGAGTTAGACTAATTAGCCCCCACCCCAGGGAGATGGCTTGGGGGTCAAGACGCGCCTGGACAACCTCGACACGGTGAGGCTTCTCGCGAGTTAGGCTCAGCGGTATGCAACTATTGCGTCAGTGGGAATATGTGGTGTCCCAAGCTAATGGGTTGGTAGGCCTTTCTTCTGTTGAAAGAGAATAGTTTTTTTGTGTCAGACCATCAAATATTCGGTTGACTGCTATCCTGCCTTGCAGCACCTACTACTTTTGTGTCAGGCTAGTGATGTACCGATGCCATTTTTTTTGGCCGATACCGATACCCATTTTTTGGCCGATACCGATACTCCGATACTTGAAAATACCGATACTTTGACCGATACTACTACCGATACCGATACTTTTACAATCATCTAACCTAATAATACCCGTTGTATGTTAGTTTATGTATTAGTTTGGTGTCCGCTTCTTAAGAAACATAGGATGTCTGAGTTGGCGGTATCACGGAGACCGAATTCCTCAGTGTAACATTGAAAGATCGTCTGTACATGCAATGAAATGTTTGAAATCTTATCAGGATAGGTTAGTAGTATTGGATAGGTTGTTGTGATTGCCGTAATTTGCGCATTTTCCTAACCATGTCGCTTTTGTGCAGCTTTCAGGCCATATTGAATAATTAAAAGACATTAAATTAAATATAGTAATTTGGTGAATAGCTGTGCCCGAAGTTATCATTTTTGAGTAATGGTGATTTTTCACCGGAGGGGAACTCCAAGTCAAGAGAGCTTTGTGTGTTCTTGTGCATATGTGTTCGGCATAAACATTTTAAACCTACCCGACTTTCCGTTCTACGTATTGGCAACAGTGGAAAACGCATTAGTGGTGTAGGGTCTAGAAGAACCGCAGTTGCTACCATGTAATGAGGATCGCTAGGCCTTCGCGTCGTGAACGTGCTTTGCGGTGGTGCAAGTCACGACATAGAATTAGGATAGCATAAGTTAGATAATGTTGACAGAATTTTTCCATGGGTGTATCTAGCTTAACGATGACATTGTCCTCGGCATTTCCATGGGTCATGCTGCTACCTAATAATACCCTTGCTCTTGGTTTATTTGTTTGGTGTCTGTTTCTTCCATTTCTCTGTCACTCACGCTCATAAGGATAGTTATAATGGCCGTATCTGTGATACGAGTTTCAACGGTGCGAAAAATATTTTTCATCACGGGTACTGTTGGGATGGATATACTGTTATTTTTATCATCTACATCTTGAAAATTCGTTCATGAAAAGTATTTAAATCCCATTTTTGGCGGGCCGTGCACACTTGTATTAAAATAAAACCATTATAACTCCTACATGGGAGTTATAATAAAATTATTTCCTTATATATCTAATAATACAAAAATATTGACAAAAGAGTTTCTGATCATGAAAAATAAAATGCTCTTGCTATGTTAACTATATTGTTGAGAAAAACAACAAAATGAAATCCATTCAATAGATATGTGTTTCTAATCGTATTGCAACGTAAAGTAGACTAACTATAATAGCAACTGGCTCCAAAAGTGGACCAAAACAATAGTTTCTCCAAAAAAGGATTGTCATTTTCGTGTTATTCACACCAAGTACGAGTACATACTTTGGCGAAAGAAAATATTAAAATTCGGTAAGCCCCCAAAACCGAAAATATCCGCAAACACGCAACCATCTTTAACCCTTTAACGTCCGAATTTTTGTACTCATATTACCGTTAACACAACCACCGTCACTAAACTGGCGCTGGCATCTGGCAGTCACCGATATCAGGATGGGATAAGAACTGCCACTCGGCAGAGAACTTCAAAGAACACATTAGGGAACTAATTGAATAAGAAATAAAATATATTGAAGGGGAATTTTGAAAGAGGACACTGGTGTCCTCTGGGGCGTTAAAGGGTTAAGATGAAGAATTTAAAAATGACAATTTCAAGGAACTTGATCATATTTATTAGGAATACGTTTCGGAGTCCAGATCCATCATCAGTTCGTAAATTTACAAATCATTATGTCTGCAATAAAAGATAAAGCAAAATGTTGGATACAGTCATCAAAGGAAATCAAGAACATAAAAATAAAATTAAAACATGTCCCAGAAAAACTAAAATCGACAAGATTACTATTTAGTTACAATTTGTTATGGGTAGGAACTATCAGAATTGTTGAGGGCCGGTTTTAGTTCAAAAATATGTAGCAACTCTAAAATTCTGAGGTCACATGCAGTTGAAGCCGAATCTAAGATTTAGTTGCATTTTACTGCGTGATTACGTACTGCGGAGTGTGAGGAGTAAGCTAATTAGTTCCGCGCGCGGAAGCTTCGACCCCAATGTTCGACCATTCTGTTATAAAAATTTTGTGACGTCATGCCGACGTACGATGATGTGCACTGCACACAACTGTATAACTGTTAAAAATAAATCAGAGATCGAGGTTCGCATCTCCATCGGAAGCGTATCCTTGTACCGGAAAAATGAAGCAACCATAAAATTATACAGTTCCGGTACAAGGATACGCTTTTGATGGAGAAAGAGCCTTTCTGATTTATTCTTACAGTTGTGTGCAGTGCACATCATCGTACGTCGGCATTACGGCACAAAATTCTTATATCAGAATGGCCGAACATCGGAGTTGAAGCTTCCGCACGGGGAATGAATTCGCGCAATTCGTACGTAATCACGCAGTAAAATGCAACGAACCGTATCCTCTGCGGACTTCAAAATCTAAGATTCGGCTTCAACTACATGTGACCTCAGAATTTCAGAGTCGCTACATATTTTTAAACGAAAACTGGCCCTCAACAATTCTGACAGTTCCTACCCATCGTAAATTGGAAGTAGATCATGTCGATTTTACTTTCTCTGAAACATGTTTTGATTTTTTTTGTTTTCGTGATTTTCTTTAATGACTGTATCCAACATTTTATTTTTTCGTTTATTGTAGTCGTAATGGATTTTAATTTTACGAACTGATGATGGAGCTGGATTCCGAAACGTATTCCTAGTAAATATGATTAAGTTCATTGGAATTTTCCTCATTTTTAAATTCATCAAGTTGCGATGAAAGCAATCAACTGACCCGTTCAGATGTATTGAACTATAAGATTGTTCGTGAATTGTTCAAACATCTTAACATAGAAGAAAAATGCAAGATTCGTAATGAACGGTGATATGCATGCTAAGTTAAAATAAATTATTAGCTTCGTAATATTTGGCGATTTACAAGCTAAATTAAAAAAGAATTTTTGGCAATTTCTATATTAAATTCACAAAAACTTTCAAATGCACCTTCAATTTTATTAAATTGGTTTGGTTTTTGTTAGCCTGTCACATACTTTAAGATATGGACATTAGGTCAAACTATAAAGGTTTAGTCGTAAAAGTATAAAAAATTTCTGTAGCTACAGGGTTTAACTATTCATTTTACATAGCTTTCAGTTATGACCGTGACTCATCGGGAATTCAAAGTAGTGAATTCAGTTAGCGGGCCTGATTGAACGCTATAACTCAACAGTTAGCTATCTAATTTACTAGGTATGAATAGGCTCTTTATTTGATTACAAGTACGCACAGCCCGTCAAAAATAACGGGACTCACTATCTTTCTTGAACAAATTTTCCAAATGTGATGCCCAACGAATGTATTCATCCTAACAGCGCTCGTGATGAAAAATATTCTTGTTCTTACGCACTGGTGAAATTCGTATCACAGATACGGTCACTATAACTCTCCTCATGAGCGTGACAAAGGAAATGGAAGAAGCGGACTCCAAATAAACCAAGGGTATTATTAGATAGTAGCAGGACCCGCGGAGATTCCACGGAGAATGTCATCGTTAAGCTAGGCGGACCCGAGAAAAAATTCTGACAGTATTACCTAACCTGTGCTAACCTAGCCTATCCTAATCTAAGCTAACCTATCCTATCCTAACAAAACCTATCTTGATAAAATGTCAAATATTTAAATGCATGGAAACGCCATCTTTTAATGTTACACTGAGGAATTCGGTATCCATGATACCGCAAACTCACACAACGCGGACACCAAATAAATATATAAATAAACACACAACGGGTATTATTAGGTTGAATACTTTTACTTTCATGATTTATGACCTTCATTTGAATGATAAAATACGTATTTTTGGAAAGTATCGGTAAAGTATCGGCCGGATTTTGCCGATACCGATACCACTAAAAATGGCCGATACTGCCGATACCGATACATCGGTACATCACTTATTAGGCCATCAAATATTCGGTTGACTGCTATCCTGCCTCACAGCACCTACTACTTTTGTATCAGGCCATCAAATATTCGGTTGACTGCTATCCTGCCCTACAGCACCGACTACTTTTGTATCAGGCCATCAAATATTCGGTTGACTGCTATCCTGCATCACAGCACCTACTACTTTTGTATCAGGCCATCAAATATTCGGTTGACTGCTATCCTGCCTCACAGCACCTACTACTTTTGTATCAGGCCATCAAATATTCGGTTGACTGCTATCCTGCCTCACAGCACCTACTACTTTTGTATCAGGCCATCAAATATTCGGTTGACTGCTATCCTGCATCACAGCACCTACTACTTTTGTATCAGGCCATCAAATATTCGGTTGACTGCTATCCTGCCCTACAGCACCGACTACTTTTGTATCAGGCCATCAAATATTCGGTTGACTGCTATCCTGCCTCACAGCACCTACTACTTTTGTATCAGGCCATCAAATATTCGGTTGACTGCTATCCTGCCCTACAGCACCGACTACTTTTGTATCAGGCCATCAAATATTCGGTTGACTGCTATCCTGCCTCACAGCACCTACTACTTTTGTATCAGGCCATCAAATATTCGGTTGACTGCTATCCTGCCCTACAGCACCTACTACTTTTGTATCAGGCCATCAAATATTCGGTTGACTGCTATCCTGCCCTACAGCACCTACTACTTTTGTATCAGGCCATCAAATATTCGGTTGACTGCTATCCTGCCCTACAGCACCTACTACTTTTGTATCAGGCCATCAAATATTCTGTTGACTGCTATCCTGCCCTACAGCACCGACTACTTTTGTATCAGGCCATCAAATATTCGGTTGACTGCTATCCTGCCCTACAGCACCTACTACTTTTGTATCAGGCCATCAAATATTCGGTTGACTGCTATCCTGCCCTACATCACCGACTACTTTTGTATCAGGCCATCAAATATTTGGTTGACTGCTATCCTGCATCACAGCACCTACTACTTTTGTATCAGGCCATCAAATATTCGGTTGACTGCTATCCTGCCCTACAGCACCGACTACTTTTGTATCAGGCCATCAAATATTCGGTTGACTGCTATCCTGCCCTACAGCACCTACTACTTTTGTATCAAGCCATCAAATATTCTGTTGACTGCTATCCTGCCCTACAGCACTTACTACTTTTGTATCAGGCCATCAAATATTCGGTTGACTGCTATCCTGCCCTACAGCACCTACTACTTTTGTATCAGGCCATCAAATATTCTGTTGACTGCTATCCTGCCCTACAGCACTTACTACTTTTGTATCAGGCCATCAAATATTCGGTTGACTGCTATCCTGCCTCACAGCACCTACTACTTTTGTATCAGGCCATCAAATATTCGGTTGACCGCTATCCTGCCTCACAGCACCTACTACTTTCATCTTGTGTCCTAAACTTCTTTCTCAACTTACTAATTGAGCCGAGGAGTTGGGTAGAGTTTCTAGATCATTCAAGGAAACAAGAACATAATTTAAGGACCAGAAAATCAACTCAAGAAAGGAATGTGTGGCAGGAAAGAAATTGGCCAATACTAACATCATGTTAAGCCTTTAATGTTTCATTGTGGGATGCGTTATAGTCCAACAAAATAGCTTCAGAAACTTCCTTAAGCGCATGTAATCTAATCAAACCATGATCTGCTCAATTATTTTACCACCAGATTCCATTAAACATAGATGCTTAGTGGAAACAATGTCGAAAGTCTAAGATATTTTGTAAGGGTTCAAAAACCAATTGTTGGAGATTGTAATGAAGAATTAACTTCTGGGAAAATTGGTGAAGGTGTTGAGGTTCTGTACTTGCATGTCGGTGCAGCAATGCGTAGGACTGCGGCCGCTGCCAGGGTGCCCAGAGCTGCTCTCCAGACTGCTGGACGCCAGTACAGAGGACTCGAGTTAGCACCTCTCAGGAGAGACAACTATTGTGTCTATGGGAATTTCCACTCTCAGGGGAACGAACATGTGAGGTCTTGAGCTAAAGGCTAGGTAGGCCTTCTTTTTGTTGAAATAGAATAGGTTTCATGTTTTGTTACAGATCATATTGTTTTCGGTGTGCTGCTGTCCTGTTTTTCGGCTTCTAATACTTTCTTTCTCAATTTTGATAATTTTAAAATTATCTGCATGTAAAGACCAAAAAAAGACACGATTAACGGAGTGTTTTGAAGTAGTTTTCTGTTACAAAAATAGTCTCAATAGCGTTATTGCATTCAAAATTCGCACAATCACGTGCTAAAAACAGGTTTTAATTTAGGCCAAATGCTGATCCCACGCATATTTCTGTGTTAATTTAAGTTTATTGTCATTAATTTTTGTTTTGTTTCGATATTTGAATGAACATGGTTCTCTGAACTACCTGTACTGTATATCCAACACCAGAGTTTGCAATGCTCAAATTTTGTGAAAAATAGGTTTAGGTTCAAGGAAATGGGCACAAGTCCGCCCGCACATGCGTGGGTCGAGTCGATAACTTCAGCTGAGGGTGTCCAGAGAAGTTCTGAGTGCTGGTCTGGAATCCGTTCCATGGAAGCAAGCAACTCGATTTAAGGACGTTTAGGAATCTCGTCTGGGAATGAGCGTTTTTCATCTTATTTCTGGCTAAATTAGGTAAAATAAATGTGTATAATTTAATGTGTGTGTTTATGTAAGTATGAGAGTGCACGTTAATGCTATGGCGGTCATGTCAAGTGCACGAGTTGGTGAGCAGGTGCTGAGCCAGACGCAGGACCACCGCCACCGCGTGCTGGTGTCCGCCGCCCGCAACCTGCGGTCATGGATGCTTAAGGTGTGGAAGATCAAGGCCATCTACCACAGCCTCAACATGTTCAACATCGACACCATCCAGAACGGCCTCATCGCCGAGTGCTGGATCCCCGTGGCCGACCTGGAGACCGTGCAGCTCGCGCTACGCCGCGGCACGGTCAGTTCTTCACGTCGTGCTGTTTTGTGGCCATGTCCCGCTACTGTGTAGTCCACTGTTGAACCTGTCTATGGGAATTGGTGCTCCCAGGGGGAAATGTGTGAGGACCCGAGTTGAGAGTTAAGTAGGCCTTCATTTTGTTGAAATGTTTTTTTTCATGTTAAGGACCATCTTTTTTTGGTTCACTGCTGTCCAGTTTTTCAGCATCTATTTCTTTCTTCTTCAAATTTTATCTTCCTTCATAAACTTTGTTCTCAACTTACAATTTCTATGCCCCTTCTGCATAGATACTGTGTTCCGTTATCTCCATACAAAATGGTGCTTTCCTCTTTTTTCTCCTTGAACACGTTTGTTGAGATAAGGTAGCTGAAACTATCTTAACACATTAACTACGATGGGTTAAACTTAAGTTCAGAACCTAACTCAAATTTTATTTCAAAAGTTGTTAGAAATTTCATAAATAGCAGACATTAACTGTGTATAAGAAATACCATTCATTTTAAAATTTGTTACAACTTATTCAAACGACCCATCAATGGACTGTGTTGCAGGCTATGTGTTTAAATCTATCATTCGGTATTGATAGAAAAAATCGTGTTTGGTGACAGGAGAAGAGCGGGTCGCTGCCGGCCATCCTGAACCGGCTGTCGTGCGTCGAGGCGCCCCCGACCTTCCACCGCACGAACAAGTTCACCCGCGCCTTCCAGTGCCTCATAGACTCGTACGGCGTGGCCTCGTACCGGGAGATCAACCCCGCCGTCTACACCGTCATCACGTTCCCGTTCCTCTTCTCCGTCATGTTCGGGGACCTGGGCCACGGGCTCATCATGGCGCTCTTCGGCGCTTGGATGGTGTGGAAAGAGAAGCCTCTTTCTGCTAAGAAAGTAGACAGCGAAATTTGGAATATTTTCTTCGGCGGTCGCTACATCATATTGCTGATGGGACTCTTCTCTATGTACACCGGCATCATTTACAACGATGTGTTCTCGAAATCATTGAATTTGTTTGGGTCGTGCTGGTACGTTCCTTTCGACGACGAGACCATCAGGAACAATGCAGAGATCATGTTGGATCCCAAGGAACCTAAGCAGTATTATGGCTCGCCTTATCCAATTGGACTCGACCCGCTGTGGCAACTCGCCAACAACAAGATCAATTTCCTGAACTCGTACAAGATGAAAATAAGCATCGTCTTTGGAATCGTGCACATGATGTTTGGCATTATCCTCAGCCTGTGGAACAACAAGTGAGTTTTGGAGGTCAGGGTCACGTTTGGAATGTGTACTGAGGCTCGTTCTGTTGCGGTTGTGTCCATGTAATGTTGAGCCAAAGCTGAAGTGCTGTAAGTCACCTCTCTAGAGTCAGCTCAACTTTGATGAGTTAAACTGAAGTTCAATATGAAACTCAAATTTAAAGTCAAGAGGTGTTACATTTTTTATTAATAGCAAACATTAAATGAATGAAATAAATAATATTAATTTAAAAAGATTATTAAACATTTTTAAATGACCCATCAATGTGTCGTTTTGCAGCTGGAAACACTTGAGCACGACCCACCGGGGGGTCATACCGCAATGAATGTATCAGTTCAACTACAGATGGGCCTGCGTGACTACTATTTTTTGTTTTCAATTTAATATTTTGGTTTGCATACCTTCTCTACTGTTCTTTATTTCTACCGTACTAACTTATCCGCAACACATCCTATGTGGGGATGCAGCTTGTGTGTAGATTTCTCAATTTGTGTAGGTCACAAGGAACAGACTCTTTGCTCTAATGAGATCGCCTTTGTTGGGGTTAGGAAGTATTAAACTAATAAAATAACATGATAGAGGTAAATACTTCGATTTACAGTTTGGAAATACTCTTGATCTGTTTTCTAACCAATGTATAATATAAAATTCGAGAAATTTTAATCCTCTTATGTAGTTAAAAGAAAGACTTTCAGTTCCTTTCATATCAATAGATGGAAGTCTTTGTAGTGCCGAGCATCTCAAGCTCTAATATTTCATTGAGAGAATGATGTTATTGTGCTTTCTTTTGGCGCTCCTAAACTAGGTATATTACAATACTTGCTAATGCAGACGCGATAAATTAACCTACTGAGCCTCATTTATATTGGGGCATTCTCCCACTGACATTGATTTTGTAGCTGTGCATTTGAAATTCTCTTATGCTAAAATGTGCTCAAGTTTTGCTGCAATTACGACTCACAGAATACCTCTTCCAAAACCTACATGTGCATGTTCTCTGTGCAATGCTCCAGAAATAGAATGATTAGCTACGTTACATCTCTTGGTAATTTTTGTTTTTAAGAAAACCCACATGGCAATGTTGAGTATTCGTTGAAGTTAGTTTGAGCTTGACTGCAAAAATCAGTGGAGTTTGGGGTGAGACCTATGCATTGAACTGCTTTGAGTTTAGAGGACTTGTATGTTTATCACAATAGAAATATGTCTGTTGATGACAGCACCCATTATTGCTGGGCAGGTTCTTCAGTCGGCGACTGAACATCGTGTGCGAGTTCATCCCGCAAGTGCTGTTCATGTGCTGCCTGTTTGTGTACCTCATGCTGCTGATCTTCATCAAGTGGGTGAACTACGGCGCGGGCCCCGACGTGCCCTTGGTGCTGACGCCAGGCTGCGCGCCCAGCATCCTCATCACCTTCATCAACATGGTTCTCATGAAGGGCTACCAGGAGCAGACGGACTCGAACCCCTGCTCAGCGTACATGTTCAACGGCCAGTACTACATCCAGATGCTGCTCGTGGTGCTCGCCGTCATCTGCGTGCCGTGGATGTTGGTGCTGAAGCCTTACTTCCTGCACAAAGCCAGCAAGCAGCGTGCGATGCTGGGCACGAGCGGCGTGGAGGGCGGCATGGAGGAGAGCGCAGAGCCCACCACGCTGCCTGCCCAGCCGGCGGACGACCACGACATGGGCGAGATCGCCATCCATCAGGGCATCCACACCATCGAGTTCGTGCTGGGGTCTGTGTCGCACACGGCCTCGTACCTGCGGCTGTGGGCGCTGTCCTTAGCCCACGCGCAGCTCTCAGAGGTCCTCTGGGGCATGGTGCTCCGTATAGGCCTATCCACGCCCGGCACCACGGGCGGCTTTGCCATGTACTTCATTTTCGGAGCCTGGGCCTTCCTGACGATCGCTATTTTGGTGCTCATGGAGGGCCTCTCTGCCTTCCTGCACACCCTCAGGCTGCACTGGGTTGAGTTCCAGAGCAAGTTCTATGACGGCCAGGGGTACGCCTTCGTTCCATTCTCGTTTGATTCCATCCTCGAGTCAAATGAAAACGCCGTCACTGAACAGAAATGAGTTCCCTCGTGGCGACATGAGTTTCACATCTATCATACGTTGTTGGTTTCTTTCAAAACTACTACCGCTTATGTGGTCATATTTGTATTTCCCTTGTAGAGTGTCTATTGACAAGGTATGGCTGAAATAATTTATCATTCGTTGTGAGAACTTAGCTGTTGAACTAGGTTTAGTTAATAAATATATACCCTGATTTTTTGACGGTAGCTGCATAATTGAGAGTTAATCCTGTTTCTGCGGATAGCACTTATAATGCGCTGCTGACAGTTCGAGTTGGACTATACTTACACTGTCATCATCAGTTTACTTTTGAGATTTTTAGAAAATATCTAGAGTGTTATGTATTTACGTTCACGTGAGAATATGCACACTTGTTTATGTTGTAGTTGCTTAATAATTATGGACAAGAAGCTTGTACGTACAAGTATGGTTTTCTCTATATATGTAGTGCTGTGATTTATGTTGTATCTCGCTGCTCTCTTGTCTCTTCTTTGATAAGCGCTAATGTGGGAGTGATTCTACCTCCAGGTGCTGCCCCCTTATGCCTCACATTCATTCAAAAATTAATGTGGGCAACCTGGTTTGGAAGTACCGGGTACATGTTCCGGTGGTGTTTGATTCTGTTCATCGTAATTAATCTTATAAGAGAGATACAATTGTTGCTTCAGCCATCGGGCGCCTTTCTGTGGTCTCGGGGCTCTGTCAAAAGGCATCAATGTCATCAACTTGTGCTCCGTAAAATTGGGATGCAAAAGAACGCTGTGCAAAATTCATTAGCATCAATGCTCAAACAGCGCTCATTGTTAGCTCATTGCTCATTGTCACGATGATAGCTAGGCTAAGATCAATACTGTCTCCTACAAAACGTTTTAGTTCTACTTGATTTGTACTAGCCCTGTTAAATGATTGTCTCAACCACGCTATTGAGGTCAAGTTTAACAAATGTTCCGACAACTTTCTGATATTAGCAAATGCGGTTACCAACTGGGCCGCAAGTGCATCGTTTCTAACGAAGCGTAACTTATTTAAATTGCATGCTAGCGCGTGGATTGACTTTTCACCTCTAGCCACGTAGATGTCGTCCAAGATTTTGACGACATCTTCAAAAGAGTAATGAAGGTCGGAATTGACCAACTTGGTTACTATTGAATTGAAATCTCCTACCTTTTTGTTAGCTGATCTTACTAACAACTCTTTTTTGGCACTGTCGAAATTCACGTCCGGTAGTAGCGTCATGTAGGCACGCAAATTTCCTATATGTGTTTTAAATGTTTTATTCTCTATGAAGTCGGGGTCCTCTCTACGTCTACGTCTGCGAAAGAGTGGCAACTCAGCGGCCGAAAGGATTGTTCCTGATCTCGGCATGTTTGCTGCAATTTCTCTTGCTAAACTGCTAGTATTTGTATTTGGGCCACCTGCCGCGCTAGCTGCTGGTTCAGTCATTGCTGAATTGCTCTCAGCACGAAATCTAGCTTTACTTACACGACCTCTACTTGTTTTGGTCGCTGTTGTTCGAATATTTTCGATTGAATCGGACGTGTCCGACAGACAGTAGGCAATAATTTTTTACACAATTCTACTACTTGGAAATCAACATTTGCTAACAGATCAATATTACACACCCTAGAAATAACATCAATAAACACACAATTTACGAAATAAAGCACTCATGAAAAAAATTTATCACTCACTTCTAAACGCTATAGCTATCTTGCACAACTTCAATTTACTACTGCGGCGGCACTGCTCTTGCTACTCTAGCAAAGCCTGACGCATACTGTCTGCTGCTTGCTCTATGCACTGCGCACGGCCTTGAGCCGATGCTAAAAAGATAATCTGCTTCTTACAGAGCAAAAACAAAACTACTACCAAAAACTATTACTCTGCCTGCATGTGCTGCCTAGCAATCGCGCTTCTGCGATTAGGTAAATAAACTATCCGTTAATTCAGTGCAAGCTATTATTTACTTAGCTTCCACTGGCTGAAAGAAGGAAGTGAAGTTGCTCGCCACTGTAGACGTACACTGGGATGACTGCAGGGTAGATGTAGACAAAGTAGCCCTTGTAGATCACTCGTTGTAGGGTTTCGCTCCAAATTGTAGTTGCAGCACCACTTCTATGTCTTCTCCAGTGTCAAAGACAAGTACTTTCGTTCGGAAGGGATAGCAGGTATCTATCCACACTGAAAACTGCACGTAGATTTCTAGCAGTGCAGCATACGGGATCTTGAAGCTGATGTTGAGTACAGACAGTAGCAGTTGTCAAAGACTCGTATTGTTGTTGCTGCCAGTCATTGACGCGATTTCAGAAATGTTCTCTTCTTTTCTTGACTCTTGCTGAACTTCAAAATCTTTGCAGTAGGAATTTCTCGTAGGTTTTCGATTTTGTAGTAATCTTCTTCTAACGTTATAATAACTTCTTCACAATGTCATGGGTTTGATCTAGTACTGGCCACCAAATGTGCCGCTAACGTGCGGCTTGTCGTGGTAAGGAAACTCAAGAGACAAGCGTTTACAGGTGTTTACTAGGAGGAGGACTCGGTCGATAGCGACAGGTCTAAGATGTCGACTGCTTATAAAGACTCCGACGCGCATGGGGGTTGGGGTTGCGCACACAAACGGGTCGTGTGCTCATGGAACTTAGTACATCAGATGGCATTAAACATTCCCCACGTTTTAATTACAATTTACTTCAGGAAGTAGAGGAGTTACTAGTGTAGATAGTCGGGCTATGGTCGGTGTTGAGCTGTTTGTTTTAGGTGACAGTGTTTGAGTTCAAGAATCGTTCTGCATGTCATTTTAGCGCCGACAGCGACATGATGTCCGTGTGCTCGAAGATGTGGTGAAGGCACGCGGTGCCTACTTTGTTGAGAGTTGCTTGTCTTGTGTTCGAATGTTGGGCTGTTGAGACATTGGTATACTCTGAGCCTCGTCAGGTCTGAGGTTTCTGCTTGTTGTCGTGCTCTGCGTTCAAGGTATTACGGAACAAAATAATCAGTAGAATCTTATATGGCTGTTGATTTCACCTACTTTTAAGGTATTACGCCAATAAACAATCCCTTTCTCCCGAGTCTTGACTGATCTGTTGGAAGGCTTTTGTGACAAAGCTTTCAGTGCACTCTGAGCAATCCATTCCTACGTGACGACATGAGCGCCTTGCACCCGACCGGCTGAGGTGTTTACAAGCCCCTGATCTAATGCTGAGGCTGCATACAGGTGCCCTATTGAACCCATGCCTGACCAGGCAGTTGTTTAGATCTTATGTCTCTCTTCTTCATGTCGTATTGCTCTACTTACAGTGGACACGACGCTTATTTGTCACTGTGTGTAAGTGTGCCACCATCTGTGTTCTATGGAAACAATGTGGCCATTTCGAACTTAACCAAAAGTTCGAGTTCATGACTAAATGCGTTAGAGACGCTGCTCCCAGTTGTACGCTGCTTGCTGTGCATGCCTCGCTTCTGTCACCAAATCCAGGTCGTGGACTTGGTGAAGTAATTTGTTGTTCAGTCAATGGTATCAGTGTAATGTTTCCATCCTTATTTGGCGAATGTGCTACAGTGAATTATTAATTACTCTCTTTTCTAGGCTAAGCCAAATGTAGGCTGAGGTATCGAATAAAAATACTTATCTGAATCTTGGGACTTGCTATTAATTTCCTTTAGTATATTACCTCAGGCCACATTTCAAGTGCAATGTCTAGTGCTTCATTTTCAATTTCTCCGCTTAGGAACTTAAGCTTATTTCGAGTTGATAGAATTAGGGGATATGATTTTAAATTTGATTGTTCAGGAAGAAAAGAACAGACTAAGGTAAGAATTTAATCATAGTTACACTAATTTATTTTAAAGAGAAGTATATACGTATAATTAGACACTTGAGTGAATACGTTTTCCTGTAAGGCTCGAAGTCATTTAGAGTATCGTACGGACATGGTTCCGAGACGGGTGTGATCCTTCACAAACAGTTGACGAGAACATTTTACAATACTGGTGTAATGTTGCTGCCTCTTGAATTTGTGTAACTTAAATTTATACGATGGGCGCGTATGTGAGAAAATTGTTAGAAAAGAGTATGGGGACTGGTAGCACTGACAGGGGAGATGCTGTTAGATCACTGCAGCTTTAGGGAGACCTTCGGGGCTTGAATCTTTCTTGCTCACTTGCGTTTTTATGTCTTTTTTACTTATTTTTAAATTTTTCTTCCTCTTCATTTGTAGTTTCTACGCGCAGGTCGTGTTATTTAGTGTAGATAGTTGGGCTAAATTCCAAACTAAAATTATTAAACTAAATTTAATAAAAAGTTGGGCTATTATTCCAAATTAAACAATCTTTTCTCGGTCTGATGTGAAGACATCTTTGCGATAAAGTTGAGAAGTTTATTTAACGTGGGGTAATAAATACAAATGGGGAACTAAATATAAATTTAGTTCAGCGTGTGAGGCGATGACGTCAGTGAGGAAGGTGTACTCTAATCTGGATTCACTTTGTTTGAGAGCAGGGGGCCTTTCGTATTGCCTCCGAATAGAGAGGCGATGATTATTTATCAATTGTTCATTCAATCAATACCTAGATAAGAAATTACATCCTAAACTTGTTTTAAATTCACGACAAAAATGTTTTGCACGAAATTTCGAAGGTGTTGAGAGCTCTAAGTTAATTTCAGTAAAGTGAAGGAAAGGGGTAGAGGCTGCTTCCCTCCTCCTTTGGCTAGAAAAGTTTTTTATTATGAACTTGGAAAAAGTTCTTTGTAATAAAAGCCAACGATAACTCCCCTATGGCTGAAGTGGATGTCGCGGAAGCCTACAGAGAAGTGTGTCACGGACTCGGGGGTGAACCCGCTAAAATTAACGAAGTCCGTAACGGCAGTTTATTGGTGGAAGTCAAGAATCTTCACCAGAGCCGCTGCATCACCACCATTAAGTCTCTTGCCGGAGTGGAGGTAACAGTATCTCCGAATGAACACCTCAATCAAACGAAAGGAACAATCTGGTATAAGAACAGCCCAAGGTACACAGACGCTCGTATCTTGGAGGAGCTGGAGTGATTCGGCGCCAAAGAGGTATATTGCTTCAAAATGAGAGAGAGAGGTGTGCTGACTCCAAGTTCAGTATACCTCATAGCATTTGATCGTTGTAGGCTGCCCGATACTGTGTCAATCGGGTGGACGCGATGTCAGGTGCGCCAGTACGTGCCGAGGCGCTGTTTTAAATGCCAGGCCTTCGGACACGGCGCCAAAACCTGCCGCGCCCAGCGAGGCACGTGCGCAAATTGCTCGATGGAGCAACATGAGCCGCCTAGTGTCCGACCTGCGAGATGCGCCAACTGTGAGGGTGCGCATCCAGCCAGCTCCACATCATGTTCCCACTATGAGATTGAAGCAGAAATCCTCGCAACTCAGGTGAGAGAGAGCATTAGCTATGGAGAAGCCAGGAGGACGGTGACATCCAGGTATGTTTCTCCCTGCACTTCTTACGCTAACGCCGCCCAACACCGTAGACTGAACCCTCAGCCAATCTTTCGGCAACCTGAACAACCGCACTCGCGGAGTGTGGCAGCACGGCGAGATGAGCAGGAGCCAGAGCCTTTGAGCCTTATGGATGCCTCTGCTCTGAGAAGCCAGGGTCTGGCCCAGAGGCCTCCAGTGCGCGTGACCCTACCTTTGGCTCAATCAGGATCCTCTAATAAGGAAATTTCAAAAGACCCAGCTTCCACCACTCACCAGAAAGATTCATCTAACGAACAGTTTCAAACAATCCCCTCAATTATTACCTCCCGCCAAAGAACTAAAAGCGGCATATCGCCCCCACAAGATGTAAAACAAACAAAAACTCCGAAAACACTGATATTTATGGAAGACACCCCAGCAGACAATCAAAGCCAAGCTATCTCGAGTCAAGAAAAGGATCCTGTCTGGGATTCAGTGGCTACAACCGGTGGAAGGGCAGAGCATGAACGCAGCACTATGAGGGAGTCTCGGTCTGCCGTGCGAGGGCCCAGCCGTGGAGACAAGCAGGAAAGGGGATCCGAGCGCGACTTGTCGCTACCGAGCAAAGAAAAGAATAGCTCCCACATTGACAGTGAAAAGCAGCGTAATATTGTTACCCAACACATTCGTTTTTTAGAGCGGGTTACGACCGTCCCAAAAGAAGTAGCATCACACCTGTTAAAAATCTTCCCACCCCCAAAAAACCTCCCCACCGGGCCTCCTCCGGCGGAACCTGTCCACCCGTGGATTGACAGACCTCCTGTCTCTACGTCACCCGGACTGGCGTGTGCCGCAGGTGAGGGAATTGAAAAGAATCCTTCGTATATAACATCTGAAACTGACAAAAAATGAACACCTTCTTACAATGAAATATACGTGGCTACAGACGGAATTGCGGAGACTTGAGAGCACTTCTGAAAGAGCACCAGCCCTGTTGTGTTTGTCTGCAGGAAACACTGCTAGGGAACGTTACCCCAAAGCCTCCAAGCAACTACAACATATAGTTGTTCTCCCCAGTGCCCAGTGCCTGGAACGGGACTGGCAGTGCTTGTGCGGAGAGACGTTGGCTACAGTAGAATTGCGGTCAACACCAGGCTGCAGGCTATCGCCTTCCGTGTCTACATTGGGAAACGTATGATAACAGTATGTAACATCTACATACCACCAGGCGAACCCTTAGCCCTGCAAGATCTCAGCCTCAGGTAATCAACTCGCGAGGCCGGCCTTGATCCTGGGAGACGTCAATGCCAAGCACGTACTTTAAGGAAACGTCCGGAGCGATCGTCGCGGTGAAATTGTAGAGGACTTCATCGTCGCTTCTGATTTTTGTCTTCTGAACACCGGAGCCCCCACGCATTTTCACGTGCAGACTGGGACTTCCTCCGCCATTGACCCGAGTCTTTGCACTTCCGACATCCGAATTCCGGTGGTCCGTGAGTAGCGATGCACATGGTAGTGATCATTACCCCGTCTTAATGCACTCGGTCCAAAACCAGCAGATGCTGATGGAACCAAGGTTTAACTTCAAAAAGGCCAACTGGAGAAACTTTGGGGCGCTGACGACGATGGAGGACTCAAATGGAGCTCATGGCGTAGATAAATTGGTTGACAGCTTTGTGAGTGCAATGCACGAAGCTGCCAACAGTACCATTCCAAGGTCTAAAGGCGGTTGCCCAGTGCACCGCGTCCCGTGGTGGAACAATGACTGCCAGGCCGCTAATATCGAGAGGAAGCGCGCATTGCGGCGATACCAAAGAACAAAAGAACTAGCCGACAAGATCGCATACAATCGGGCTAGAGCGCGCTACAACTAACGCCAGGACGCCATGACGCTTTCCCCCGGTCAAGACCGGTACCCATTTCAGACACCTGGGTAGAGTGGGGTATTGTGCTTGGAATTTTTCTCCTATACCCAACAGAAAATCGTCACCGCTAGCGCCGAGTTTCGAACCCGGGTCTACCGCACGGGGGCAGAAACCTCTAGCCAGATGGCTATGGCGAGCACGAAACAACAAACGCTCTTACTAATTCGCTAAACATGTTCAAAACCCTTTTTTGACATCCAATTAATTCGAACCATGCTTTAAATTCTGCGTCAAACGCTGACAAAAGGAGTTGTACACTGATGTAACGAGAACACTATACATATGTAAAGACGTATTCCATCCAAAAATATCAGAATCAGGGTTTTTATTGACTTGTACGATTAACGATTGGCAATTTGTCGAATTAAAATATCATCTAAGTAATGCAAAAAAGGTTGATGATAGAACTGCCATTGCAAATATTAGACGTGCATCGTTTGTTGGGGTATCTTTTGCGGGAGATTTCTCATATTAAAATGAACGTGCCTGCGCTAATTAATGAAGATTAATGACTGTTAGTGTAAGTGTAATTCCTTTCTTATTCCATCTGTGCTGTTGATGTGGACTTTAGGTCACTTAGTTCGTTTCTGAATAGAGAAAAAAAGGAAACATTGTTGTTTTTAAACACATTTGGAACTTCACATATTTCCTGTGAAGGTTTTTTTATAATGGTGCTGACCAGCCTGCAATCATTCAATTTTCATGAATACCTGCAACGAGAGTACTGTGGTGTTCTCCCTCAGGCTGCTTTACACTCCGGGCAGACTATGTAAATATCTTTAGACTTTGTGGTATCTATGCCCGAAGTGAGTGCCTGAGGTGCAAACGAACCGGCAAGGTGAGGAAAACACAACTGGAATAAACGCCGTATTATTATGAAGATCGCCGACAATAATGGCACAAGGGAATATTACAGTCGAGTAATACAGTGACAGATGACGTCTTGGCGGACCGACGGTTGTCGGGGAGACGCTGCGTGGTTGAGGGGCGAGAGCAGACCGGTGAGGCAGCTGCGGACCGACGGTTGTCGGGGAAACGCTGCGTGGTTGAGGGGCGAGAGCAGACCGGTGAGGCTGCTGCGGACCGACGGTTGTCGGGGAAACGCTGCGTGGTTGAGAGGCGAGAGCAGACCGGTGAGGCTGCTGCGGACCGACGGTTGTCGGGGAGACGCTGCGTGGTTGAAAGGCGAGAGCAGACCGGTGAGGCTGCTGCGGACCGACGGTTGTCGGGGAGACGCTGCGTGGTTGAGGGGCGAGAGCAGACCGGTGAGGCTGCTGCTGTCCGAGGGTCTTGACCAAGGAGACTGAAGGAGTACCAGAGGAGGTAGCGGGGAACTGGTGCGACTAGCCAGCCACCAGACGTGGTGGCTGGCTGTCGAGGAGGCGGCGAAGCCGACGGGTGAGGTGCTGGCGGAGCGTCGAGGCTTAGTGTGAATATCAGGGACGCTGAGAGTGTACTGTGCTCCGCTGGCTGCGCGGCTGTTTATATAGGCCTCGCTGGAGGTTGACTCTACCCGTCCGGGTCTCTGATTGACGGGAACGCCTGTTTACTTTCACGTCGGACCGCGCGGTGTATTGAAGCGTACGAGGGAACGCCTGTTTACTTTCACGTCGGACCGCGCGGTGTATTGAAGCGTGCGAAGGTTGTGGTGGTGTGTGTTCATACCACCACAGGTGCAGACACACCACCACAGGTGCCCCCCCGTTGTTTTTTTAAGTTTCCGAGTATCTCTTGTACTCCGGTGATGATGTGCGTAGGTAGCCCTCCGAGGAGTGCACCGAACTTTGAAGCGTCGTTGAGATTTGGAATTTGCGTGAGATAAACTTCGCAGTGGAGGAGTCATCCCTTGATGTCACCACTGAAGGCGGGTAACCGGACATCTCTCCCAGCCATGCTTCCACCTGCCGGTCACTCTGGGGTCACCAGTGTGGTGTTCTCCCTCAGGCTGCTTTACACTCCGGGCAGACTATGTAAATATCTTTAGACTTTGTGGTATCTATGCCCGAAGTGAGTGCCTGAGGTGCAAACGAACCGGCAAGGTGAGGAAAACACAACTGGAATAAACGCCGTATTATTATGAAGATCGCCGACAATAATGGCACAAGGGAATATTACAGTCGAGTAATACAGTGACAGATGACGTCTTGGCGGACCGACGGTTGTCGGGGAGACGCTGCGTGGTTGAGGGGCGAGAGCAGACCGGTGAGGCTGCTGCGGACCGACGGTTGTCGGGGAAACGCTGCGTGGTTGAGGGGCGAGAGCAGACCGGTGAGGCTGCTGCGGACCGACGGTTGTCGGGGAAACGCTGCGTGGTTGAGAGGCTGTTAGGGCACCGAGGCAAGTCGGTCACCCTGAACACAGGCTAAAGGTCCCGGTAAGGCCAGTATAGTACCGACACAGTTAGGAAAACGGGAAACTCAAGGAATAATTAACAAAGTATAATTAGGGAACCAAAAGCAACCATAAGGTACGAACCTCAGGAAGCAAACAAAATTATCACGTTAACTGAATTAACACAATGACACATAGCTGGATAAACACGAGTGAAAACTCCATAAAGGTGGCTAATAAATGAGAGTACAGCTGACTACCAAAAGAAAGATAACACAACTCAGCACTCTGCAGTAACTAAAGGTGAACACGACTGAGGGCAGAGTAAACTGAGGATGGCCAGCTGATTGAGAACTAAGGGTAATCTTGACGGGAGAAAATCTTGAAGGGAACAAAAGGTGAACGGAGACAATCTTGGACCAAGGTATAACTGGAGAATGGAGAACCCAAGGACAGACGGCAGACTTGTAGCTAAGTGCAGAGCTCGGTAAGAAGGCAAGGTCAAGCTACCGGTGACGCGTCAGGTAGTTTTCATGGGTAGTCACGACCCAACAGGGCCCTCTTCCAGGACGGAGGCCACTCAGCTTACCTCTTACAGGACAGGCTTACTACAGCGAGATACCAGGCCCACACTCCAGCTTCTCCAGGACAGTGCAGGGGCAGGAAGAGACTCTGATAGCCTCTGAGCAGCACAGCTCCTGGCCTCCACTCCACACTTGCTGCTCTGAAGTCACAAAATACCAAACAATAACCTACGGCCTCCTTGGAGATGCTAATACCTCAGATGTAAAAGTCCATGAACCGTAGATAGTTAAATACATGAACCTATGTTAATGCAAGAAACAATAGAAAAACATGTAGCTAACATAACAAATCTTATCCGTTACCGTGAAATAACCACTAAAAACCACATAAATATCATGACAATTACTGTTTAATGACACTAGCTAGCTACCAATTTTCTCTTACTTATTTTATACTATTTACAGAACCTAACTTGGGACAGAGATGAATGACTCACCTGATAAAGAGCCTTTCCAGGCAGGTAATCTTCGGTAGTAGCTATAGGAGTACAGTAGCTAATAATCACGCAAAATGTTGCACCAGAACTCTCAGTTTTGAATTAACTATTATTTACCGCTTTAATCATAACTGTGGAGGAACAAAAAGAATGCTTAATTCAAAGGAAACAATGAGCACAATGTGACTTATTCAGAAAATAAATACCAGGTAAATCTCATCTCCTAACATTCCTCCCCCCCAAGTGCCTACCATACAATGGGAGCACTTAATTCTAATGACTTGTTTACTACATATGTCATGCATCTCTGTCCCTTACATATACTCCTACCCTATCATTCTACCTTGTGCACATTACGGCGCCTAATACATCCAGTTAATACCTACCTAATAGCAATATTTACAACCATTCAGAACAGGTTTTTTTTTTTTTTTTTTTTTTTTTTTTTAACAGGTCAACAAATCAGAACACAGTTCAACTTCAGAACAATGAATGCTCAACAGAATAAATTAGACAGCAGTCCGCCAGCCTATTCAAGCAAACGAGCCTTACAGAAGTGATCTCTGGCCAGAAAACACATCACCGAGTGGGACTGTACAACAGCGATTGACGGGTAAGACTATGTCTCCGCAGTGATGCAAGACGTTCAGTCCCCTGGCGTCTGTGTTCCTCGATTGACAAGCGGGCACTTACAATTATCCGGCGCAATGCAGTAAGGTTACTTGAGGGCTGCTGATCGGCAAACCCTTCAAACAAGGAATCTGTGTCCGTCACAGGCTGAAAATCGACTCCACCGGGACTATCCTCTCGCACGCTAGCCATACCACCACTTGAGTTGCGAGTTCCATCAAGCTGGAGTGGAATACCCAAATTCCCGGAGCTCACATTTTCTTCTTGTGGGCCAGTAACTTCCCCCACAATACTCAAGCAGTCACTAACAGTCCTCTCGAAATCCTCCAGTATATTTTCCACTGCTTTCTCAGCACTGCTGACATTGCTCACAACCTCATCACCAGGAGAAGTGTCGTCCACTGGAAACAGAATACGAGGAAGAGTGCCTTGTGCTGGCGGTGTTGAATGCCAAAGGTGATCCGCAGGAATCCGGCCTGTGCACGGGAACTTGTTCAGGTCTTCCACAAGAAGCTCTCTAGGAGATTGGAAGGGTAGCTGCCGCCGCTTAGGCTTGCCCTTTCGTGCACCAGTGGTAACCATAGGACCGGTAACAGGGTGCAATGGCCTCTCAGGTCTGATCACCGTTTCAACTGGAGAATCCGATGACTCCGAACAACTGGATAGAATAAAATGAAAACCAGAAATACCACCATCCAAATCTGAGTCACTTGACTCCGCAACAGGAAGCAAAGGAGATGCAGCAAACTTCTGGAAACTAATATGGTCAGTCAGGTACTTGGAAGCTGAATGGAAAGGTTTTATCTGCTTGTAATGGACTGATTTAACAAGCCGCTCACCACTTGACAGGAGTTTCTCAATAACATAAGTCACTCTGTTTTTATGAGCATTGACTATTGTAAAGGGCCCATCATACAAAGGCTTGAGCTTATTAGTTGTGAGTTTGGCAGGGTAGTGGATTTTCCTCAAAACAAGTTGCCCCACCCTGAAAGGAACAAAACTTGGATGGCCTTCATGCCACTTTTCTCCAACAGTTGTGGGTACCAGCGGTTGGTTCAAGGAAACATGAGCTTCCTTCAACAAATACTCTGAAGGTGACATCTGTAGGGCACGATGCAATGTATGATTATAAATCATGACAGCACGGGATAAATGAAGGTCCCATGAAGAAATGTCATCAACCAGACCGCGTAAAACTTCCGCAATGGTTCGATTGACACGTTCCACACCTCCATTAGATGATGGGTGGTATGGAGTGGAGTATGTGTGTGTAACCCCTAGTTTAGCAAGAAGTTCATTGAAGGTAGAAGCGATGAACTCAGGCCCATTATCTGAAAGTAACCGCTCAGGACATCGTGGCAAAAATGGAACAACTCTGTGCTCAAAAGCATCAGAGACAGCACGAGATGTCTTGCTCCTCAAGGGCACAGCGGCTAGCCACTTTGTATGCTGGTCAACTACCATAAGTACAGTGACATTACCTCGGGGACTTCTGGGAAAGTCTATGAGATCCATTGACACAAGTTCAAAGGGTCGAGACGTGCAGATTTTTAGAACGGGCGGAAATGATGGCTGAGATGAGATCTTGTAGAGCTGACAGTGCATGCAAGAGGAACACACATCCCTAGCAACAGAATCGACACTAGGATGCCAAGCTCTTGCCCCAATTGCCGCAACAAGCTTGTGCCTTCCAATGTGCGCCATCTGGTGGTGCAAGGTTACAGCTAGCTCAACCAGAAAGGAGAACGTCACAACAGGAACTCTGCTAGCAGAGCCGGCAAACCAAACTATGCCATGAGTAATGGTAAACTTATCCCCGTACCGGCGGAATGGTCTAAGGCAAGGAGCCGTCCACAAACGCAAATCAACCTTCTCTAGCACCAGTTTGTGCAGCTTCCTCAGAGCAAAGCTGCTCCTCTGGAGAGCCTCAATATCCTCAGAACCCAGACCAGGAAGACAAATCAGCTCATGACTAAAGCAAAACAGTAAAGAGATTTCCCCTCGCTGAGCCAATGGAAATGAACAACTTTCACCTGCAACTACAAAGGAATACGTCCACAATACAAAGTTGAGGGCCAAACTGATGCTCTGCATGAAATTAATTCCCAGAAGGAAGCAAAATGGGATACTCTGCTCCGGAACAACTGCAAAAGGGTAGACTCCCTCAAGTTCTTTACAACCCAAGGTCACTGGTAAACTGACAACCCTCAGCACTCTTGCTGAGCTACCACCAATCCCATTCAAAACTACCTCGTGGGGTATTTCACAGTCCTCCACTTGCACTCCGTCTGACAACAAGGACAGATAAACATCCTCACGCATGAGACTCATCTGAGCCCCAGTATCCAGAAGAGCACAACGGGACACACCACCAACAAGAACTGTAGTGGAACATGCAACAGACTTCTGGCAACCACATGAGTTAAGGGCTGCACACGTATCAATCTCCAGGTCGCCAATCATGTCATCTCCAGAATCATCACTTGAACAATCCCAATGCTCAGTCACAGGAATGAGAGCAGCAGGACCCAGGGATGGAGATGGTCGGTAGCTCACACTCTCACACACTGGGTTGTAGTGAATACCAGCCAATAATTGAAGATGAACTCTCCTACTCGGATCATGTGAGAGAGTGGTAAACGAATGAATCACAGGTCTCTCCATGCCACAATGAACCCAGACTTCAAGACCATACAGAGCAGAGAACACAGTCAACACTTCCTCCCTGAGTAGATGACCTGGACTCTGCATGAGAACCACATCCCGGCGACAGTGTTTACTCATGGAGACCCCGTACTTGGCTGGATTTTTAAGAAGCTCCCCCACAAGAGCAGCTCTAAGTTCCGAGTGTGATGAAGGTAGAATCAGGTCTGGATCTCTGTGGCACTGATGATGCTCAAGAACATGCATGAGGCTAATGAGCACTGAGTCTCCCCCGCCTGGAACCGCCCGTAGAACCTTCAGCCCTCTCGGAAGATACTCCGGATCAAGAAGATCCGCTACTTGGGGGTCACAAGCAGGTAGGCGAGACAGATAGTCAGCAGCCATGTTCTCTGGACCTGGGCAGTACTGGATCTCAAAGTTGAATTCCTCCAACTCTCTCAAGGTACGGCAGATGCGCGAGCTTTGGCTGGACATGTTTCGTAGGTAAAGTAATGGCCTGTGATCAGTATGGAGTATGAATGGAACACCATACAGGAACGACTTGAAGCTCTTGATACCCCATCTAATGGCAGCAAGCTCCCGGTCAATAGTAGAGTAGCGCCTCTGAGCAGGGTTGAACGACATGGAGTTGTACGCAATGACACAACTGCAGTCCCCCTGTCGCTGCAACAAACATGCTCCGGCTCCCGTTCCCGATGCGTCAACAAAAAGTTCCAGTTTTGAGCTACCAGGTCTATAATCTGGGAAAGACAAGAGAATGTCCTTCTTCATGAGCTCTTTGAGTTTTGTAAAAGCAGCTTTCATGGGCTCAGTCCACTTTAGCTTCTGCTTTTTAGCACCTCCGGTTAGAGAAGAAAGCGGTTGTGCGATAATGGAACAATGAGGTACAAACTTTTGCTGGAAGTTAACGAGGCCTAGAAACTGACGCAGCTGCCCAACTGTTTCTGGTTTGGGAAATCTCTCCACCTGGTCTACATACTCAGGAGCCTTCCGCAATCCAGAGCTACTGACAATATGCCCCAAGAAGGGAACACTCTGCTGAAACCAGTTACACTTGGAAGGTCTGACCTTAATGCCATACCGACGGAGGGTCTCAAGAACTCTGCCAACCAACACCAAATGCTCCTCAAAGCTTCTGCTCATTATCAGGATGTCATCAATATAAACAATGACTTGGCGGTTGGGAAACCCACTCAAAACGGCCTGCATCTCACGCTGGAAAGCAGCAGGGGCATTCCTCAACCCAAAGCTTAACCGCTTGAATTGATAGTGGCTACGGGCAGTTGAGAAGGCAGTGAGCTCTCTGCTCTCTTCAGCCAATGGAATCTGGTAATAACCCTTGACAAGGTCTAGCGTGGTAAAATAACTCATGCCATGAAGGTTGAATACCATGTCATTGAGGCTTGGCATGGGAAACCGATCAGGCTTAGTGACGGCATTCAGCTTGCGGTAGTCGATGCAGAGGCGGATTGAGCCATCTTTTTTCCGGATTGGAACAACTGGAGAAGACCAGGGGCTCTTGCTTGGCTCAATTATGTCCAAAAGCTGAAGCTCGTCACACTGCTTCTCGATGGATTCGGTGATAGGCTCCGGAAAGCGACGCGGCTTCTGACAGATCGGGGCACGGTCATACAGTTCAATGCGGTGCTCAGTGATTGAAGCTTTACCTACGTCAGTGTCACCCTTACTCAGAACTCCAGCTCGATCAGCTAACATCTGAAGAACTTCCGACTTCTGATCAAGGGACAAAGCTGGCAGTGAAATTTCCCTGGCCAATGTCTCAGAGCACCAATCACCATCACCAGTACCATCAGAACTTGAGTCAGGAACTGTCAAGTGAAACACTGAAGAAACAGTACCAATTTGGCTGCCACTCTTGATGCTAGATGACCCATATCTAAATGAAGCTGAATTTCCAAGGAGAACCCTGGCATGACCATCGACAAAATTCAGAATCCCAGGCAAGGTTGCAATGGATTCACCACGTCTATTAGGGCATCCTTCAAAGTACAGGTCCTCATTACAAACACCAAGAGAGCTCCCCGACAACTTAACCTCAACCAATGACTGCAAACCTTTTGTGAGTCTACAATCCTGAGCAGCATAAACAGGGATACTAGTCAGAACCACTGTATCCACATGACCTGACTCAGACAAGTACACATGGCTGCTGCCCTCAGAATGCTGTTGCAAAATGGAACAATTTGACGAGTTAACCACTAATCTGTTAGCAGACAGGAAATCAACACCAAGTAAAATATCACGAGCCAAAGAATCATCAGGTAAAACAACAAATGAGAAGGGCTTCAGGTCAAGACCCTGGGAAACAAGCTGCAAAGTTACCGTGCCAACAGAATGGACAGAACTGTGACTGCCTCAACAATTTCTATCGACGAGGGGAAGGTTCAGAAAAGTCCACGGATGATGCAAAACTTGTCTTAAGCAGCCATTTATTGTACATAAATTTTCCTGAAATAGAAAGGTCTAGTTAGCACAAAAGTAATACAAAAAATATACAGTTTTTAGAGGTTGCATATCTAAAAGTGATTCAGAGGGCAAACCAGAAAATAAGGACGCAAAAATTGGGGCAGAACTGCATCACTGGCACAAGAAAATCTAATTCAGAGAACACGGGTAATACTTCAGCGGCTCATTCAACACCCAAATCATTGGCGAGACTTAGTACAACTTTCATACGAGCATCCTAATGGCACAATCAGATATAACCAGTCAACCTAATGAGGCCCTCATTAAATACTAAAGTCAGGCAGTAGGCTCTACACACTAATGTCCAACCGGGTAGATGCTGAATTGAAGTTACACGGCTATTCCCATATAAAAATGCATGTCCAACCCGGTAGACGCTGAACTAAAGTTACACAGCTATTCCTACGTAAACAGTGTCTGACAACTTGAGTTGTTTCTGACTCACATGACTAGTCACAAAGGTCTATCAATCTATAGTACCACCTGGGCATAGTTTGAAACACACCCATCTACAAAGGTGGTTAATAAGTGAACAAAGGGGCACACTTAGACACCTCTGAACAAGTAAATAGTTACCTAACAGGCATGAACACATCATCAACCAGGCCATATAAAATATCCGCAGCACAGTAAAAATCACACAAATAAAAATAGGCAAAACCACCACACTCTACAGACTGGTAAAATAGCCACTTGAGTGAGGAATTACACAATTCTAGAGTCCAAATACCAGAGTTTAAATCCACTAACATTAATCGTGAATGATAACAAGGATCTATATAATGCGATGTGCTTAGATCAAATCAACAACTGAGCACAATGAATCCAGCTGTGAATTCCAGCAAATAAATTAAGTAGCACTGACAAGCACAGAACAAATCAGGCTCAACAATATAATCAAAACATGACTGAGTGTTTGCAAGAAAGTCTCACAACCCTGTCCAACACAGGGCAATACCACTAGACAATTTGAGCCAGGTACAAATAGGTAAATTCACAGCATTACATTATATTGGCACCGCGAATGAAGAATCAGTATCTAGAATTGTAAAAGCACAAACAGAAAAACTGTGACAGCACACATTCTAACATCCCCTGAAATCTTTTAGCTTTTCTAGGACCTAAGAATTCACTGTCTAGTAGGAGACACAAAACAGACATCTATAGGGACCCAATGCACTTAATATTTAGCACTCTTTACTTACATTTCCTTCTCTGGAGTCTACACACTACTTCAACACAACTGGCGGCCTCTACTCAGCTCGCAGAGTTTAAATACCTAATGTACCGGAAGAGAGCGTTTCCGGAAAACGAGTGAACGTGCGGACTGGTTCCCTCGATATTCGAAGGCACAAATTTTCTACCGCTGTTTGAAAATAGAAATTTCCTAAATTGCTGCGAAGGCAGCACACTCCTCTCTCTCAACAGTGCTAGGTAAGATTATTACAATATCTTTAATCGATCGCTCACAACTTTTGGTACCTCCGGAATTGTCCGTCCGCCGCAGCGTCGCCCCACGCACGCGTCCGTCCGATCCCGAGCGATGCACCGACTCTACCCGAGCCAGGGGCCACTGACATCTTGGAGACTGCGAGTCTCGTACCAGTACGATGTCCCCCTGGGACAAGGGACGCCTTGGTGTCGTCCATTTTCTGCGACGACTGATTTCTTGAAGGTAGAATTGTCTCCATAGTTGCCAGAATTGGTCCGCCAACAGCTGCACTCGCCGCCATCTTCGTGGACCATAAGCGAGGAGGTCGCGATCTGTGAACGAGTCTGACGACTGTGTGCGAGAGGCGTCCCTCATGGTTAGCAAAGTGGAGGGACTGATAGGGAACACATCATTGGGGTCTTCGGAAGGGGCGTACAGGGGCGTAGAATTTACAATGGCCGCGGCTTCTATCAGGAGGGTGTGCATATCATCACGGTTGAGTGTCACCTTTCCTGACCTCCCCAAGGTCAGGTCGAGTACCTTTCTGATCGCTCCAATTTTTCTCTCCCACACACCTCCATGATGACTCGCTCCAGGGAGATTAAATTTCCACTCGCATCCCCTAGTCTCCATGTCCTTTGACACTTTGTTCAAATCGCAAGATTGAGACACCGCACCTGTAAAGTTGGTGCCTCGATCGCTTCTTATCAGCTGGGGGGTGCCTCGTACAGAGATGAATCTACGCAATGCGTTCATAAAGGAAGGAGTATCCATCCCACAGAGAGGTTCAACGTGAACTGCCCTGGACACAAGGCAGGTCACCAGTAGGCCATACATTTTCTTCGTGGCCTTTGTGATTCGGGTGCTCTGTCCGTCATGTACAGTGAACGGCCCGAAGACATCTAAGCCCACCCGGGTGAAAGGTGGGGTGGGGATGAGACGATCTTCCGGGAGGTCGGCCATCATCTGTTGCTCAAAGGGAGCTCTCAGCCTCCTACAAATCACACAGCTCCTCAGGAGTCGTTCTATTTGCTTTCTACCTTGCGGGATGAAGAAGCCCAGAGATCGCACCTTACCAAGGGTGAGGAGACGGCCCTGGTGAGCCACCAGCTGGTGTGCCCGTCTTATAATTATCTGAGTGAAGGGATGGTTCCTGGGTAGGATCAAAGGGTGTTTTTGATCCACTGGTAAGTCACTGTGCTTTAGGCGGCCTCCTACACGGATCAGACCCTCTTCATCCACAAAGGGGGCCAGTGGTGTCAGTTGATGTCCTTCCGGTAGCTGCATTGGACCTGGTTTCCCCGTCTTGGGTAGTATTTCGCTGTAAGATTCTTGTTGGACGGCCTTAACGAGGTACATTTCAGCTTCCTGGTCGTTCTGAAGTATACGTAGTGTCGGTTCCGAAGAAGTGTTGAGGTTAGATCTCGCTCGCATCAGCCACTTATGTGCCAGGTTGTGCACGGTGCGGGTAACCCCGAGAAGCCTGGTCCACCTACTCAGTCGGTCCATCACCGTACGAAATAGAGGTGGCGAACCGGTCAAGGTCGTGAAGGCTTTGGTCTCCGGCAACGATTCTGTTAGTTGCGCTTCCTCAAAAGGGGGCTGAGCGTCGACGACGCAATCTTCTAATATCCAGGCAGGGCCGGTGAACCAATGGCTGTGTACGAGCTGCTCTACATCCGTGGGACGAGTAGCCATGTCTGCGGGGTTCTCTTTCGTGTCTACGAAGTACCACTGAGTCGGAGAGCAATGCTTATTAATCAACTCTATTCTCCGGGTCACATATCTGGTGAAGCGTTTATCCTCATTTTTCAGGTATCCAAGAACAATTTGACTGTCCGTGTAGTATCTGACTTCTTGCACATTCACCTTGAGGTCGTTGAGGGTCTCTCTTGCTGCCAGTACTGCTTCGACTGCGGCGCACAGTTCCAACCGTGGTATGGTGGTAGCTGCCCTAGGTGCCACCCTCGAACTGGCGTTGATCAAGGTGGAATGTTTCTGCTCTAGGGTACTGGTCAGCCGCAAATAAATCGCATAGCCAATGGCCTCCTGAGAGGCGTCACAAAAAACGTGAAGCGAGTGCCGTGAAACCTCCCCAAAGTCGCGCGGCTTCACGCACCGACTGAGGCGTATTTCCTTTGATCTTCTCAGTCCGTCTTTCCACGATTCCCAATGCTCTTCCAGTTTCTTAGGTAGAGGTTCGTCCCACAGAGTGGAGCTTTGGTTAGTTTCGGCAGTGCTATCAGACAGCGCCTTTCTTTGTAGAAGTCTGCCACCCAAAATAAGAGGCGCAGCTAGTCCGAGGGGGTCAAAGAAGGAGTTCACAGTAGACAGCACACCCCTCCTAGTGAAGGGTCTGTCCGGGATATTGACCTTGAATATTAACAGATCTTCGGAGACGTTCCAATGGATCCCCAATGTTCGTTGGATAACGGATCCGTCCCAAGTGACAGTCTTTGGTGCGGCTAGTTCCTCGTCTGGCAGACCCACCGTTACCCGAGTGTCAGACGTGGCAACTTTGTGAATGTTCAACCCATACTTGTGCAACAGAGACCGCACCTCGCCAAGCAGCTCCCTGGCCTCGTCTGGGGAGTCCAAACTAGCAGACCCATCATCAACGTACGTCGCATGACGGAGAAAGTCAGTGGCCCGGCTCGGGCGTCCGGATGCATCGCCCAGGTCGGCGATATGGCGAAGGGCGAACGCAGCGACGGCCGGAGAGCTCCGCAACCCGAAGACATGGACCTTAGCTCTGTAGGGGACAATCTCGTTGGTAACCCGATTATCTTTGAACCAAAAGAAACGCAGATAGTCCCTGTCTTCAATCTTGACTCGAAAATTGTGGAACATATTTTTTATATCAATTGTAAAGGCTACCTGGTGGAGTCGGAATCTCTGCAATATTCCCCGAAGGCTGTTGTTCAAATCGGGGCCCGTCAACAACTCATCATTGAGGCAGTGTCCCTTGTGCTTTGCTGAACCATCGAACACCAACCTAACTTTCCCTTCCTGGGCTTGCCTTACCGGGAAGATAGGCAAGTACCATCCCACGCCCTTCTCAGGAAGTTCCCCTGCGACTACTTCCTCAACGTGATCATTGTCAATGTACGATTGCATTTTCTCGAGACTTAGTGTAGCACTTGAGGGATCTCGACGCAGTTTTCCCAACGTCGTGTTCGTTCTTCCCAATACAGACACGTAATTATTACACAAATTTGGTGGATCTCTAGTAAAGGGTAAGGGCGCAACAATCCTATCGTCTTTCACTTCGATACCAGCTCTCAAAATACTTACAAATTTATTGTCTAACACACTCAGACCCTGGAGCTCGTCGTCGACTCGCTCCTCAAAGACGTCGAGCGTCTGCCTCCCAGGGTTGGGCCCACGTATCTTGATCGAGAAGTGATGATCCTCGTGGTTCACGAATGACGTCCGCAGGGCAGTGGTCTGCTGGGTTCTCGCTCCTCCGTTCAATGGTCCCAACAGTGCCCAGCCCAGGGCGGTCTTGCAGGCAAGAGGACCTCGTACTCCATAGTGTCTAGATGCCATGAGCGACACGGCATCTCTTCCGATGAGTATCAGTGACCGAGCCAAAGGGTCATGCTCATTGAAGTGCTTGACCAGGTGCGCAACGTGGCTGAGCTTCTTCACAACGTCGGGAGTGGCTACTTCGTCAGTCGTGTCCGGGATATTTTCGTTGGTCCATGTGGTGGGTAGCTGATGCCATCGGTTCTCACCCACACCCCTTATCTTGAGCCCGGTGATGGCGTGTCCTTCCACCTCAGACGACAGACCACTCAGTGTTCTGAGGGCGTACTTCCAGGGAGTGGCCTTAAGATCGAGCTGTTCTATCAGAGAAGGGTCCGCAAAGCATCTTGAGCTTTGCTCGTCAATGATGGCGTAACCACGCACTTTTCTCTGGGTGGACGTCGAGGTGACATCTACTAACAGCGTCTTGGAAAATTCCCTGGACTCGAGACCGACGCATCCCGTTCTGGTGCAGGTGGCGACCTCACCAGGGGTCACCGGTTTAGTGCTTGCCCGGTGCATGACCGTCAAGTGTGAGCCTTGACAGTGAGAACACTTCACTTGTTTGTCGCAGTTCCTGATGTAATGGGGACCAAGGCATCGGAAGCATACCTTCGCCTCGGTGATGAGCTTCTTCTTCTGGTCGATGGGTAGTCTTCCAAAAGACCGGCACTCCCAGGTTCCATGGGCGTCGACCTTGTGGAAAATACATTTGTTGATTCTATGGTCCGTTTCCGGAGGTTTTTTGTTGTGAGGTCCTTGCGCCTCATATCTTGACTCAGGTTTGTTGTAGGCCACCATGGACTGATCACCTTCACTAGACTCTTTCTTGGTATTCTGGTCAGCGCTTGTGTGCAGGACCCGAACGGGCTTGGGTCTTCCGCCTGACAGTGCTGGGTTGAAAAATGGATCCCTCATCGCTCTTTCTTCGTCTCTTAGGAACTGGTTGAAGAAGGAGAACGTTGGGCGCTGCCCACTCTTGGCTCGTAGGTCAGATGCTTTCCTATGCCATCTGCGTTGCAGATCTGGCGGGAGTTTGAGTGCCAAGAGCCTCATGCCTCTGGTAGTGCAAAACTCCTCCAGCTCGTCCGATCTTGCTGCGTTGGTAAGTGCGGTACTCGTAGAATCTAAGAAATCCTGGAGAGCGGTAAGATCCCCAGGAGGGATGTTTGGGAAGTTCCGAAGTTGGTCTGCCGTGTGTTCTGCTAGCAACCAGTCCGAACCATAACGCTCACGAAGGGTGTTCCATACCACCTGCAACACTGCCTCTGCATTGTTTCCGATGACTGACCTCATAGTTCTCTGAACGTACTCCTTGGGTTTACCCGCGGTATTGGCCGCCAAAACTTGTAGCTCTTCGATGGGGCCCAAAGCTAGTCCCTGCAGTCGATTCTTCAGATCAGATTCCCAGCAATGGTACAATCCGATGTCTCCTTTGAAGGGGTTGGCAGGGGTCTTCAACAGCTCGGCCCGGATAAGGTGAACAGAAGCTGCATCTAGAGTGCTTCCCTGCCTAGGAGCTCTCAGTCGATGGTTTGCCTCTACTCTAGGCTCTAGAATCGACCTGCGAGAGCTCACGGAAGCACGTTCCATCAGCCCTGCCAGATCATCTAGGTTGCTTTCCTGCTCTTGATATTCTTCATCCTCTCCTTCTGAGATAGTAGAAACCTCAGAGGCTACCGACAGTGGTGTGGAAAAAGGTCCAACTTTTTCTCTTCTTACTGAGGTAAGTTTACTCATTCTCTCACTACGCAGAGAAGACAGGTCTTTGGGATCAAGGTTGGAAACCATGTCCCCTCCAAGCCTCTCCATCTGTTTGTTGAGCGTCGCGATGCGACCAAAGCAGTCTTCCAGCATCACACGTCTCTTCAAAAATTGCTCATGGTACCGCTGCTTATGTCCTGCTCGTTCCAAGGAACCTTCAAAGGCTCTGCTTGAAGTGATGAACTGATCGCGCTTGACCTTAAGTTCAGCTATGAAGGATAAGATGGCCGACGTCTCATCCTCTCCTGGACTCTCCCTGGACAGGGCTTCATAAAGATCGTCATAGGTCTTTACGGCTTCAACTTCAGCTAGTTTAAGGGTTTTCTTTGAGCTTCTTTTGGCCATTTGAGACATTGCAGAGATGTTGTTGAAAATTTATTGTGACTGCCTCAACAATTTCTATCGACGAGGGGAAGGTTCAGAAAAGTCCACGGATGATGCAAAACTTGTCTTAAGCAGCCATTTATTGTACATATATTTTCCTGAAATAGAAAGGTCTAGTTAGCACAAAAGTAATACAAAAAATATACAGTTTTTAGAGGTTGCATATCTAAAAGTGATTCAGAGGGCAAACCAGAAAATAAGGACGCAAAAATTGGGGCAGAACTGCATCACTGGCACAAGAAAATCTAATTCAGAGAACACGGGTAATACTTCAGCGGCTCATTCAACACCCAAATCATTGGCGAGACTTAGTACAACTTTCATACGAGCATCCTAATGGCACAATCAGATATAACCAGTCAACCTAATGAGGCCCTCATTAAATACTAAAGTCAGGCAGTAGGCTCTACACACTAATGTCCAACCGGGTAGATGCTGAATTGAAGTTACACGGCTATTCCCATATAAAAATGCATGTCCAACCCGGTAGACGCTGAACTAAAGTTACACAGCTATTCCTACGTAAACAGTGTCTGACAACTTGAGTTGTTTCTGACTCACATGACTAGTCACAAAGGTCTATCAATCTATAGTACCACCTGGGCATAGTTTGAAACACACCCATCTACAAAGGTGGTTAATAAGTGAACAAAGGGGCACACTTAGACACCTCTGAACAAGTAAATAGTTACCTAACAGGCGTGAACACATCATCAACCAGGCCATATAAAATATCCGCAGCACAGTAAAAATCACACAAATAAAAATAGGCAAAACCACCACACTCTACAGACTGGTAAAATAGCCACTTGAGTGAGGAATTACACAATTCTAGAGTCCAAATACCAGAGTTTAAATCCACTAACATTAATCGTGAATGATAACAAGGATCTATATAATGCGATGTGCTTAGATCAAATCAACAACTGAGCACAATGAATCCAGCTGTGAATTCCAGCAAATAAATTAAGTAGCACTGACAAGCACAGAACAAATCAGGCTCAACAATATAATCAAAACATGACTGAGTGTTTGCAAGAAAGTCTCACAACCCTGTCCAACACAGGGCAATACCACTAGACAATTTGAGCCAGGTACAAATAGGTAAATTCACAGCATTACATTATATTGGCACCGCGAATGAAGAATCAGTATCTAGAATTGTAAAAGCACAAACAGAAAAACTGTGACAGCACACATTCTAACATCCCCTGAAATCTTTTAGCTTTTCTAGGACCTAAGAATTCACTGTCTAGTAGGAGACACAAAACAGACATCTATAGGGACCCAATGCACTTAATATTTAGCACTCTTTACTTACATTTCCTTCTCTGGAGTCTACACACTACTTCAACACAACTGGCGGCCTCTACTCAGCTCGCAGAGTTTAAATACCTAATGTACCGGAAGAGAGCGTTTCCGGAAAACGAGTGAACGTGCGGACTGGTTCCCTCGATATTCGAAGGCACAAATTTTCTACCGCTGTTTGAAAATAGAAATTTCCTAAATTGCTGCGAAGGCAGCACAAGAACCACCGAGCCCCCTAATGTCACAATTAGTGGGCCGCATAACAATGTCCTCAGGAAGAACACTGTGTCGGACCAAGCTGATGTTAGCACCAGAATCAACAAGAGCAGAAAAGGATACTTGGTTCAAAGATACTGACAAGAACATAAGTTCAGCAGGTTTTAAGCTGGCTAAATTAACAGCTAGAGCATGAGGTGAAGCTGAAGACGAGGACGAACTCTCAGGCTCACCCTGATCCGAACTAGCTTCTGAACAACTCGACGCTGGGGACTCAACATTCCCAGGTTCTACACAGCTAGCAGGAATAAGTGTTTTATCAGTGTGGGTGCTTTTATAGGTCTCTAACTCCGGGGTGAGCCCCTCCACGCCGGAGCAAGGGGGTTTAAAGGAACCTGATTAGCGCCTGATAATGGACAATACTGTGCGGCACCACCTGCAACTTCTGGCAACCTATGACCATTCAAAGAACCTCCAAGCTGCTCCATTGAACCGGACTCAAATGCGCTTCAAATACCCTGCCGACAATCAGAACTCAGAGCAGAATCATCAAAATGAACACGAGGTCGTTGGAGAAAACCTGAACGTTGGGCAGCTCCCACTGAACGGCTTCTAGCAGCACGACGATTAGGACAAGTTGCCACTCGGTGGTGAGCTGAACCACAAACAAGACACAAGTTCAAGAGGCGACGACACTCACGACGAGTATGACCAATCCTGGTACAGTAGTCACACTTAACAGCTGCAGCCTGGGCTTCTGGGCTGGGTCTCAAGTGCTGCAAGAACACTCCAGGCCCAGAACATGAAGGAGTAGGATGCACAATAGAACGACCATTCCTTCTGCTACGTGTAGAAGGCAGCAAATGTGCATCACCATAAAAAGCAGAATGGTCCTCATACTGTGTGATGGCATCTGTCCTCTGTGCCCTGGTCTGGACAGGGCTGGCAACAGTCCAAGCAGTCTGTTCCACACAGTCACTTGACTCCTCGGTGGTAAGAGCCTCCTCATACCCACCTACCAGGGTAACTATCTGGGACCACTTCATTTTGGGGTGGCCCATAGTCTTGGTCAGGCTCGCGGCACTCCTGACCTGCCTCCGAAACTTGTGTGGAATACTTTTCAGGAATTTATCGAGGAGTGTCTGGCTGATCTCAGGGTTCTTCTTAGGAAAAGCAAGCAAGAAGAGGTTCTCAAGACGAGGTGCAAATAGTCGGACAGATTCCCCTGGTTTTATACAAGCCTGTGCAAACATTGCTTTGCTGCCACTCTCTCTCTTCTCCTTTGAGTCTTTATTCCACTTCAAGAGTTTTTTCTTGATGCCTTGGTAAGAGTCGGTGGGAGAGCGGTGGGCCAAGAAGGCTTGACGGACACGACCAGTAAGGAACCTACTAAGCTCGGCAACCCACATGGAGTCATTACCTCTGTAGGAATGGCTGCAATATTCCTCAAAATCCTTGAAGAATGCACTGAGAGATTGTCCAGTAGAGGCATCATACGGCTCAGGCTTAGGGACAGTTCTGGTGTCGAGTCTTTCTAAGGCCTGAAGTAGCCGCTCATCCATCGAAGCATTAATGGACTTTATTTTTTTCAGGATAGCTGCTGAAGCTTTCCCTCCCTCTGCGGGGCGGGATAACGATGACGATGAGTGGTCTTCAGTATCTGAGCCCACACTCTCGCTTGATGCACTTGGACCTGAATCACTGCCCTTTCTCTTCTGGGGTGCAGTTGCATGCTTCTTACTAGCCAGAGGAGTGCTGGCATAGCGGATCATTTTAGATTTCATCTCCTCCACCATCTCCTGCGCTTCACGAGGCATGGATTCAATTTGAGCTGGTCCAACAGAGGACAGCACCCGATCAACATACTGGCACATGTCCGCAACAATCTTGACCTGCTCGTCAGAATCCTGGCTACGAGGATGTACGGGTACTGAAGCAGGCCCAGACTGGTGTAGCAAGGGCGAATCCCCAACGGGTGCGGCAGCGGTTGACGAGACTGGCTTACCCTCAACAGAAGACATCTCAGACATTGGAAAGGAGAGGCGGACCGGATCAAAGGGTGGTGTACACCGAGACAATAACAATGACCTCAAGCACAACCCGAGTTCACTTCAAAATGAGCTTACAGGGTACAAGACACATGACAGACAGTAATACACATTAAATCTGCATTACAAAGCACACAGTGATACAAAAAGGAATGGGAATCTGGGAACAAGTTGCAAACAGTGGTGAACCCAGGGTCAGCAAAGCAGCACACTAAAGCAAATCAATGAGCAAAAATTATTGTTATAACAAGCAGAAGCAAACAGGATTTGAAATGGATGCGTTTCTAGTATCAGGAAAAATTAGAAAATTCTTAGTCTACAAGCTGGCTATACTAACCCAGAAAGTGTCACACGATCCAAGAGGTTGAGGGCCTCAAGAAAAACTAACAGGTCTATGGAAGAAGATTATGAGGTTGCGAAAGAAGAAAAGCGTCTCAGGTCTGACGAGTTTGTGGTCCCGGGTCTGGGCACCAATTATGTTAGGGCACCGAGGCAAGTCGGTCACCCTGAACACAGGCTAAAGGTCCCGGTAAGGCCAGTATAGTACCGACACAGTTAGGAAAACAGGAAACTCAAGGAATAATTAACAAAGTATAATTAGGGAACCAAAAGCAACCATAAGGTACGAACCTCAGGAAGCAAACAAAATTATCACGTTAACTGAATTAACACAATGACACATAGCTGGATAAACACGAGTGAAAACTCCATAAAGGTGGCCAATAAATGAGAGTACAGCTGACTACCAAAAGAAAGATAACACAACTCAGCACTCTGCAGTAACTAAAGGTGAACACGACTGAGGGCAGAGTAAACTGAGGATGGCCAGCTGATTGAGAACTAAGGGTAATCTTGACGGGAGAAAATCTTGAAGGGAACAAAAGGTGAACGGAGACAATCTTGGACCAAGGTATAACTGGAGAATGGAGAACCCAAGGACAGACGGCAGACTTGTAGCTAAGTGCAGAGCTCGGTAAGAAGGCAAGGTCAAGCTACCGGTGACGCGTCAGGTAGTTTTCATGGGTAGTCACGACCCAACAGGGCCCTCTTCCAGGACGGAGGCCACTCAGCTTACCTCTTACAGGACAGGCTTACTACAGCGAGATACCAGGCCCACACTCCAGCTTCTCCAGGACAGTGCAGGGGCAGGAAGAGACTCTGATAGCCTCTGAGCAGCACAGCTCCTGGCCTCCACTCCACACTTGCTGCTCTGAAGTCACAAAATACCAAACAATAACCTACGGCCTCCTTGGAGATGCTAATACCTCAGATGTAAAAGTCCATGAACCGTAGATAGTTAAATACATGAACCTATGTTAATGCAAGAAACAATAGAAAAACATGTAGCTAACATAACAAATCTTATCCGTTACCGTGAAATAACCACTAAAAACCACATAAATATCATGACAATTACTGTTTAATGACACTAGCTAGCTACCAATTTTCTCTTACTTATTTTATACTATTTACAGAACCTAACTTGGGACAGAGATGAATGACTCACCTGATAAAGAGCCTTTCCAGGCAGGTAATCTTCGGTAGTAGCTATAGGAGTACAGTAGCTAATAATCACGCAAAATGTTGCACCAGAACTCTCAGTTTTGAATTAACTATTATTTACCGCTTTAATCATAACTGTGGAGGAACAAAAAGAATGCTTAATTCAAAGGAAACAATGAGCACAATGTGACTTATTCAGAAAATAAATACCAGGTAAATCTCATCTCCTAACAAGGCGAGAGCAGACCGGTGAGGCTGCTGCGGACCGACGGTTGTCGGGGAGACGCTGCGTGGTTGAGAGGCGAGAGCAGACCGGTGCGACTAGCCAGCCACCAGACGTGGTGGCTGGCTGTCGAGGAGGCGGCGAAGCCGACGGGTGAGGTGCTGGCGGAGCGTCGAGGCTTAGTGTGAATATCAGGGACGCTGAGAGTGTACTGTGCTCCGCTGGCTGCGCGGCTGTTTATATAGGCCTCGCTGGAGGTTGACTCTACCCGTCCGGGTCTCTGATTGACGGGAACGCCTGTTTACTTTCACGTCGGACCGCGCGGTGTATTGAAGCGTACGAGGGAACGCCTGTTTACTTTCACGTCGGACCGCGCGGTGTATTGAAGCGTGCGAAGGTTGTGGTGGTGTGTGTTCATACCACCACAGGTGCAGACACACCACCACAGTACGATTCATTTAATCTTTGCTGTTTTTCAAATTGCCTGCTACGATTTACTTTAAATATAAATTGAATGTAAAACTTCAGTTTATCCCATCTCAAAAAACGTGTTAAAATCTAAAACATTTTGCTGTTAAAGATGTAAACATGCTGGTACGAAAGTGTCATGATAGATATGCTATTAGTTTAGGAAAACAGTGCAAAAAGAATCTAAAATAATATTGTCGCTAAAACGTTAATGTAAGTTCGAGGATATAAATGCTGAGAAAGAACAATTTCGTCATATTTATTTGCACTGACTCCTACCCTATATTTATTCCTAGTATTAGTTCAAAAGTTCATTAGAAAATTTACTTCGTAAATAGTTATTGAAGAAATATTTGCCTAAAATTTTATTTTCATAGCCGCAAAACTTTTTCCTCTTTCACTAAGACTGTCATCGAATAGTGTAAAGTTCAGATTGACATAGTTTTCGTTACAGAACTTATAGTTCGTGGTACTGATTCTCAGAGATCAACTTGGTTGATTTGGTGTAAATCTTTTGATAAATGCAATAGGGCGTACTGCGTGTCTTCGTGTGGTCGACGCAGTTGCCATAAATTAATGGCTATGAATTTCACGTGGAAAAAGTTAGTACCATTTTGATGTGAAGTTTTAATTCACTTTTTTATGTTGTCAAGCCATACTTAAATTGTTCCTTATTTCCGTCTTTTTATATGTACTTTTCACACTTCTATATCATGCGTAGTCTTACTAGTTACATGGAAAACTTTTATGGTCATTTTCGTAAATATGTAAGTTGAAATTTGTTCATTATGAAAGCAGTAAATGTGTGTATTGAAAATCTATTCCTATGCCTAGTAATATTAATTGCTTGTATAAGAAAATTGCCATTTTTTCGAAAGTGAAGTGCAATTTGGTTATTTTTCTGCTAATTGTGTTTTCCATGGGGACTCAACTATTCTAAAAGCTTATGATATTTTTAGAAATAAATTTGCAAATTTTTATTTATTAAATTTTTTTTCATTTGATTAATGCATTCAATTATCCATAATCTGAAATATTGGAGAATGACATCACAGCCCTTAGTGTTGAAGAAAGTTTCCAGTGCAAATGAAACCTTCTTTTAGTGAAATCATTTATAGCCGGTAAATCTGAAGGAGATGTCAGTTGTCGATTTTCCACTTTTTGGTGCCTGAACCTAATTAATTGAATCAAAATAAATAAGTTTTCTTCTATGCACTTTCCGTCTCAAATGAGTATTTTACGATTTATAGCGGTAAGTTTAGTTTTGTCTTTGATGACGAATGCGCTCGAATAAACAGCTACTTATCGATTATCAAATTTTTGTTGCTTGAATCATGGTAATAACATCAAAATAAACAACTTTTCGGAAATATCGATTATAACTGGAATTTGATGCTGATTCCGTATCTGCAATTTGTTTTGACGGCTCTTGATTTTTTTGATTTTTTGTGATTATTTTGAATTTTAAATTGTTATACATTTTTAATGTTTTTTTTGGCCTGCACCACCTCATGATCCGAACTGTGCCATTCTCGACCCAACCTGGTCAGACTTGGCATACTTTGGCTTGCACCACCTCATGATCCGAACTCTGCCATTCTCGATCCAACATGGTCAGACCGTGCCTTGAAAACCTGAGTACCGGATAGGGCCGGGTTCCACCCAACCTGTACGGACATGGCATTCTTTGGGCACCACCTCAGTTGTTGCTAGCCGCCTTTCCAAAAAAAAAATAAAAAAAAATCGAAAAAATCGAGAGCGGTCAAAACAAATTGCATATTCGGAATCAGCATCAAATTCCAGTTATAATGGATATTTTCATTCTCGCTGAGCGGCTTAGCCGCTCAGCGAGACTTAAGCCGTTCTTTGCTTTTAACTGAATTTTTATGGTAAGAAACTTGAGGGTCATCTTAGATGATTACATAGAACAGCAACCATGGTGGCATTGCTGGCAGATCCTGATTGTTGTAGAAGTGTTGAGGGGCTATAGGTAATTTACTCTTTGTGGTAATTTACTCTTCACAATCATTTGTCTTTTCTATTAATTCACTAAAAAGTTTCTTCACTGCATTGACAGTTCTCATATATCATTTACCCTTCATAGAGAGCTCTTACCAGAATTACATTTATCACATCTGGTACACAACTTGTTTGCTATGAACTACTCAAAGACAACACTGATAAGGAACTCTCTTATATGCCTTTATTTTCTGTTTCTAAATGAAATGAATTTTGGTTTACTACTAGACACCAATTGATATCCCAATTTTTGTTGCTTGTGTAATGGTAATTAGATCAAAGTAAAAAACTTTCCTTCTATGCATTTTTTATCATAAATCAGTATTTGAGTTATAGCAGTATTTTAATTTTAATTTTTCATGGCTGGAATGTACGTTAGGTTGAGTAGGTTAGCTCAGGTTATCTATTTTAAACCATTGTACTAATTTGGAAATGCAATTGCTTTATCATTCTTTTCTATAAAGTTACTGATCGTTTTAAAAATAATTCGATTACGTGAATGATAAGTTCGCACCAGGACAGTCATGACATGTCACTTGTGATTAGTGTCCTGTTGTAAACACTTACCTTAATGTTCTAATGTTTTTAGTCTTTGTTGTTATGACTGCATGCATAACCTATTGCATAACTTTAACCCTACACTAAGCCTGATAACACTATTCCTCATTCCTTTCCACTCTGATTTTGTAATTTTGATTTTTACTTCAAATGAGTCCTGTTAGGAAAAGTACTTGTCAGTTGTATTTGTATATTTGATGGGTTTAGCAGCAGGCTTATTCCAAGAAAAAATTTATTTTTATTTTGCCGGAGTCAATTCTTTTATTAATTTATTACTTTCATTGTGCTTGGCAAAGTTGTGTGCTGTAACTAACCAGTTCTAAAAACATAGAGGAAATCTTACAAAGAATCCTTACTATCAAAAAAGCTCTAGCAATCCTTATATTTGTAGTCTTCCATATAATGGTAGCCATTTAATCTGTTGTAACTGGTATATTTTCTGAAAACAATCTATTCTTAAATGTAACTTGACATTAATTGGGCCGAATGAAGCATTAAAGTCAAAGGTTTTTTATCTTTATAAATAGAAGTATTGAAATACAGGTGATTATACTTCTTGAATTATAAAAAGTCTGATGCTAACTTGTTTTTCCTGGCATATTTATTAATATTAAATATCAGACAAAACTAATTAATTATGCTCAGAGCAGCAAACAAAAATCACCTTCTTGATAGTTGCAGCTTGCATTGATAAATATACTAAGCATAAATTAATATGAGTATATGACATTGCTTGTGGCACCAGTTTCAGCTAGTCAACAAAAATTATTTGCAGTAGTGTTCTAATTTTTAATTTTTGGTTGTCTGTCTGCAATCAATTTCATGGTGAAATGTCATTGTATTCTAATACACTGTAATACATAATTACTCCTGTTGATTGTATATTAGGACTGAATTCCTCACAAACACAGTACAGTGAAACTCCTGCAAAATTAGAAAAAAGAACTTGCCAACTTTGCATGTTCTGTAGTTTTTCAGAAGTCATTTCCTGTTATTATTGGGACTTGATGCCCAAGAATCCCTATGGACAAAAGCTGGTACCAGAAGTTTACTAAATTTATTTGCCTGGAAATACCATGAGCTGCTGCAATCAGCTTAAGGAGGCCGTCTGGGTAAAAAAAAGTCTGTTATTTATGGATGGATTTCTCTGAAATTTTCACAGTAGGTGTGAAATGATGCATCGATCATTTGTTATTTTTACGAAATTTTTGTAGCTGCACTTTTTTTTCGTAAAATATGATAAAAGTGGGTTTTGTAAATTCTATCTCCTTCTACTATTTTGAAGTTACAGAACCAGTACTTCGTTTTTAGATTGCTTATATGTCTATATAACCATAAGCAATAGGGAATTTTGATAACTTCTTTTTGTGGATTTGGGAATTAAAAAAAAATACCTTTTTTCATTTTTTTTTCATGCGGTGTAATTTTCAAAATAATAAATTTATCAAAAAATGTTATTGCTTATGGATACACCTTGCTAAGCCCTATCGAATGGTATGTAAACCATTCTCGTAACTCTAAAAGTGTGGAAGGAGATACATTTGAGAAACCAATTATCAAGTTTCCAGAAAAACGTGTTTAGCACAAAAAAATTGTTTTTCTTTTTATCTTTCAAACTACAAGGTTTTCTACAATGAACTCTTGAGGGTTTGTAGCTCTTTTTAAGCCCTTTCGATTGATATAATTTACATTGCTGTAGCTCTGTAACTCTGGGAAAAAATATACAACAAAAGAGAATAGGTGTAATTCTTGAAAACAACCAATTTTTTTAATTTTTCATTTATTTTCAACCAAAATACGTTTATTTGTCATACCAGCTCCTTTGTTTTATAGCTCTTTTCAAGCCCTTTGGATTGGTGTGCTCGCCATTGCTGTAGCTATGATACTGCAGCTGATCGAGCCATGAATGAAAGCTGCGGTATCATAGATACGGCAGAACAGCTGAATTCTGAAATTGTCAAAAATTATAAAAAAAATATTTACTCAGAGCGTTAGAATGTTACGTTTGAATAATGGAAGCACTTTGAGTAGCCCATTAACAAACTATAATGCCATTCCCGCAGAGAAACACGCTCAATTGACCCCCAATAATGGGGGGAGGGTTCAAGGTCACTCCACCCCTATCGCTTTCCCCCCCCCCTCTGGTGGGCGCACTATTCGGAGTAGACGTAAACGGAAAGTACCAATGGAAGCGCAAGAAAATCCTCTATAAGATGCATATAAAAACAGAAAATCAACACATATCCTGATTTCTACCCAGACGGCCTCCTTAAATTGAAATTTTGAAGTAAAATTAAGCTTATGTATTTTTGGAAGACCATGCTTTCCAATGATATCTGAATCATTGCTGTACAATGAAAACTCTTGTTGAAGGTCATTTGTGAAGAAAAATAATTTTCCCCTAGTATTTTCAGTTATGTCAAGAATGAAAAAAAAAGTGTAGGAAAACATAAACATATATGTTTGCCAATTTTCATAGATCTAGATCCCATGGAAATGTTACAGCCATTTTGTTGATTCATGCTAATATCTTCCTAACCTGTGATTCTTTATATAGATTTTTCCAATGCAACTTGTAAACTAATATGAATATCAAAATAATCCTCAGACTCAACATGCAGTAACTCTTTGTGTATCTAATAACATCATTGCTCTACAATAAAAACTCATGGAGAAGATTCTCTTGAATGAGGAGCACTTTTTCCTCCTATTTTCCCCCCATTTTCTCCATAATTATCAAAAATGGGAAAAAGATTAGGACACAACCTGTTAGACCAGAGAGGCCTCTTTCCATCTTTGGAATAATGGAGTACGGCAATGATTATAAGTATGAAGTGTGGGGTAGAGAAACACAATAGTTAAACTAAGGACTACATGTATTGTAGGTCCGTCGGGCACGGCGGCGAGAACAAGGAGCTCGGTCGCTCTCTACATGAGGTTTACACATAAGCATAGAAAACGGGGCAGAAGTAGTTTAATGGGTGACTGCAACAACTTATATCTATGCATAAATATATATACTGAAGTTGGATCTCAACACAACCCCTAATCATTTTTAAAAATAAATATGTATGCCAAATTCTATAGATCTAGAACCCATAGAAGCATTACAGCCATTTTGTTGATCAGTGAGCTGATTATAGGGTAGATGGTCCCCTTAAGTCAGTTTTTGCAAGATAAGTTCAGGTGTTCTTTATGTTAATAAAAACTCCACATGAATTTTTTATTTGAAGATGTTTGTGTAATACTCTATTCCATTCATGATGGTATTAACCTACAACATTTCTTGAACAGGATGCAATCTCCTATTAATAAATGTCACAAAAATGATGTAAGTTCAAGACCAGGGGTTCTCAATGTAGAGTGCTCGCACCCCATGGTGGTGCAACCCCTATTGGTGGTGCAAACACTCATTTTGCATGGGTTCTCCATTCCCTTTACTCTGTAATATATATGGTGCTTTTCTCCTTTCTTTGGAACACCTTTGTTGGGGTTAGGGAGGCTCACACTATTCTAATCTAAGATGTGAAATGGGTGCTATTTTGTATCAAAATTCATGGGTGGTCAAAAATTTTTTTGGACTTGAATCATAAGTGATAAGTTAGTTCTCATAAATGGGCTAAACTAGTGCAAGATACATTTAGAAATTCAAAGAACTTCCCGTGACTTCTGAATGTAATTCTGATAGTTTGAATTCTGCTTTGAGGGTCAATTTCTAATTTACCCTCATGTTATTGTGAAGGGGATTTTGACATCTAGCAATTATACTAGAAAAGATTTGGAAGGTTTTTAGTTGACAAAATGCAGTTTGACCTAATTTTGTATTTGTCAGAAGAATGTTGTATAGTGAGAGGTCTGTTGTGTGCAGGTGCTAACATTGCTAGAGTGATGGATGCAGTAATGCCGGCCACGACCACGGCCACCACTACCACCACAAGCCCCAGCAGCAGCAGAAGCAACAACTCAAGATATCAGTTCAGTATAACAGGTAAGCATGATCTCAACTTATATTTATATTTACTTGTCCACCAATCTTTATTTGAAAAAAAGACTGCAAAATGAAAGAAAGGCCATCAGAAATAAAGAATTAAATCTCTCAAGAGTGGATGAGGCCGATTGCACGCTGCCAGTCAAAAAAGTATAATAATCGACAAATCACTTGACACATGTTCCTATTTCCTAAGAATTCATGTGATATTCATTCCTACTCAAATCTGATGGATTAATATACTGGAAATTGTGAAGCTGATGAAGCTTGTATCACAGATACACTCATCACACACTTTCGGTTGGCTTTGGACAGACAGGCATAGAGACAGACATCTCTCTTATTATAGTATTAGTGTTCACGGCCCGCCATAAATGACGGGATTCCATACCTTTCTCGAAGAAATTTTTCAGATGTGGTTGACAAACAAATATATCCATCCTAACAGTACCTGTGTTAAAAATTATTCTTGTACTTGTGCACTGATGAAATTGTATCACTGATACAGTTATTATAACTATCCTTATGAGTGTGACAGAGAAATGGAAAAAGTGGACTCCTAACAAATAAACCAAGGGTATTATTAGGAAGTAGCAGGACCTGTGGAAATTCCTCTGACAATTTCATCGTTAAGTTAAGTGGACCTGTGAAAAAATTCCGTCAACATAACTTACCTATCCTAACCTATCATGTCTTAACCGAATCTATCCTGATAATATGTCAAACATATCAATGCATGCAACCCCATCTTTCAATACACTGAGGAATTCGGTATCCATGATACCGCAAACTCAGACATCCTATGTTTCTTAAGAAGCGGACACCAAACAGATATATAAATAAACACACGACGGGTATTATTAGGTTAGATAGATAATTAATTGTTTTCAATACATGAGCTACATTCTTGTCAATATATAGTATTGATAAGCAAGGGGTACAGTGCTAGCATTCAGGAATTGTGAAAAGTTGGCTCAGTGTTGTCTGAAGGCATTTTTGTTGAATTTCCAGCAATTTTATTTCTTAAGTTTCTTCATGCTTTCTTTGTGTGTTAATTTATCGTACATACATACATACATATACCGGGCTTATCCTCCCCATGGGAGGGTAGCCGACAGCAGGCCACAATCACCACACTTAGTCACTAGGAGGCGAGAGAGGCAGCACTGGCCGCACCTGAACTGCGAGGATCAGCAGCAGCCCAGCACAACCACCTTCCACAGTCAGGCCCGACAGCAACAGCTGGTTTACCCCGACCGCTTCATTGAGTGCAGCCCCTCCCCCGCACATGACAGGTCAACCCCATCACACGCGGGCAGCTTCCAGTAACGCGTCAAAAAATAAAAATTACCTCCTTATACACTGCCCCCACTCACTTCTGTCCGCAGCCATCCCTCTCGCCACGTCCACAGTCAGACCCCTCTCATACAAAGCACGTCGCACCCCATCCATCCAACTCATCCGTGGTCTACCTCGCGCTCGAATACCACTCACTTCCGACATATATATCTTTTTCACCAGCCGCTCAACATTCATTCTTTCTACATGCCCAAACCATCCAAGCACTCTTTCATCCACTCGCCTACTCAACTTTTTGATAACACCCGTCTGCTCCCTAACCAACTCATTCCTGATCCTATCTCTTCTAATTACTCCATACATGCTCCTCAAACACTTCATCTCAAACACATCCAACTTCCTCCTCTCAGCTGCTCTCAACCCCCAGGACTCTGCTCCATATAACAAAACTGGCACAATCAAACTTTCATACAGTCCCCTCTTTGCATTCATACTCAGACTCCTGCATTCAAAAACTTTCCTCATTGCACCCAATGTCTTACAACCTTCACTCACTCGATGCTTCACTTCTACTTCCATACTATCCTTAACAGTCACATCCGACCCGAGGTACCTAAAATGCTCTACCTCCTCTAAAACTTCCCCATTCAACCTCACATCCAAAGTTCCAAACACTCCACCTCTTGAACATCTCATCACCTTACTTTTATTCACATTTACCCTCAATTTCCGCCTTTCGCACACTCTACCAAACTCTGTAACCAGTCTCCTCAGTTTTTCCTCTGAATCAGCCACAAGCGCTGTATCATCTGCAAACAACAGCTGACACACTTCCCAATACATACCATTTCGTCCCACCAACTGCGCACCTCTTCCCAACACTCTGGCATTCACTTCTCTCACCACACCATCCATAAACAAATTAAACAACCACGGCGACATCACACATCCCTGTCTCACACCTGTCACAACTGGGAACCATTCACTCACCTCATTCCCTACTCTCACACATGCTCTGCTATCAATGTAGAAACTCTTGATCGCATTCAACAGTCTCCCACCCACTCCATACAAACTTACCACTTGCCATAAAGCCTCGCGATCCACTCTGTCATACGCCTTCTCTAGATCCATAAATGCCCAATATACATCATTTCCCTTTAATAAGTAATTTAATTTTAATTTTTTAATTTATCGTACACATATATAATTATTTTAGGCAGGTTTTTAAGTTGAGAGTATAGGGCCTATACTCTCAACTTCAAATGAGATGATCTGTCTTCCATGTGCTGAGAACATCTCAGGACATGAAGGGTTTAAACAACCATATTATCTCCTTTGCGTGTGTCCGGCCATTGGTGCCACCGGTGTATTGTGCACAGCTGCATTCCGCATCTTGATTTCAATTATTCACCAGTGTGCAGTGCCGATCTGACTTCCATTAGCGGAGTGCTGTCCAAACCCTCAGCCTATGTTGAAGTGCTGGTGGATGGCGTGCAGCAGAAGAAGACGCAATGTATCAAGAATTCGTCCAAGCCCAAGTGGCAGGAAACCGTCACTCTGTGAGTTTAATGCCAGTCTATGTTAGCAATATTGTTTGCATGTAGCCACAGCTTTGTGAATCTTTTGTAAAGTCTTCGAAGGCAGTGAAATAACTCGAGTTTCTTCCATAAATATTCAAGGTTTTAGACCTGGATCAGGTGAGACCTATCTAGAGTGACTGAGGTACTGGAGTTCGGAGCAGCTCTGGAATCTGAAGAGTTGAGTGCAATTCCACGTTTGAGGAACTGTATTTAAGGCTCGTTTGGCTTACAGCTTGTCCTTTAGGCTGGCAACAAACCTGCAGATTTCACTGCTGAGGCTTTAGTCGAGTACTACTTAGGTTTAGTACTCCTAGTCGTGGGAAAACTGGTAACTTTTTTAAATGCACAACCCAACCAAAAAGTTTGTTTTACCTTAGAGGAATGTGATTGTAGTGAAAATGAAGCTTGAAAGTTTATTGGGCAGTCTGTAACATTGATTGCAAGTTTCATACACTCGTGCATAGATTTAAAAGACTTTGCACACAATCTAAATGAATGGTTGTCTAAAGCAAAAGCAAACATGGATAAGGATCTTTCAGTGAAGAAGGATGAGGTATAGAAGCATGCTACTGCCTCTCTGGCTGGTCCCTCAAGTTTTTAATAGGGTTTAGTTCAGAAGACTGATTCTGTGTGATGAAATAATCCCACGTGATCCCTGAGCCAATCTGGGTTTGAGGTGGGATTTTTCTGGTTTGGAAAACATGACTGGTGTGTACGAGCGTTGTTGCCTTGAAAAACTGAACTATGAGGAAAATAACAATCAATAGACATGTGTACTTCAGTCACCTTGGATGTTGAAATAATTTTGAGATTTCATTTTGTTGCTGTACTAAGTTGTGGGTCCTGATGGCGACCATGTTGTGGGTCCTAATGGCGACCAAGTGAAGCACCCCCAGGTTAGACCGACGTTCTTGGAGGCCTCACCTGTTGAAGCAATGCATGGAAGTTTAAATGCCCTACGCGCTTCTTGTCATAATTTACTACGGTATCTTTCTGAAACAACGTGAACTTTGATAAGTTCTGACCACAGGAAGTGTTTCTGCTGCTGTGTAGTTCAGTTTTGTTGCATTTTGCCAAATGGATGCAGTAGCATTATTGGCAGTTTCTTGGAGATGGTGTTATTCCTTGAAACATTTTTCTTCAATTTTTGATGCGTGGTCAAGAAGAAATTTTCTTGAAACCATTCTTGAACATGCTAAATATCTGCAGAACACTTTTCTGTTGGTTTGTTCTCATTAATCACTTCAAAGGACGCCTGTTGTGATTTTTGAGAACTTTAGCTCTACCTCTATTTGACCATCAGTTTATGCTGAGCAATTGGTTTTTTTTTTTTTCACTGTTGCAAGACTCATGTCAAGCAGTTGACTTTCCTGGTATATTTTCAGCAGAATTATGAATGCTTGTTAATATAATGAGGATTAACATGTATACATGCTAACATATGTATGTTAATATATAAATATATATCAATCATGTGTGTTTAACAAGGTGTTTATCAACCAATGACCTTTATGTTGAAGTATTTAATTAGAAAAAACAAAGCTAGTCAACAGGGAGAGTACTGGCACCCAATGAAGCTGTCTACAACTTCCTCTCCTTATTCTATGTATTCCAATATATGAGGGAATGTGTAAAATGTAGCTTCAATTATAAATATGTTACCAGGGTACAGCAAACTTCTCAGCTGGGCAGTGTGTTCTTCAAGTCGAAGATTATGTTTATGCTCAGTCATGTAATGGGTTTGGAAAATTGTTCAGATATCTTTTCTTGATTTAACTTGAACATGTTGACTGCGTTTGCCGGGTTACTTGGTTAGTCAAGTTAGGTGTTAAGTGATTGAAGTGAAAAACTGACTTCACTGCTCAAAAGCATTTTTATCTTTTCTATGAAATGTAAAAATTCTAATAGCATGATAGTTTTCCTTGCATGCTAAAATCTATTCTAAACAAAAGTATAAAAATTGAAATGCTTTTCATTTATTCAACTTAATTTATTCATGTACCTAATGATGCACGTGCATCTCGATACCTGGTGAATGTGTTGGTTATTCCTTAAATTTGTTCTTGTACTTGCATTTTCAGGTGTTTCTGTGTTTTACTTCTGCCACAGCCTCAACCCACACTAGAGATTAGATTTATTTCCATGGTTATTTCAATTTAGATTTGATTTTTGATGGCTTGCTATAGGTCTTACCCTTTTCTTTTTGGTTTTTAATCTCTTGAAAACTTGAAATTATTGAATACTTCAAGAAGAGTACCTGATAACTTCTGGTTGCTGTATTCTTCAAGGGAATCAAACTATTTTTCCTATGAATTCTTAGAAAAATAAAAAAATACTTCCGGAGAGAAATAAGCTCTCGGGTATTCACAGCATGTTTATAACATTTGAATGGACAGTTGTAGCCCAATTTTTTTTTAAATTTACCCATACCTCCCTTCCTCCCAAGCCCCCCCCCCTCAACCGATTTTTGTAAATTTCAATTTCTCAGCCAATTTTGTACATAGAGACAAACCGTTTTTATCTTAGATTCTTAACGCAAATATCTACCACAACTAAGTGCAGTTTTTTGGGTCTGCTCTAAATAAAATTTATACCTATTTGAATATTAAAGACATAATAATTTTATTTCTATGGACAATAAAAAAATTTAGAATGAAAATTTTCCAAAAAATTAAACTTAGCATTTATAGTACTCATTTTGCTCTCCACGATGCAAAAAAAAAACTCCTTCATAAGTGAAAAACTGTAGGAGAAATTGATCCGCACAGCCGAAAAAAAAACTTTTTATGAAAGCGTTCCAGTTTTCTAATTATTTCTCCAACAGTTTTTTTACTTATGGAGAAGATCTTTTTTGCATCATAAAGATCAAGGTGAGTACTATAAACCTGCGTAGTTTTTTTGATAAGGAAATTAGATATTTTTTTTTCAAGTAATAACTAAAAAGTAATAAATTTTGTTATAAAAAATTAAAATATTTTTTAAATTTTTTTTGAAGCGTATCAAAAAACTGAATCTCAATTTTGTAGACCAGTTCATTGTGAATCAGAAAAAAAAAACTAATTGTCTCCATGCACAATATTGGGTGAGAAATCAGATTTTTTAGAAATTTCCCTTTGAGGAAATTTCCCTTTAAGGTTATGGGTAACTTTCAAGAATTTTTGGGCTCTGAACATCCATTCAAATGTTCTAAACATGTTGTGAATACCTCCAAGCTTATTTTGCTCTTGACGCTCTTGAAGCATTTTTTATTACTTTTTGAAGTTTTATACGAAAAAGTAGTTTGATTCCCTTCAACAATAAATAACTCATAAAACATCTGTAATTGGAACGGATTGTTTCATGGACAAGTAATATCTCATTCTATCGTTAAATTAAGCAGCAGGAATATTAAGTATAAATTGTTTCCTGAAATGAGTAGCTGGAAGCTTATCAGATATTTTTAGCTTATTCCTAAGGTGCTCTTGTAAACGGTCATAAAATGTTCAATTTTCACCTTGTGGTCTGTTGAAATAACATTTCTGGCCATTTCCCACCCTTGGTGTGAGGCTCTTGTAAACGGTCATAAAATGTTCAATTTTCACCTTGTGGTCTGTTGAAATAACATTTCTGGCCATTTCCCAACCTTGGTGTGAGGCTTTTCTTTATTTCTGCTCAGCAATGGTGGATGTGCTGTGGTCAGCTTATGCAGGACTCATTATTTCTCTTTGATATATAGATGAGTACATTTGTTTTGAGTGCAATCACGAGTTGAATGCTGAACATTGAGGTAAATTTAAGTGAAGGTGCTCAATATTACTTCTTTCATGGATACACGAGTTCATTTGTTTGTAGTGTAATCATAAGTTGAATGCTGGACATTGAAGCAAACTTAATTATAGGCAAGGGGGAGGAGATAATAGGGGACAATAAAAAGGAGAAGCCTGGTATGTGTATGTAATCATAAGTTGAATGCTGGACATTGCAGCCAATCTGCTGTCATGCTGGCCAATTTATGCGCAATGACATTTTATTGAAGCTAAATTAATTTCAGGCTGGCAACACGAGAGTCTAGCGTGCGGCTGCGCGTGTGCGACCACCACACCATCGTGCGGGACTCCGTGATAGGGGAGGCTGTGGTGCAGCTCCAGCCGCTCCTGCGCGCCAACGCTGGCCAGCTCAAGAACTTGGCTCTCAGCGTCCCTCTCACAGTCGCCCCGCAGGGCAAGTCTCCTCCCTCGGCAGGTGTGTGGTCTCGTGCTCACAAGTGCCCACTGGCCGGGTGTGTGTGTGTGTGTGTGTGTGTGTTGGTGTGGCTCTTGTGGCCAGGATGTTCAGACCTGTGTGTGCGCGTGCGTGCGTGCGTGCGTGCGTGCGTGCGTGCGTGCGTGCGTGCGTGCGTGTGTGCGTGCGTGCGTGTGTGCGTGTGTGCGTGCGTGTGTGCGTGCATGTGTGCGTGCGTGTGCGTGCGTGTGTGGCTCTTGTGGTCAGGATGTTCAGACCAGTGTGTGTGTGACACAGTCATCATTGCTAACTGCTGATGTGCGGAAAAAATAGGTTAGCATCCTTTGATTTAATTAAATACTGTTTTGAAAAAAATTTTGTTAAACTCTGTTTAACCTTTTTAAAATCAGGCTGATACATTTGTGCACGAATGATCAGAGGGCATAAAATGGGCAATATATTTTGGTTAGTTAGGTTTATCTATCTTTTGTGAAGGGAGATGATGCTCCCAGGGGGGATTCTGTGGGATTTACTCAGCTTTAAATAAGTTTTTTTTGGAGACTTGATGTTTTTCATAAAAATTCCTTTCAGTTTTCATGCTATCTTAACTTTTTTTTTTGTATGTGATTTTTTCCACTTTTCTCTCGACCTTTTTGTTCTGATGTGTAGGGTATCCTGTGTGTGAATACGATACGCAATGTGCATAGATTCCTCAGTTTCTGCCGTCCATACTGAACGGTCTTTTGACTTTCTTGAGATTATTTTGTTGTGGCTAGGGAGTCTCAAACTCGTATAATAAGGCCAAGACTAAGGTAATATTACTAGCATCAGATTTCTGTTGTGTTACGCATTACCTTCCTTTTGGTTCACCGCTCTCATTTTTTTCAGCTCCTCCGACTTCATGCTTAACCTATTGTTTCTATGCAAAGGTCTAGTGGATGAACAAACCTTGTGCTTATATTCTCCATTTTTTAAACCCATTGTAAACGGTGCCTGCTTCTTTTTTCTCTTTGGGCTACCTTTGCTGTAATTAGGTAACATTATACTGACTCATCTTATCTAATTTAAAATAGGATGGGCTGTTTTAGGTTCATTATCATAATTTAGTTTTACATGTCCACTTGGTGCGACTACAACTGTTGTCCTTACAAGTGTGAAATTGAGCGCTTCCATGTTGGCTATTGTAACTACACAAAGTGTAGGTCGATTGGGGGAGCTGCGTCCCGCTTCTCGCCCCCAGGAGGACAGGGTCAAGTGAGCAACCAGAGAGAGGGCAACTGAGTCATTTGGTGCTGGCCCCCTCACAGCGATACGACTGTTGTGTTCACAGGCAGTGGCGCTCACAGGGAGTGATCTCAGGTCTTTGGCTGAGAGTTGCCAAGGTTTTCTTTTTGTTGAAATAGAATAGGTTTTTTGTTTTGCTGCTGTCGTGTTTTTTTAGCACCTGGAACTTTCTTCTTTGGCTTTTATCTTACTCGTAAGATAAAAAATTAGAATTAACTTTTAGAATTAGAATTATAACTTTTATATTGTTGCAAAGTCTTTCTTCACTTACTGTTGTTATGCGCAGGGATCTTGTGTGGGGGAGGCACCTTGTGCATAGATTCTGCGTTCCCTTATCTGCATACTAAATTGAGCCTTCCGCCTTTCTTGATTTGGAACACCCTTGTTCCAGTTAAAGAGGCGTGACCTAACTTGTCTAACCAATTTAACTTTGATGCTGGCTATTCTTTTTTCAGTGAAAAGAGAGTAGAAAGTGTGGAGCTATTTTTCTCTGTGACTATAGAAAAGTAATTCCAGTTGCACTGAAAAATTCTTTTTTTTAAACTTTAACATCAGTTTTCATGTTTTTTTCTAGGTCATATTTATTTTTTGTCTGATGTTTGCTGTCGATCTTTTTCTGAGAGTGCTTGTGTGTCAGTGTTGCACACCAGCGCTAACCACTGCTGCTGCGCAGGCACAACACTGCCGACCGTGAGCATCAAGCTGGACGGTTTCCACCGGCCGGCCGCCGCTGCTGCTGCCTCAGAACCACTGCCGCTACAGCGGCCGGCGTCTACGGGCAGTGCTGCTGTCGTCCCCAGCTCCTCTCCCGCCATCAGAAGCAACGGCATCGCTGCCACACCCAACAACCACAACAACAACAACAACATCACCAACCATCACAGTGCAGTGAACAACAACCCAGCGTGTGGCGTGGCCCCGCACCCGAGCAGCGTGCCGAGTGAGTCTGACAGTGTTGCCAGTGCACGTGTGGCCAGCCTTTGTGTTGCTGCGGCTATTTCTGTGCTGTACCTCAAGTTTTCTCTCACGAATCAGCCTCTTGCAGGTATTTTGTCCTCTACATTTCAAAGCAAAAACGAGAAAAAAAATGGGTTTGTGCTATTAACTGTCAGCAGAGGATATAGGCAAGCTTTTGTGTATTGATTGTAAATTGGTGTGACGTGTACTCCGTTTGCTTTCTTATAGTGTTATTACCATTTATTCTTGACCGGAAAAGAGATGAATTGAATACATCTTGTTTGGTAAGAAGGGTCTTGAAGCATCTACCATTGAATCCTTTTTTCCTAACACATTTTTTCCCATCGCAACTCTTTAGATTTTAAATACGAGAATTTGTGTAGGTCATTACAGACCAGCACATAGCTACTTGTTTGTCTGAACTTTGTTCTTATGTGTTCTGGTCAGACCAGGTACTTTGTTGAAAATTAGCCTCACTTTCTGGACAAAACCGTGGCAATTGGATTTCTTTGGCCTGTGTATGTGCCTTACACAGCTTCCTGGGCATCTAGCAGCTGCTGCATCACAAGTGCACTGCGGCCTGGTGGACTGTAGAGCTGTAGGTTGGTCAACATGCGTTGAGTTGTGTGGTCACTGATGCAGTGAGTGTTTGTGTGGTGCTCAGTCTATGTTGTGATGCTGGTGGTGTCATGCAGGCTTTACAATGCTCTCGTCAGCTCAACAGGCTTTGTGTCTGAATGCGCATACTAAGTTTTAACACGCAGTTTTGAGAGTTGTTTTTCCACAGTTTTCCCATATGGAGGACTTGGCATCCACCAGTCCTCATTTGATACTTTGTTTACTTCAAAGTTGTGACACGTGGCTGCATTATTGACCATTGCTGCTCTGTAAATACTATTTGTCTCTTGTCTGTCCTACATAATGGGGAGAATTTCGTCCAGCATAAATTGAGGACGCACTCAAAGTGAAATTGAAGAGATGGGTATTTTCTCCCAGTGGAGCTTGGACGCAGGGGGCATTGGAGGGAAGGGTTGGCCTGCTGTGTGGCTTGGACGCAGGGGGTATTGGAGGGAAGGGTTGGCCTGCTGTGTGGCTTGGACGCAGGGGGCATTGGAGAGAAGGGTTGGCCTGCTGTGTGGCTTGGACGCAGGGGGCATTGGAGGGAAGGGTTGGCCTGCTGTGTGGCTTGGACGCAGGGGGCATTGGAGAGAAGGGTTGGCCTGCTGTGTGGCTTGGACGCAGGGGGCATTGGAGGGAAGGGTTGGCCTGCTGTGTGGCTTGGACGCAGGGGGCATTGGAGGGAAGGGTTGGCCTGCTGTGGGGCTTGGACGCAGGGGGCATTGGAGGGAAGGGTTTGCCTGCTGTGGGGCTTGGACGCAGGGGGCATTGGAGGGAAGGGTTGGCCTGCTTTGTAGCTTGGACGCAGGGGACATTGGAGGGAAGGGTTGGCCTGCTGTGTGGTTTGGACGCAGGGGGCATTGGAGGGAAGGGTTGGCCTGCTGTGTGGCTTGGACGCAGGGGGCATTGGAGAGAAGGGTTGGCCTGCTGTGTAGCTTGGACGCAGGGGGCATTGGAGGGAAGGGTTGGCCTGCTGTGTGGCTTGGACGCAGGGGGCATTGGAGGGAAGGGTTGGCCTGCTGTGTGGCTTGGACGCAGGGGGCATTGGAGGGAAGGGTTGGCCTGCTGTCTAGCCTGGACGCAGGGGGCATTGGAGGGAAGGGTTGGCCTGCTGTGTGGCTTGGATGCACGTGACATTCAATCTTAGCTTTGAGAACATGGCCCTTGTTTAGTAGCTCGGTGTCCATCGTCGTCAGAATATTCAAGGATGTAACAGTTTCATTGGCAATGCTGGTCATTTTACGCAGATTGAAGAGTGCCTGTTGCGCAAGTTTATTCATTTTCCCATATTAATCATTTAAAGATTGCCTGCCTACCATGCTGTAGGAGTTAAGCTCTTAACGTCTTCTCATGTTCACCTTGGTCCACATTTTCTTTTCGTGGAGTTTCTGTGCCACCATTTCTTATGGTAGCTGAAACGAGTTACCTGTTGGGAACAGAAATCATACTTCTTAAATTGTTCATTGAATGATTCAGTTTTGCAGAATTGGGATTTGAACTTTCACTCTTGAAATAACTTCATTCATCTTGAACTATCACATTTTACATGATGCAGTTCAAGTATTCAGCAAAATACTCCTTTCTCCCTTTATCATTATGATATATTCGAGTTTTTCGTGAAGAAGTCCTGGACGTTATCATTAGAAGGTTTGTTTATTGCAGCAGTTTCTCGGTGTGAAGCTTGCACTGAACCCACAACTACCGTCACCACCACCACCCTACCCTGGCTGCAGCACCACAACCACCGCTACCACCCGCCTCCTCTCTCTCACGTCATGGGACCCAGGCATGTCGCACTTCATTCGCCCTGCGATCAGATCTCTCCCTTCCACAAACAAACTGTTCGACCGCCTGCAGTTGCGTTGGCACGAACGTCCAGCGTTCAGGGGAGTGTTGCTCCAGGCAAAACTGCAAAGAATGTATTCAGTTCGAGGGGCCACAGTTGGCAAATGCATCGTCCCCAACGCTGTGCAAACTCCGGGCCTGCGATGCCTGCTCAGCACGGCAGAGGTCGCTCGTGTTGCGGCCCGCAGCCGAGAGCTCAATCCTGCAGGCACCGCGCTGTTGGGGCCACTGCAGGCTGGACCCACCCCAGCGCCGGGCCGAGCGTGCGTCTGAGGTACCCGGCCCAGCGTGGGGAGGTGCCCAGCTCGCATCCCCCCGGCCCCCCGTCACAGTTATCCCCCGCTGGTGTAAGAGCTGCCAAGCCAAACTCATCGCGGGCCTTGTTCCTCATGCCAAAAAACATAGAGATGGGCAAGGCCATTTCTGGCAATTCACGCCACTTGATGAAACAGCAGCCCATTTCACCAAACAAGCTGTCGCATGGAGAGCGAGAGGCTCGAAGTTCTCTCAAACTCACACCACTCAGCATTTCCCATGCGGAGGACGATTCAGCTTCTTCGTATAATAGGAGCCAGCATTTTCTGTGTGCCCATACGGATTCACTTGAAGCACCAATGAATTCAAGGAGAACTGAATTGAAGCGTGAGAAATCTAAATTTACCGCTCAAAACCGGGCAGAAAGTGCAGCAATACTGCCTGAACCTCGCAGCAACATCTCTCGTGCTTTTCATTCAGAGCAGCCTGCCGGGTCTTCAGTAAACTCAGGTGGTGTCTTGCTGGCTCATGAACTCCAAGTGGAGAAAGATCAGTTGGAGGCTTCAAATGTGCTTGCAGAAAAGCAGACTGGAGATAATATCAAAAAAGCAAGGAGCAGACCTCCATACGTACGAGCTAAGAGTCATCTCAGCATGGACGGTCCTTTGCACTCTGACAAGAGCGAGAAAAGCCAACACCATGTATTGTTAGAGTCATGTGCGTACCTCACGAGATCTGTTGATGATTTGGGTGAAATGTACAATGTGAGTGACAACTTGGCTGACAAGGTGAGTGTGTCTTGCAGTCCCCACCGCAGGCCACTGCATAAAAAATCTTCCCGGTTTGAAAGTATTGAGGACACAAAAAAGAAAGGACGTTCTAATAATAGTTTGGGATGTGGAAAAAGTGAAGCAGCTTGTCAACCAACTTCACTTGCTGTTGGGTTGTCAAACACTCCTTTAGAAAAGGTTAAATCTGGTGAAGTCAGAATGCTTCCTGATGTTTGTGAGCAGTCCTCATCGGAGTGTTGCTCCACACCGCGTTCACGCGCCCATTGTCTGCAAGAGTCTGAGTACAGCTTACTCAGGGGAGATACTAACGATCACAATGAGAGAAAGGCAAGTGTTTGGTGTCGCGATCTCTTCGAAAGTCATGATAGTGACCATTTTAATTTTCCATGTCCCACTCACACCGCAGATGCACAGGTTACTATTCCTTCTGATCAAGCCAATGTATTCACTCACAGCCTCCAGCTCTCACCAAAAAAGGATAATATTAGACTTGCTGTGACCAGTGAAAAAATATTCCCGGAACCTGAATTCAAAGTGCATGAAAAAATTCAGAATGGTAGAGTACCAAATCAGAAATATAAACGCCGAAGTTTGGGTAGTCTGTTTCCAACCCGTGTTGAAGATTCTCTCTCACTGAGTGTGGAATTCTCTGAATGCAACGATCGCACCAAAACTCACACTTACGAGAAAACCTGTTCACGGAGATGCAGTCCTTCAAATGGAACGAAGGCAAAAGGATTGGTGAGCGGCACGAGGCCTTGTGGCCGCGAGACGGCGCTCTCTGCGTCTGCTCCGAGAACCTCATTTTTGGTAGGAAAATCGTCCTCGTCTTTTGGCCAGGACATGAGTGCCGGGCTTGGTGGGGCGCAGTCTCCCGAACAAAACATTTCTCATGGAGCAACTGTGAAGGGAGAATATCACAAGATTGAGAGCGCATCACAAATATCTGATGGGATTGCCAATAATTTGCAAGATCTGTTGATTACCAACGACGTACTATCACCTGTCTCTGCTGGTAGAGTGGTAATTGACGTAAAGAGTGTTCCTCGCGCCACGGATTCTGGTGTGGCAGGCCGAAGGCAGTCGCTTCCAGGGGCGCTGTACCAGAGACAAGCTTCTGAGCCTCCACTGGAGCTGGACATTCCTGCTCCACCGGTGTGTAGTGGGAGCAACTTTGTGACTGTAGCGCCATGTTCTCTTGTGAGCGTACAGAACTTTGAACACTGCAATACTACGCAAACATCACCAGCTCGGCTAGAATATTCAACTGCGCCACCTGCGACGCCCTCAGTGCCCCCTGCAACAGAGGCGGACACCCGGCCAGCTGGCTGCAGCACCACAGAAGTGGAGGTAGGAAGCCAGTCAGCTGGCAGAAGGGGCGCAGACGTCAGCACCGCCGCCCCTGCGTGTGACACAACGCCAAGCTACCAGCCAGCGCACCGCTCCCACAACCACCACCCGCGGCCCAGAAGAAGGCCAGGTAGCTACACTAGCTCTGCCGTGTTGTCACTTCTCGTGACTCGTTTCTCGTAACCAAATAACATCTTCTTGGCTTCACTCGTCTTTTCGACATGGTGTATTCTTCAAACTAGGCTGGAGTGGTTGCATCGCTGGTAGACTTCTCATTTTCTTCTGTTGTTGAAATAAATTTCTGAAATAACACGGCATGCTTCTTCTTCCCCCTTGAAGGTGGTTTATGGTAGATTTTTCAAGAATCCTCCTTACGTGATGTATTGTGCAATATAATTTTCAGATCAATTAGTACATATGATGCTAAATTGTTCTGTCCTCTGCTTTTTATTGAGTTATGAGTTAAGGACTGTACATGCATAAGAACTGTGCTGCAAGTACTACTTTGCTCGAGTGATAATCTGGACGCTGCTTAATTTCTATAATGGGATGTGCAGGCCGTTCTATTCTGTTGTGAAGTATAGTTTGGTTAGCAAATTAGCAAGCTTGTAACATGTGAGCCTTCTAGCGGGTGTGGTGTCCTCATTTTATGTATGACTAACGAGTAATGAAAGCTCCTTTGTGGTAAGTTTTTAGCCTTAAGATATAAACTGCATCCAATTTTCAAGTGTGATTGCTGAATGAAGAAATAATTTTTGGTTACTAAAATGGAGTGTATACTATACTTGTTAATTTCTTTGCCTGTTCTCTTTTATTCATGTATTCCATAAAGTTATCGACAGTAGCCTGTCCCATGTTGTTTTACTTGTTTCTTTAGCGATGCATCTTTCATAATTACGAAGGACGTAACTTTGGTTGTATGCTTGCTCTGTTTTCAGTAAAGGTACTTCAAACATGCTCTATTGGGTGAATGTGATCCCTTTGGATTAACGCGATAAACACGTGATTCCTACCTAGGACCTGAACACACAGGATTCCTTCCTGGTTTATTTAGATAGCTGAAATACAATGGCGCTCCACCTTTTTGAAAAGGCTCAAACGAAAAATTAAAATATTATTTCGTTTGAGAGTAATGTGAAGTCGATAGGTGCATTATTTCAAAAGTTACAAATGGGTGAACTTAGGTGTTGCATTAAGGCCTGTTAACACAATCATCGAGTGCGCGCGTGAGCAGTGAAGAGAGGCGCAAGCCCTGCCCACTTTCTTTCGTTTCTGGCTCATTGAATGCTCAATGACAAGGCGGACCATGCTCGTTTTCATGGCGGTGGCCAGAGCTTGTCAGTATCATTACAGCCACACTGTTTTTGAGCAAGTAAATGTTCCTGAAGCGAGAACAAGTGGGCGGGGCTTGCGCCTCTCTTTACTGCTCACGCGCGCACTCGATGATCGTGTTATCAGGCCTTTAGTGGTGGGGCTTATCTGGCAAAAATTCCTACCTACTGTAATTCAAAGCAAATAGAACTTACAGAGCAAACTTGCTTTTTTCAGTGTAAGGCGGTCTTTGTTGGATGGAGGATGTAACGAGTGATTTGGCACATAATATCGTCTTATTATTGCAAATAGGATTTCATATTAATGTAGATTGTTTTCTTCTTACGCGTTTTCAGGACATCTACTTATCAGAAATTTTCCGTAGTTTGTTGAATTGGCCAAAGGACTTGTTAAATTGGCCAAAGGACTTCGTAAAAAGCATTGCTTACATTATTTTCTTGCTATCGTGGCTTTCTGCCTTGATACCTTCGTACGTTACCATTACTTTAGGGGCTTTGATGACATTAGTCAGATGATTCTTACCTCAGTATTGGTCGTGCTAACTTGGCAGATGTTGTTTCTCCTTCTGAAGATCCTACTTGGAAGACAGTACCAGGTGATGTAAGGTACACCTGCAGAGGGATGCAACTATTGTATCTATAGTGATAAGACTTCTAAGGGAAAATGTGTGGTCTCCAGCTGAACGTTGGGTAATATTTCTTTTTGTTGAAATGAAATAATTTATTTTTTGTTACAGACTATTCTTTCTCAGTTCATTGCTGTCCGGTTTTTCAGTGCCTACTTTTTCCTTCAATCTTAAGGATACCGTCTGGGTAAAAAAAAGTCCGTTATTTATGGATGGATTTCTCTGAAATTTTCACAGTAGGTGTGAAATGATGCATAGATCATTTGTTATTTCGACGAAATTTTTGTAGCTGCACTTATTTTTTTTTTTGAAAATATGATAAAATAGGGGGGCTTTGTGAAATCTATCTCCTTCTACAATTTTGAAGTTACAGAACCAGTATTTCGTTTTTAGATTGTTTATACGTCTATATAACCATAAGCAATAGGGAATTTCGATAACTTCTTTTTGTGGATTTTGGGATTTGAAAAAAAAAATTGTATATTTTTCATTTTTTTTTCATGTGGTGTAATTTTCAAAACAATAAATGTATGAAAAATGCTATTGCTTATGGATACACCTTGCTAAGCCCTATCGAATGGTATATAAACCATTCTCGTAGCTCTAAAATTGTGGAAGGAGATAGATTTGAGAAACCAATATCAAGTTTCCAGAAAAACGTGTTTTTTCACAAGAAAAAATTGTTTTTCTTTTTATCTTTTAAACTACAGGGTTTTCTTCAATGAACTCTTAAGCGTTTGTAGCTCTTTTCAAGCCCTTTCGATTGATATAATTTACATTGCTGTAGCTCTGTAACTCTGGGAAAAAATAAACAAAAGAGAATAGGTGTAATTCTTGACAAAAAAAAAATTTTAAGTTTTAATTTTTTTCCACCAAAATACGTTTTTTTGTCTAGTCAACTCCGTTGTTTTATAGCTTTTTTCAAGCCCTTTGGATTGGTGTGCTTGCCACTGCTGTAGCTATGATACTGCAGCTGTCATCGAGCTATGAAGGAAAGCTGCGGTATCATAGATACGGCAGAACAGCTAAATTCTGAAATTGTCAAAAATTATAAAAAAATATCTACTCAGCATTAGAATGTTTCATTTGAATAATGGAAGCACTTCGAGTAGCCCATTAACGAACTATAATGCCATTCCCGCAGAGAAACACGCTCAATTGACCCCCAATAATGAGGGAAGGAGGGTTCAAGGTCACTCCACCCCCATCGCTTTCCCCTCCTCTGGTGGGCGCACTATTCGGAGTAGACGTAAACGGAAACACCAATGGAAGCGCAAGAAAATCCTCTATAAGATGCATATAAAAACAGAAAATCAACACTTATCCTGATTTCTACCCAGACGGTCTCCTTAATCTTGTCTCATAAACATCTTTCTAAACTTACTGTTTCTATGGACCTTGTGCATAGATACCGCATTCCCTTCACTCCATCCTAAATGGTGCCTTTCTCCTTCCTCTCTTTGGAACGCCTTTGCTGCGGTTAGAGAGGCTTAAACTAACATGTAACCTATCTTGTTTCATAACCTCATTTCTTAATTTGCTTTTTCTATGCGCAGTGAAATCTGGAGGGGGAACGCATCTTGGCAGAATTGCGCGTTCCCATTTCTTTCCAGACTCATTGGTGCCTTTATCCTCTCCTAGAACGTCTCTGTGGTTAGGGAAGCAAAAACTAACTTATAGCCTGATCTTCAGGGATGACAGTTTGTTCGGAATTAACCTCGTTGAGAGGGTACAATTGTATCTTAGGGAATAAGCTCTCTGAGGAGGAAGATGTGAAGTTCTGAGGTACGAGTTAGGTTTCCCTTCTGTTGAAACCAGAAGAGTTGTTTTGTAATTGATCATTGTACCTTGATTAACTCCGTATTTTGTTACTTTGTATAACTCATCAACTTGGTCGTGTTTCATAAAATTTGTGAATTTTTTCTATGAGTAAGGGAGCTTATGCAAGAAGACCTTGTGCGTAGATTCCCACTGCCATTAATCCCGCACCAAATGATGTCTTTTTATTTTTCTCTTTAGAAAACATGTCTTTGAAAAGAAACACAGAATCTAACGTGCGTTGCGGTGAAGCAATTTATAACAATTAAGTTATTGTACTCATTAAAACTGTGCTTGGAGGCTGTATCTATGCAAGCATGATTTCATATTAATGGAAATTGTTTCCTTCTTTTGGGTTTTCAGGACGTTTACTTTTCACAAATTTATTAGTGTGGTTAAATTGAGCGTGACCGACGTGGTTAAGATCGGTAAAACAGAACACTGTGTAGGGGCAAACAGAGCACTGTGTAGCGGCAAACAAAGCACCGTGTAGTGGCAAACAGAGCACCGTGTAGTGGCAAACAGAGCGCCGTGTAGCGGCAAACAGAGCGCCGTGTAGCGGCAAACAGAGCACTGTGTAGCGGCAAACAGAGCGCTGTGTAGCGGCAAACAGAGCGCTGTGTAGCGGCAAACAGAGCGCTGTGTAGCGGCAAACAGAGCGCTGTGTAGCGGCAAACAGAGCGCTGTGTAGCGGCAAACAGAGCGCTGTGTAGCGGCAAACAGAGCGCTGTGTAGCGGCAAACAGAGCGCTGTGTAGCGGCAAACAGAGCGCCGTGTAGCGGCAAACAGAGCGCCGTGTAGCGGAAACAGAGCGCCGTGTAGCGGCAAACAGAGCACTGTGTAGCGGCAAACAGAGCACTTTGTAGCGGCAAACAGAGCCCCGTGTAGCGGCAAACAGAGCCCCGTGTAGCGGCAAACAGAGCCCCGTGTAGCGGCAAACAGAGCCCCGTGTAGCGGCAAACAGAGCCCCGTGTAGCGGCAAACAGAGCCCCGTGTAGCGGCAAACAGAGCCCCGTGTAGCGGCAAACAGAGCCCCGTGTAGCGGCAAACAGAGCCCCGTGTAGCGGCAAACAGAGCCCCGTGTAGCGGCAAACAGAGCCCCGTGTAGCGGCAAACAGAGCCCCGTGTAGCGGCAAACAGAGCCCCGTGTAGCGGCAAACAGAGCCCCGTGTAGCGGCAAACAGAGCCCCGTGTAGCGGCAAACAGAGCACCGTGTAGCGGCAAACAGAGCCCCGTGTAGCGGCAAACAGAGCCCCGTGTAGCGGCAAACAGAGCACCGTGTAGCGGCAAACAGCACTGTATAACGACAAGGTATGTCCAGGTGACGCGTCCAGTGGGAGCCCTGCTGCAGTGACGACGACTCCAGCGTCCGGCCCCGCAGCGGTTACCGCGGCCTCACCTGGCGCCGGGTGGGTGTCTGCTCCCCTTCTTCTTCTTTAGTCTTCTTTAGAACATATCTTTATAAAGGGTGCGCCAGAGAAACTTACTTATTTGAAAGGTCAATAAAAGCAAAAGTACTGCAGTTATTATTTTATTGTCTTTTTTATTTGAGAATACAATATCCCAATTTTGTTTTACACTGTTTTGAAAATGACATCGGCTAAATGGCGACCCCCATTGCGCATACACTGATTAAGTCGATTTTTGAAGTGCGTGTCCACTCTTTGCAGCATATCAATCGGTATGTTGGCAATGGCATCGCGAATGTTGTTTTTGAGGTGAGCTATTGTCCGTGGTCGATCGACATAAACCAGCGATTTCAAATAACCCCATAAAAAGAAATTGCGTGGAGCCAAATCTCAAAGTTTGAACGGTGATGGGATTCCATGTGATGGATAGTTTACTTCAAAAATCGACTTAATCAGTGTATGCGCAATGGGGGTCGCCATTTAGCCGATGTCATTTTCAAAACAGTGTAAAACAAAATTGGGATATTGTATTCTCAAATAAAAAAGACAATAAAACAATAACTGCAGTACTTTTGCTTTTATTGACCTTTCAAATAAGTAAGTTTCTCTGGCGCACCCGTACTTTAACTGAAATTTTGCTACATATTTCCGCACAGGTTGGGTGCATAGCACCTGCTTCCCTTCATCTCCTGTAGTCTTTTTCAGAACTTATCCTCTTTATATTTTGGCTAATATTTCTCAACATTTATTTCTTCAGGTCGAGTTTCTCAGGCAGTGAAGAAAATATTCCAGGAGGCATGAACTCTTTATTTTATTGTACCTTGTAATTAAACCACTGATAATTATGCTTATTAGTACGACTGTGTTATAGGCTAACGCTAAGTGATGAAAGGAGCTAGTAATATTTGAAATAAATCCAACATTTACTAAAATTTAGTGTAACATCAATGAATAAGAAATCAGTGCACTGCACATTTTTAATTCGCCAAACAGGATAATTGGTAAAAATGTAAGAGATATTAAAGACACTAAGAAATTGAAAATTAGTGAGGGGAGAAATTAAGAATACCAATAAGATAATGAAGTTGAGAAAAATGGGAATAAAAAAGAATTACGAATTAATAGGGTAATAAAAAAATTATTGATCGGGCGATAAAATTTTTGTTGTGATTAAAATAAATAATGGAAAATGAAGGGAATTCTAATCAATATGTTATAGTAATTAAGGTGATCAGCGATTAAGATTAGTTAGTAGAAAGAAACTGGATACGATAATCACTATTTTAATAAATTCTTAAGGGGTGTGTGGATGATTAGAAGTTGAGATAATTGATTATTTATCAGGATAATGAAAAATTAGTGGTAATTAAGATATTAATGAATGAAGAATATTTAATGTAATAAATCATTTGGGATAATAGTATGAGAAATTAGGGACAATGGTATGATAAAAGTGGGACAATAGCATGAAAAGTTATGGACAATAGCATGAGAAATTAGGGACAATAGCATGAGAAATTAGGGACAATAGCATGAGAAATTAGGGACAATAGCATGAGAAATTAGGGACAATAGCATGAGAAATTAGGGACAATAGCATGAGAAATTAGGGACAATAGCATGAGAAATTAGGGACAATAGCATGAGAAATTAGGGACAATAGCATGAGAAATTAGGGACAATAGCATGAGAAATTAGGGACAATAGCATGAGAAATTAGGGACAATAGCATTAGAAATTAGGGACAATAGCATTAGAAATTAGGGACAATAGCATTAGAAATTAGGGACAATAGCATGAGAAATTAGGGACAATAGCATGAGAAATTAGGGACAATAGCATGAGAAATTAGGGACAATAGCATGAGAAATCAGGGACAATAGCATGAGAAATTAGGGACAATAGCATGAGAAATTAGGGACAATAGCATGAGAAATTAGGGACAATAGCATGAGAAATTAGAGACAATAGCATGAGAAATTAGAGACAATAATGTAAAAAAATTGATATGATTTTTAAAAATTGAGAGCTTATTTTGAACTTGGTAAAATTAGGAAAAAGGATAACAAAATATAATGGAATTGTAGTTGGAGGAATGATGAATGAGTGCAAAGAATGGAGAGGTTAACTAGGAAAAAAAACATTGACAGGCAGAGCTATGCTAGACTATTTCAGACAGTTAAATGGAAGTGTTGGAGAAATGAAGTACGACAAAGGATGGGGTTAAACATAACAATGCTAGACTATTTCAGATACAGAAATAAGAGTAATTAAAGGAGAGGTTGTGAGATGAAGGGGTACTAGCATTCATCCATCGTTACACGTAGCTGTTTGTGAACCACATAGTGACTGAGTAATGAAACTGGATTTAACAAATGATGATTTGTTGTGGAACAGGTGATTGGACATGCAATGACAAGTGGCAGGGCTCAGAAACAGTGAAGACGAATTAGAAGCCCTGAAAATAGAGAAAATAAAAATGCAGGAAAAAGAAAATAAACCATAAACTTTTTGGATTCCTCAAAAATTGGGCTTCAAAATAAAGTAACAAGCAAAACAAATAAATCGTGGAGAATAAATTCATGCTAAATAAAGTAAATGCACTGACTAAAAATGAAGCAAAGCAGTCGAAAAAAATGGACCATGAGATGAATATGAATGAATCAAAATCAAATCATTCAACAACAAATTCAAAAGAGTAACTCAGGAAAAATATTAGTACAAAAATGGTCTTGACATCTATCAAAACTGAAAAATTCAATCTCAACAAAAAGTAATGAAAGAATCTATATGCCAAAAGAAAACATCGTGCTCAACATGAAGTAAATCTTAGCCTAGAGCAAATGAATATATACATGCAAAGCAAACTGTACAATGAAGCAACACTCACCAGATCAACACTTGGTTTTATAAGGTGAGAGAAAAGCTATACCAAGAAATAATAAGAAATGACTGGAGAAAACAAAATGAACTCAGACTGATGCATGCTGGCTATTACAGATGAACATGGAACATATTTAGGGCCACACCTACAAGGTCAACTGAAAATACAAACATGAACAGACAAAGGAATGTTTCACTGATCTTGGGATGCCTCACTGAGGGAATGGGCAAGCTACTGAGCTTGAGATGCTTCACTGAGTGAATGGACAAGCTACTAAGTTTGAGATGCTTCACTGAGTGAATGGGCAAGCTACTAAGTTTGAGATGCTTCACTGAGTGAATGGGCAAGGCCCTGAGCTTGGTATGCCTCACTGAGAGAATGAGCAAGGCACTGGGCTTGGGATGCCTCACTGAGGGAATAGGCAAGGCACTGAGCTTGATACCTTACTACATGCCAACACACGTCAACTTCTGTGCGAGGGAGAAAGTCAAGTGAGATTGTGTGAATCATAAATGCTTTATGGCGGTTTTGAGGTAATGAGTGTTGAAAATTAAATGTGGGCTGCATGACAGCTCTGCAACCCACACCTGGTAATGGGGCTTAGAGATAGCGGAGAACGTGCATTTTGACACAACCTCTAATGATATTCATTGTGGAGTAGATATGATGTGGCTGTTTCTCGTGGAGAAAATGCACAAGTTGAAGCTAGGATGGAGGCTGGATGCACAGCTTTTACTTGGGGGATTGTGGGTGTAGGAGAAAGACAGCTGTCACCGCATGTGTGTGAGCCTTAAGTGCTTATTGAGACTGCACGCTACTTGCACTCGCATCCAAGAAGCCAAAAAGCTTAATGACAAAACCATTGTTGCTTCATATGAAACTGAACTGCCTAACAAGCGTGTTGGTACATTCTGTCTATGATAAAGAAACTTCCATGTGAAGAGTGTTAGGATGTGATTACTATTGTAATAAAAATGTTCTGGCTTGTTTAAAGCTTCCATTTTTTATCTGATACCCAATACTTTTTTGTTGAATTCTTAGCTCATTGTTCCTTGCGGGATTTAACTATTGTATCAATGAGAATTACTGCTCCCAGGTGAAGTATGTGAGGTCCTGAGCTCAAGTTTAGGGACACCTTTTTTGTTAACGTAAAATAGGGTTTTTGTTTTGTTACACATCTTTTTTTGGTTCACTGCTGTCCTATTTTTCAGCACCTACTTCTTTCTTTTCTTCTACTTCTTTCTTCTACTTCTCTCCTCATGTATTGAGCTATTGATGGTTCGGTGCAGCAACCAGTAGGGAATATATGCAGCTCAGTGTTCTTATAAGACAAGTGCTGTAACGAGTGTGGTGTGGAGTATGGCGTGTGGAGGTGTGTCCCAAATAACATCCCCGTGCGCAGGGCGGCCGCTGCGCTGGAGGCTGGTGCTACGGACGCCGCCGCCCCGCCTCAACAGGAGGACCAGCCCATCCCTCAGGGGTGAGTTAATGCCTCTTGTGTTCTAGGTCCTTTTCTCTTTGTGTGGTCTCGTGTTCATTTGCGTTGCTCAACTCATACCATGTTTACTGGCCCTGCACTTGCTGTCTTGACACTGACGCAGGAGCTGCTACTGCACTCATGGGGTGTGGCCCGAACTGCTGTGCTGACTACTTTAAACTTGTGTGTCTCCAGTTCCTTCCTGCATACGTAAAGGCCTGTTGACACGAACTTTGAGTGTGCGCGTGAGCATGAAAGAGAGGCGCAAGCCCCGCCCATTTGCTCTCACTTTAGGCGCATTTACTTGCTCAATGAGAGTGCGGCTGTAATGACATTGACAAGCTCTGGCCAGCGCCATGAAGACGAGCATAGTCCGCACTGTCACTGAGCAAGTAAATGCGCCTGAAGCGAGAGCAAGTGGGCGGGGCTTGTGTCTCTTCACTGCTCATGCGCGCACTCAATGATCGTGTAAACAGGCCTCAACACTCAAACTTGCGACTTGCCTCTGCTGTTGCTGCGTAGTGGCAGCATGACTGCTTGTTGTGGCATCCTCTACTGGGGGCTGGTCTGTGTGGTGTGCTGCTCTTCCAAAGTTGATTTCCACATTCCCTTCTCACTCACCTGCTGCATTTCTTGCTTTGTTCCCCTCAGGGGGAAACAACTATTGTATCTATGGGAATTAGCTCTCCCATGGGATAATGTGTGAGGGCCCAAGCTGAGAGTTAAGTAGGCCTTCTTTTTGTTGAAATAAAGGTTTTTGTTATGTTGATGACCACCATTTTCGCTTCACTGCTGTCCTGTTTTTCAGCGTCTACTTCTTTTATCTTCAATATTTTTCTTGTTTCATAAACATCTTTCCAGCTAACTGTTTCTATGGCACATCTGTATAGATTCTGCCTTCTCTCATCTCTATACTACATGGTGCCTTCTTTCTGGAATATTTTTTTTAGCGGTTAGGGAGGCTTAACCCGGTATCTAATCAAATCTTTGTGTTCCGTTTTGTAAGCCCTTGCCGTTGCGTTAAGGGAGGCCTGAACAAAGATATAATGTAACCTCTGTGATCAGCTGTGTAAGGGGCTGTGTGCAGGTGGGAGGTGCGCGTGGACCAGTACGGACGCCAGTACTACGTGGACCACCTGACGCGCTCCACCACCTGGGAGCGGCCCAAGCTGCTGCCGCCGGGCTGGGAGATGCGGCGCGACCAGCGCGGCCGCGTCTACTACGTCGACCACAACAACAAGAGCACCACCTGGCAGCGGCCCACTGTGGAGAACATCAGGTGACTTGACTTTCCACTGTTGAGAACATCAGCGACTGTCTCGCCTTCTTAACCCTAGAACGTTGACGGGTGATTTTCTCCCTAGTGAATTTGGGGATGATCCAATTCACCCACGAGAGTTGCCATTCTAGGGTTAACACGGTTGAGAATATCAGGTCACTTGTCTTGATTTCTTAACACGTTGACTGCGATGCGACCCACTGGTGGGTTGTGCTTAAGTTTTTCCAGCTGCAAAATGATCCATCGATGAATTGCTTGGAAAAGTTCTAACAATGTGTTAAATTAGTGGTATTAATAGACCCAGTTAAAGTTTTGTAGTTAAGAAATTTCCAACAACTTTTGAGTTTCAATTTGACTTGAATACTGAACTTGAGTTTAACCCATCACAGTCAATGTATTAACTGGCCGCAAAGTGCGCCACCGGTGGCCACCGAGAGGATTTTCGAAATGTGGTTGGCCGACCAGTAGGCAGCAACTCAACTTTTCATGAATACTTAATTAAAGCTAAATGGGGCACAATCCAGTTAATGGTTGCTGTTTTCAAAATAACTTATTACAGTTGACCTTATATTTGAGTTGAATATTGAACTTGAGTTTAACCCATCGTAGTCAGCATGTTAAAATGCTGCTCTAGACCGTAACACTTGTGATGAACATTACACGAGAGCATTCCAATAGCGTGGCTATCACAAACTCGCGTCATTCACTGGTGGCCGGTCACGTCTGCTTGAAGGGGAAATTCCATCATTTCTTGCACAAGTAAAATGGATGGAAAATGTTAGGCAGCGAGGCCGGCTTGCATTTGTTGTCCGGCACTTTGTGTTTGGTGTGTAGTGGAGGCTGCACCTGCTCCAGCTGAAGGGTAGATCTGCTTCATCTGCAGGCCAGATTTATTTCATCTTGAAGCTGGAGCTGCAGGACTTCCGTCTGAAGGATGGCTTAACTCTAAATGCTAGCAGAGTAAATGAAGAATTTAGCTGCTTTGAATCTGGTCCGTATGACGGCTTGCACTAGTGCGTCTAGATGCAAGATTTAAGGCGAGTGGTGGAGCATAATTCTTAAGCGTGAATCCAAACCTTCATTGGAGGTTGAGATTTTGAAGTGTTTTTTAATAAGTTTGACATAATTGTCAAACCTACACTGGAGGTAGAGATATTGACGTGTTTTTGAACTAGTCCAAAACAATTGTGAGGACCCCTGCACTTAAGACTAACCTGATGTGTGGTGAGCAGACAGTTCGAGCAGTGGCAGGGCGAGCGTCAGCACATGGCGGCCCTAAGCAACCAGCGCTTCCTCTACCCCAACGCCAACACCACCACTGACCACGACAACGACCCTCTCGGGCCCCTCCCGTCGGTGAGCGCTCTGTGCTTCCTGCTACTCCTTGCACTTCATGATGAGCTCCTATACTTCACAAGCTTGAATAAATTCTTCAAATTTGCGATTTTTGTTGTTTGAAAGATCAGTCTGGATATGTTCCCATGCACTTGTGTTATCATTGCTTTTGAAAAATTGTTGCATTAGTGTAGAGAGCATTGAGTAAAGTTATGGCTGACTCAAAGAGAGCACACACGGTAGTGACCTGAGGTCTGCGCCTTGTGCCTCCCAGGGGGATACAACTATTGTATCTATGGGAATGAGCACTCCTACGGCGAAATGTGTCGGGGTCCAAGCTGTGAGTTCAGTAAACTTCCTTTTTGTTGAAATAAAACGTTTTTTGTTGTGTTAAGGACAACTTTTTTTTGGTTCACTGCTGTCCTGTCTTTCAGCATGTACTACTGCATTCATCTTCAACTTTTATCTTGTTACTTGAACTTCTTTCTTAACTTCCTCCTTTGTCTCTTTGGAAAGTTTTTTTGGCAGTGAGAGTGTTAAACTAAGATCTAATGTGATGTGATCCGTGCAGGGCTGGGAGAAGCGGCAGGATAACGGGCGCGTGTACTTCGTGAACCACCGCAACAGGACCACGCAGTGGGACGACCCCAGAACGCAGGGGTGAGGCCTACCATCATAGCACGGCTGCTTAGTTTGCTGCTGGTGCTGGTGGCATATCTTTCTTTGGAGCAGGGCTTCCATCAACAGGACTAGGAGCTTCATATTATGTTCATTATCATCTTGTGCAACTTTGCCATGATTCGCACTTGTACAATAATCTCACTTAGATGCTATTGAGGTAGGAGAGTACCCCAGAGCAGTATGGAGAGTAGGAGAGTACCCCAGAGCAGTATGGAGAGTAGGAGAGTACACCAGAGCAGTATGGAGAGTAGGAGAGTACCCCAGAGCAGTATGGAGAGTAGGAAAGTACCCCAGAGCAGTGTGGAGAGTAGGAGACTACCCCAGAGCAGTATGGAGAGTAGGAAAGTACCCCAGAGCAGTGTGGAGAGTAGGAGACTACCCCAGAGCAGCATGGAGAGTAGGTGAGTACTCTCAGAACAGTATGGGAGTGTAGGAGAGTACCCGCAGAGCAGTATGGGAGAGTAGGAGAGTACCCCAGAGCAGTATGGAGAGTAGGAGAGTACCCCAGAGCAGTATGGAGAGTAGGAGAGTACCCCAGAGCAGTATGGAGAGTAGGAGAGTACCCCAGAGCAGCATGGAGAGTAGGAGAGTACCACAGCGCAGAATGGAGAGTAGGAGAGTCCCACAGAGCAGCATGGAGAGTTGGAGAGTACCTGCAGAGCAGTATGGGAGAGTACCACAGAGCAGCATGGAGAGTAGGAGAGTGCCGCAGGAGAGTACAGTGCCGGTGCACAACTGCGCAGGCTGGTGGTGGAGGAGGAGCCGCTGCCCACGGGCTGGGAGATGCGGCTGACGGACGACGGCCGGCCCTACTTCGTGGACCACAACACCAGGACCACGACCTTCCACGACCCTAGGGGCGATCAGGCCAGGTACCCCCTGCCCTTCTTGTTCCCTTATGGGGTGGAGCTGGCTCGCTTCATGTCCCTGCGCTCTTATGCAGCTCCTGATGCTAGTTGTACAAGTTAGAATATCAAAATGGAAGGTAACGAGTTCATTAAACATCATAATTAATGTGTATTTTCTAAAAATAAACCTTCTGTTCGGAAATGAAGCAAAATTAGGGATTTATAAATAGCAAGTTGATTAATATTTTGAAATGGCCCTAGACTCTACGATGCCTAATGGTTAATAATTGTTTTTTAAGACATAAATCATCAATTGAAGAATAGCCCACTCACTCTTCTATTAGCCTGTTTGAAGAACAACTTCATAAAATGTTTCTCGAGTGCATTAACTAAATAATGATGCTGAAGCCTGGAGGCAATTCTTCAACCTTTCGAGACTGCTGCAGACTTTTTTGATGTTTAACTGTATACTACTCAAGAGTTATGCAGGTTTTACTTTTGATGAGAATTTAAACAAGAAAGTGAAAAATGCGAATGCCTCTGCTAGCGATGTGAGGAGGTTAGCTGTGCATGTCCGTCCTTTAGTGCTGCTGGGTGCACAAACCAACACGTCCTCAGTACCGCTGGGTGCACACACCAACACGTCCTCAGTATAGCTGTGTGCACACACCAACACGCCCTCAGTACCGCTGGGTGCACACACCAACACGTCCTCAGTACCGCTGGGTGCTCACACCAACACTTCCTCAGTACAGCTGGGTGCACACACCAATACGTCCTCAGTACCGCTGGGTGCACACACCAACACGTCCTCAGTACCGCTGGGTGCACACACCAACACGTCCTCAGTACCGCTGCGTGCACACACCAACACATCCTCAGTACAGCTGGGTGCACACACCACCACGTCCTCAGTACCGCTGGGTGCACACACCAACACGTCCTCAGTACCGCTGGGTGCACCACACACCAACACGTCCTCAGTACCGCTGGGTGCACACACCAACACGTGTTCAGTACCGCTGGGTGCACACACCAACACGTCCTCAGTACCACTGGGTGCACACACCAACACGTCCTCAGTACCGCTGGGTGCACACACCAACACGTCCTCAGTACCGCTGGGTGCACGCACCAACACGTCCTCAGTACCGCTGGGTGCACACACCAACACGTCCTCAGTACCGCTGGGTGCACACACCAACACGTCCTCAGTACCGCTGGGTGTACACACCAACACGTCCTCAGTACCGCTGGGTGCACACACCACCAACACGTCCTCAGTACCGCTGGGTGCACACACCAACACGTCCTCAGCACAGCTGGGTGCACACACCAACACGTCCTCGGTACAGCTGGGTGCACACACCAACACGTCCTCGGTACAGCTGGGTGCACACACCAACACGTCTTCGGTACAGCTGGGTGCACACACCAACACGTCCTCAATACAGCTGGGTGCACACACCAACACGTCCTCAGTACAGCTGGGTGCACACACCAACACGTCCTCAGTACAGCTGGGTGCACACACCAACACGTCCTCAGTACAGCTGGGTGCACACACCAACACGTCCTCAGTACAGCTGGGTGCACACACCAACACGTCCTCAGTACAGCTGGGTGCACACACCAACACGTCCTCAGTACCGCTGGGTGCACACACCAACACAGGGAGGTACAAACAGGACGTGTTTGAGACGAGGCCCTCAGCTGATCCAGCTTCTTCTCAGAAGATAATTGCCGAGTTTTCAAAGCGAGGTTTCAAAGCGAGGTTGTGAGTAATGTCAACACTTTGTAAGAAATTATATCTTAAGTAAAGATGACGCAGTTTCCTGTGGTTTGTTGAAGAATTACGCAGCAATGCTTCTTTTATTAGTTGTGCAGCAAAGAAATGTTGCATAAATAAACCCTATCATGTAAAAATGCCGTTTCCTACAGATCGGGTGTGCAAATTTTTTTGTAACTATTATGACTCGAGAATGCACTGCAGTTCCCAACAACATAATACAGAAACAATTTAACCACTTGGCTGAATTTTTTTTTTCGTTTTTCCAATTTTTTGCCTGTGCTCGCTAGTACATTATTAGGAGGCAAAGTAGATGAGAAGAGGAAGGAGACGAGCAGCCCCATCAGACGGCAATGTAGTAATATGAGCACTTGCTTTATAGGAAAATAGGTGCTTTATCGAGTAGTGTTTTGGAGGCTGCTTGCTCATTGACGTGCTGAGATTTGCAGTTAACGTGTGAATGACCCATGCAAATATGAGACAAAACATTTACTTTGTGGGTTTCTTAGATGTGAAATGGATGCCCTCTGGGTAGATGAATAATGGCATTTTTGATGACACGCGTTTGCCGTTGTGTAGGTAACAACCTCACTTAATCTACGTAATGAGTCTCGGTAATATATTCAGTTTCCTGTGTGATTTGGGAACGTTGACCTGGTGAGTAGTTTGTGACGCAGCTATGAGCGCTGCAACGTATATACTGACGTGTCGCTGCCGCCAGTGTTGGCCGCACTGCATACGGGGTTGCCATGACCTACGAGCGATCCTTCCGCTGGAAGCTGGGGCAGTTCCGCTACCTCTGCCACAGGTGGGTGTGTCGTGTGGTGGTGTTCTTGTGGTGTGGTGGTGTTCTTGTGGTGTGGTGTTCTTGTGGCGTAGTGCTGTGTTGGCCAGAAAAAGAACGTGATGATCATCATGACATCACCAGCATTCTACTCTTTTTAACATCATTGCAGCATCTGTTCTTTTCAAGCAGATCGACTACTATGATACGGTATGGAGCGTTTCTGTAATTGATACCAAAATTTAGAGGCTGAGCTAGTAGTAAACTCTCCATCAATGAATAAACAAGCAAGAAAGTCAAATTTAATGTATCTCTGATGTTTAAAAATGAAAACAATAAAAACATAAAATTGGAAATTTCCCAATTGAAGATTTTTAGGAAACAGACATTGTGCATGTCGTGAAGAGATGGTCTTGGCATGCGAGTGGGGAGCGAGTCTAAAGTTTTGAGGTTAAAATTTGGTGTGAATGAATTCAATCATTTTTATTTATCTTGTGCATAAAGTATGCCTGAGGAATGTTGTCTTCAGATGCATTGGTGAACCTGTACAATCTTCCGTTGTTTTGACTGTCAGCTCTCATGTATGATCTTGCATTTTGCACCATGCACTTGTCTTCAGTTAATAGGAGTATATTAGAGCTCATTCCTCACAACCCTGCCCTGTTATTGGCAAGTATTCTAGAGATTATTGAGTAACCAAAGTTTATATCTCTTGTCCCCCTCATACTTGTACAGGGTAACGGCCAATTTGCCATACTAACTTCAACATTAGGTGTGCACCGATCAAGTAGACATTTTACTCAATAACCATCTGGCTGGAAATGCTTTATCAAAGAGTTACAATTACTCAAAATTTGAAGCATGTCGGAGAAAAATTTGAACTTTGAGGGTGGCAGGAAAATGAAGTGTAGAAGTCAGGAAAATATTTTCACGATGAACACAAGGAACGTGATGACAGCATTCATTATTATGCTCACAAAAAGCATATTTTTACATGTATGGAGAGTACTGCAGAGGTTTATTGATACGAGAGCTGTAGTATTTAAGACAGATGCTGAATCAGGATCATATAGAATCACTCTTCGTAGAACTTCTTAGAGATGGTAAACGCATTGTGCTTGGAACGGTGTATAGGCCTCCTACAGCCTGTCCTATATCCTTCCTGAATGAATTGAATCGTATTATTTCTCAGTTCAACAGGCCCTTATACAATGACATAATAATATGCGGTGACTTCAATTATGATCTACTGAAACATGAAAGCCATGAACCAATCTCTAATTTTCTAACTACCTTTCAGTCTCAATCCTTCCTTCCGATCATTACAAAGCCTACACGAATAACCTCAGAGTGTGCTACGCTGCTTGACAATATCTTTATGACAGACCCTAGTGATTTTCTTGCTGGAATAATTACTTCTGACTTATCAGATCACTTCCCAGTTTTTCTTATTAAGAAAAATGTCTATATTGCTTGCACCAAGGCACGGGCTGAAACTTACTCATATCGTAAAATAAACGAATCAAATCTTGAAGAAATGCGCACCGTTCTAGAAGAATCAATGCCTACATTGCACATCTCTCAACAAAACAATAATACTACGAGCATTGATGAAGCAGTAGTAAAGTTGACTGAAACTATAATGACCGCATACAATCAGTGTTGCCCAATTGTAACTCGCACAGTTACCCCGAAAAATAAACATAAGCCCTGGATTACTAGAGACATCGTGATAAATATAAAGAAACGTCAAGCGTACCTAGCCCTCCTTTGCGAAGGACGAATATCTAGAGAAACATATAACCGATTTAGAAACTATGTAACAAACCAGATAAGAACATCAAAAAAGAACTACTTTACGCTCAAGTTTACTCAATTCAAAACTGACGTTAAAAAGACTTGGCATCTCCTTAACTCCTGCTGTAAACCGAATAATGCCGATAAAAAGAAAATTGAATATGTTGTTCAAGATAATGTAAAATATCATGAGAAGAAAGAAATTGCTAATCTCTTTAACAACTTCTTCGTAAACGTAGGGAAAACAATAGCTGATGGTATTCCAAGTGAACCTACTGATCACCTGGAATTTATGGATCATATTCGAGAACCCAACTCCTTTTTCTTTACGCCTACAAACTCCTCCGATGTAATTACGTGCATAAACAACATGAAAAATAAATCGAGTGGGTTACAAACGTTTCCGACTAAAGTACTTAAAGTTATTGCTGACATTGTAGCCCCACTGATATCAAATATTATTAACCAGTCTCTCTGACTAGGCACTTTCCCGAACTCCCTCAAAGTTGCTAGAGTAACCCCTATCTTTAAAAGTGGTGAAAAAACCTGTGTAAACAATTATCGACCTATCTCCATTCTACCAATTATTAGCAAAGTATTCGAAAAGATTGTGTATAAAAAAGTGTACTCTTATTTTGAACAAAAATCATTTCTTTACGATAAACAATACGGTTTTCGCTCTAAAAAATCAACAACACAGGCTATATTAAATCATTTACAATTCCTCTATTCTAATATAGATGAAGGAAAGCCTGTCTTCTCTGTATTTCTTGACTTCCGAAAAGCATTTGATTGTGTGGACCATAAAATACTATTATCGAAACTACACTGTTATGGCATTCGAGGGATTGCCCATGATTGGTTCAGATCATACCTAACAAATCGGAAGCAATACGTTGTCATTGACGACGCAAAATCAGACCCACAGACAATTAGCCATGGAGTTCCACAAGGATCTGTTCTCGGGCCTCTCATGTTTCTGATTTTTATCAATGATATTGTAAAATCTACATCATTCTTCAAATTCATACTTTTTGCCGATGACAGTACGCTTTCTGCGGTCCTTCCGAACCAAAATCCTGCTATGATTGTGGAGAGTATAAATACTGAACTTCACAAGGTTTCATCGTGGCTCAAAGCTAATAAAATAAGCCTAAATATCGATAAAACAAATTATATTACTTTCTCATACAAGAAAGATGTATCTCTCCCATGCATTAAAATTGGCGAAGGTGAAATCGAAGAAACCAACTCATGTAAGTTTCTGGGCATCATAATAGATAAACATCTGACCTTCAAAGAGCACATCACTCATATTAGTTCTAAATTATCAAAATCCATCGGAATCCTAAATAAAGTTAAAAATTTTCTGCCTGAAACAGCTTTACAAATGCTCTACCGAACGCTCATTTCTCCATACTTGCAATACGGAATAGAAGCATGGCACGGAACTGATAAAAGTAAAACCAACAAAATTTTTACTCTGCAGAAAAGGGCTGTCAGAGCGGTAAAGAACCTAGAATATAATGCTCACACAAATGATTCTTTCAAAAATTTACAAATACTTAAACTTTCGGATCTCTACAAAATCTCCATCTGTAATTTCATTTACAAAACATTAAGAAATGATGGCGACAATAGCCTAAGACAATTATTGACTGCGCAAACTGGTCATCACGACCATTTAACCCGAAATAGAAGTAAATTCATGCTTCCTTATTATTCAAAGGCCAGGTCGCAACACAGTATTCTCTTCGTTGGAACCAAAACTTGGAACTCTATACCTGCAGAGATCCGTGAATGTAATTCGTACAAAGTATTCAAAAGACATCTTGAGTCTCACTTCCTATCAGAATACTAGTCGTGTAAGATCACCGTGTCGAAATCTTGCCTCCTACATGTAACTAATGATAATGTCATAATGTAACTTGCCTTGTGTACCATAACCAATCTTCTCTCTGCTCTTGAATCGTTTTATCGAACATACTGTTAAATATAGCCGACTTGACCTATATTGTAAAATACAGCATAAAATATCGAGTTTATTATCCCAATGATCAGTCTAATGCGAAACTAGGTTAAGTGAACTAGGTTAAACTTTTGTACACCCTAGAATAACGTGATGGTAGGATGCCCTAGAAGTCGCTGAACTTATTCGGGCCCACAGGTAGCTATACTCAAATTTGACCATTGTACTAGACTTAAGTAAAATTCTACCTCTGTATCACCTGTGGTAAATAAATTGTTTAAATTGTTTAAATTGAACATGGCGCCCTTGTGTTGCGATGTAGGCGCGCGCACGCCAGAGGCAAGCCCCTGCATTGCCAGGCGCCATCGAAGTCACCAGCAGTTTCACGCATCCTTGTTGATGCTTTAGAGATTCTAGCGAAAAATCATCTTTGGAATGAATCGGTGTTTCTTGCACCAAACTCTCTAAGTGTCCCCAGAAGTAGAGATCTAGTTGTGTTATACCAGAACTATTAGGTACCCATGACAAAATCTAGTTGCGTTATACCAGAACTATTAAGGTACCCATGACAAAATTGTCCTTGTTACTCTTCAACAAAGCAATTTTTACCATACGACAGTTGAGTAAAAAGTTATTTCAACGTTTGCAAGCATATGTTGAAGTTCAACTAAGTGCAGGTGACCCAGTATAATATATTTCATTCACCGATTGCCTATTGGTCAATAAATTTAGGTTGTTTAATTTGGTCGTCGCAGGCAAAGAGAACTCCTGCCCCTGGGAGTAGTACTGTAGCTCCTGCAGCCAGGGGCGGGCGTCTTCCATGTTCACTCTGCTTTTTACGGTCATCATGCATTCTCTTATCTATCTGTCCTCACTCTTCCTTCCCAACTTACTGTTTATGTGCATTGAGGACAATGTGTAGGAACACATCGTGCGCATACATTCCATATTATCTAAAGGGCATGCTAAATGATGAGTTTTCTTTGCTCTCCTGGGATCACCGTTGTTGTGACTATAGTCTGAAAGTAATAAAATAATGTTTACCGTTCCTGGTTGTAGCAATGTTAGCCCAGCCTTGGCTGCTCAGATTTGCTCATTGAACTCGTTAGTGACGTGCACCGCTTGAACTCACCAGCAACGCGGTGTCGGGCCACATCAAGATCACGGTGTCGCGGCCCACAATGTTCGAGGACAGCTACCACCAGGTCATGCGCCTCCCCGCCTACGAGCTCAGAAGAAAGCTCTTCATCATCTTCAGGGGCGAGGAGGGACTCGACTATGGCGGGGTGGCGAGGTGGGTTGGTGGTGACTGTGGGGCTGTAGCAAGCTGAGCTGACGTAGTGATTGTGTGGTGACTGTGGGCTGTAGCAAGGTGAGCTGAGGTGGTGACTGTGGGGCTGTAGCGAGGTGAACTGAGGTGGTGACTGTGGGGCTGTAGTGAGATGAGCTGAGGTGGTGACTGTGGGGCTGTAGCAAGGTGAGCTGAGGTGGTGACTGTGGAGCTGTAGCGAGGTGAGCTGAGGTGGTGACTGTGGGGCTGTAGCGAGGTGAGCTGAGGTGGTGACTGGGGCTGTAGCAAGGTGAGCTGAGGTGGTGACTGTGGGGCTGTAGCGAGGTGAGCTGAGGTGGTGGCTGTGGGGCTGTAGCGAGGTGAGCTGAGGTGGTGACTGTGGGGCTGTAGCGAGATGAGCTGAGGTGGTGACTGTGGGGCTGTAGCGAGGTGAGCTGAGGTGGTGTCTGTGGGGCTGTAGCGAGGTGAGCTGAGGTGGTGACTGTGGGGCTGTAGCGAGATGAGCTGAGGTGGTGACTGTGGGGCTGTAGCGAGGTGAGCTGAGGTGGTGACTGTGGGGCTGTAGCGAGGTGAACTGAGGTGGTGACTGTGGAGCTGTAGCGAGGTGAGCTGAGGTGCGGCCTAGTCATGCCTGCCCTCAGACAGATATCTGCTGTCAGTAATCCCTTTTTATTAATTCTTCTGACTTAATTCTATATTGTATTATCCTCATATTCCTTCTCCTTGTAGTCTTCAGGATCATGACTGAGAAGTTGTCAGTCCATCCACTGTCTCTGGATTTATGTTTGGGTTTATACCCTCTCACTCTCATTCAAACATTTGATCTTTTTGATACTGCATCAATTTATTATTTAGTTTATGACTTCAACCACCGACTGTTGTGTGCAAATTTTCAAGGTAATCTGCTGCGAGCGCATTATCTTTGACCCCAAATTTACTGAGGGATAAAGAAAACAAAAGCTACAGTGTCAAGTCTTCGTCTTCACATTGCTCACAACGTCGATGCACACGTTCAGCGAATCCCTCGAACTCTGCGAGGGATTCGCAGAGTTCGAGGGATTCAGAGTTCAACTCTAAATCCTACTCTTTTGAATTCCTTAATGTGATGTACTTGTGCGTTGGGATTGTCCTCTGCAAGATTTTATTTGGAGTGCATCCCATTCCTCTGGACTGCTGGCTGTACATCCAATACCTTACAGCAGTGCTTATCTTCAGTTTATTTCGTTCCTCAAAATTTAGGATTGATTTGAGTACCTTTTTGGATATTTGGTTGCTCAAGATGTAAGATAAGAGTCTGAAAATGTGTTATTTGTCAAGATGCTTAAGAAACCATCTAATCTGTCATATTATGCTTCTTTGACGCGTCTGCTCGGTCTTAGGAATTTCCTATCGCTCATAAAACGCAATTCTACCATGTGTTCACTTTGCGCGTGTTCCTTCTGGGAGCGAGCGTTACGTTTGGTTAGGTAGGAGGTGGTCCTTAGCTCCTTCAATCTAGGACAGAAAACTGTGATGCTGAGCGCCTTTTCCAAATTAGGTTTACCCTTGCGAGCCTGACTTGCGCCATCTAGTAGACCTCCCCTGTTACATTATCCTCTGTGCTGAGTAGAAATGAATTGGAGAACCAGGGAAGACTTTCCCTCCCTGCGATGCAGGCACCATAAGCCATTAGGCATGTCGGGTGGCACTTTAAAGGCAAGAGACCTGAAATATAAGCTACACTCCGACTCCTGGACGCCTGCACTGATGCGTGAACACTGCTGAGAGTAGCAGCTCATCACTTATCAAAACTGTCACTTATTTTAGCACTCCACCCCTCAGGAGGATGCAACTGCTGTACCTATGGGAATTGGCGCTCCCAGGGGTGATAATGAGAGGTACCGCGCTAAATGTTAGGTCGACCTTCTTTTTGTTGAAATAGAATAGGTTTTTTGTTTTGTTACGATCATCTATTTTTGGTTCACAACTCCATACTAAATGATACTCTCCTCTCTTTGGATTGCCCTTGTAGCGGATAGGGAGGCTTGAACTAACTAATAATCTAATCTAATTAGTGCAGCGATTCCTTCTTCTTCTCTTTGGATTGCCTTTGTGGCAGATAGTGAGGCTTAAACTAACAATCTAGTCTAATCTAACTTGTGCAGAGAGTGGTTCTTCCAACTGAGCCACGAAGTCCTGAACCCGATGTACTGCCTTTTTGAGTACGCGAACAAGAGCAACTACTCCCTGCAGATCAACCCGGCCTCTGAAGTGAACCCCGACCACCTCGCTTACTTCAAGTTCATCGGGCGCTTCATTGCCATGGTGGGGCTCAGCTCGCATGCCAGTGTCCACACCTACTCTCACAATAACATTTCTCGCGTAGTTATCACCCACTAATGCTGTTTGTTTTCAAGCGCCATGTGCTGGACTTTCTCTGCATACATTGATAGGGGGAACTTGTACTAGAAAATTGTTTTTAATTTTGGTAAGAGCCATTCGGTTGCAGGGCCCAAAATCCCTATAGTATGTTATTGATGTCAATCAGAATATCATAATTCTTGTAGATAACTCAAAGAAATCAAAACTATCACCTTAATGCAGTGCGTCAAAGAATGAAAAATAATTTTGAAAACATTGCCAGAATGGAAGTAATATTCAATAAATATTGGCCACTGTACTGTTGCAAGAACAATGTGGGGCGAAGTAAGGAGCGTTCCCTTGGCTTCTGAGGAGGAGTAGCGACTCGAAATGTGCAAGGAGGCCCCGTTAGTGGTGTTGACATCTGTGGTGCCATCTCTGCTGCGTGTGGTGGTGGTGTTGTGACACCTGTGGTGCCATCTCTGCTGCGTGTGGTGGTGGTGTGACACCTGTGGTGCCATCTCTGCTGCGTGTGGTGGTGGTGTTGACACCTGTGGTGCCATCTCTGCTGCGTGTGGTGGTGGTGGTGGTGGTGTGACACCTGTGGTGCCATCTCTGCTGCTTGTGGTGGTGATGTTGACACCTGTGGTGCCATCTCTGCTGCGTGTGGTGGTGGTGGTGGTGTGACACCTGTGGTGCCATCTCTGCTGCGTGTGGTGGTGGTGTTGACACCTGTGGTGCCATCTCTGCTGCGTGTGGTGGTGGTGGTGTTGACACCTGTGGTGCCATCTCTGCTGTGAGTGGGGGTGGTGTGACACCAGTGGTGCCATCTCTGCTGCATGTGGTGGTGGTGGTGTGACACCAGAGGTGCCATCTGCTGTATGTGGTGGTAGTGTGACACCAGTGGTGCCATCTGCTGCGTGTGGTGGTGGTGGTGGTGGTGGTGTGACACCAGTGGTACCATCAGACAGTGTCTATGAGCTCGTCCACCTCAGGGGCCCAAATGTCTCACTTGAGGTCGTAGCGCGGTGTATCGCTCACCCTCACGCCACATGGAATAGCTCTAGCTGACTTGGTATCTTCTACACGTAGATTTGTTTTAGTATTGCTAGTGTTTCTCATATTTCATGGGTATCATCTGCTGTATGCCTGGCATGAGCAAGGGAGAGGAATCAAGGTAGAGTCATTCCTATGGGGGAAAAAACTCCTTCTCTTGTTCAGCTAACCAATAGAACGGCTTCATTTCAACAAACTTTATGATGTCACCATTGCGACATGTCGTTAGGTCAATAGTGGTGCCGGATTTGGGGCTAGCAGTGTTGTCAGATGCAACATGAGCACTGCAATTGGTCCATTGCCATGACGTCACCATTGCCACACGGTCAACGCAAAAAAGACCGGTATGACCCTACCTTGTTGCTCCTACCGCGGTACGAGTGAGTGTCGTGTGCAACATGCCTGACTAACCAAAGCCATCCCGTGTACAGGCGCTCTACCACGGCAAGTTCATCTACTCCGGCTTCACCATGCCTTTCTACAAACGGATGCTCAATAAGAAGTTGACTATGAAGGATCTCGAGTCCATTGACCCCGAGTTCTATAATTCCCTGTGCTGGATAAGGGATAACAACATTGAGGTAATTATTGGCATGATTCTTTGCTCAAATTCTATTCTTCATTTGTGGTCGTTACGTGAGTTTTACGTATAATTCAGTATTGGCAATTTTTTATATTACTTTATAGATATAAATTCAATTTTTCCGCGCTTTGAACCCGTTGTGGGTCATCCTGAGGGCAAATGTTTTAAAGCTTCCGGGTGTATGTGGCGCTCCGCCGTATGTAGAATACGCCTCTGAAGCATCCTTTTCAGGAACTCGCTAATCTCTCAGGAGCGATTGTTACATGTAGCAGCAGCTGGACGAGTACGGTCTAGCTATCATACTCATCCAGTTAAAGTGAGAGGATTCAATAACAATCGGTGAAAGACATCATTTAATTAGCTAAGCACTTTAAAAAAAGATTACTCTTGTATTACTTAGACGACTGAAAGGGTGTATAATTGGTATGTGAATAACTTCATTACCTCAGCCTTCATTACCACTGAAAATTACAATATAGTAATCTTTCACAAATAAGCATCTTGAATTTTAGTTTTATTGAAATGCTGCTGTGTGTGAGTCCTGAATCTCAATGACTCCTGTGAAAGACTTACATGTATGCAAGTTGCCAGTTGCTACGGCTACAGACACGCTTGTGTGCGCAGGAGTGCGGCCTGGAGATGTTCTTCTGCACGGACTTCGAAGTGCTGGGCAAGATCACGGAGGTGGAGCTCAAGACCAATGGCAAGAACATCCAGGTGACGGAGGAGAACAAGGACGAGTATATCAACATGATGATGCAGTGGCGGCTGACGCGCGGCCAGGAGCCGCAGACGCAGAACTTCCTGGAGGGCTTCAGCGAGGTCGTGCCGCTCGAGTGGCTCAAGTACTTCGACGAGCGCGAGCTGGAGCTGCTGCTCTGCGGCATGCAGGAGATAGACATCAACGACTGGCAGAAGAACACAACCTACCGCAACTACAACAAGAACAGCAAGATCATCGCTTGGTTCTGGCAGGTGAAGTGAAACTCTTCTTCTTCTTGTGTCTAGCTGGGAACTCGCTAATTCTATTCACTGATTCTTATGGACACAAAAACAGCAAGGTCTTTGTTTGGTTCTGGCAGGTGAAGTGAAACTCTTCTTTTGCCTCTCATCACTCTAGCTAGGAACTCCCTAATTCTTATGGACACAAATTAGTAGCTTTAATGAAACTTTCCTATTGTGAGTATGGAAAAACGATCGCTAAACCCTAATTTCTGCCAAAATTGTAATATTCACTTGGTTAGTGCGGATCATATTTATAAACATTGCTTTATGTGGCAAGAACTCTGCTGAGGGAGCATAAGATAGCATTTAACTATCCTGTGCAATGAAACTGACATCCGGGAGCAATGCTGTTGAGTTACTACGGCTGAAGATAGGCCATCAAGACTATTGTTTGTGCCCAGTTTGTTTCTTTCAAGTTTTCATACCATCTTTGCTCTCTTTTGGGTTTTCCTTGTCCTTCTTAACTTGCTGTTTCTAATTACAACGTCTGCTGCTAGGGACCACACCGATTCCTCGTTTTGTACAGTCCTCACTAAATGGTCCCTTCTCTTTGCTGCATTGAGATCGCCTTTGTTATGCCTTGATAAGTGGTTTAAAATCCACCAAATGTACTTTAGGATACTTGCAGACTCGATGCCGAGCAGAATTTGTGGCACTATTCATGCTCGTCGAGACCCCACAGCGTGTGTGTGGCAGGGGACATTTTTGGTCGGGTAGCATGGATAGTAACTTGAGTTGTGAGACTTTTATAATTCATATGAACATTTTCTTCTTGCATGGTAATTTTGATATATTTTGGCTTATTATGTCTGTATTATGTATAACTATTGATCATGAATACATTAGCTGTGCAGTTAGGAAGATTTCCGAAACAGTTGCAAAGTTCAATCCATTGTGCAAACTTTAGAGCAATTTCACCACGAGCGCCAGTCAGTGAGGAGGGGCAAGTTTTGTGAACATTCAGTAACATCTCAAGTGAAAAAAGATCCAAAAATGAATGTTATCGATTGATTAGAAACTGGCCATATTGCAGTGGTACAATAGCTCCGCGTTTCCTATCGTGAGTGAATACGTGTGCCTGTAATATTTCTGTGAAGACTAGCTTCGGTCGTATTTAAAGTGCGAGTGTATTGAGCAAATACGATGACATTCCGCTTATCATTTCATTACTGCACACGTGTAATGTTTCTTTATTGGAAATTGGTCATTCGTTTGCCTAGAATTATTGGGAATTGAGAGTTAATTTGATTACTAAAATCTAGTATTTTAACACCTCATTGCAAAGCAGAGCAAAATCATATATTTTGCTATCGAGGGGTTGGATAGTTCAAGAATTAATGTTCTGTAGGAAACATCTATGCACAGCTGTTGATTTGCTTTGCCTAACTGTGGTGCAGTTCGTGAGAGAGATCGACAACGAGCGTCGGGCGCGGCTGCTGCAGTTTGTGACGGGCACCTGCCGCGTGCCGGTCGGGGGCTTCTCTGAGCTCATGGGTGAGTCCTGCTGCTTCTCTTCCTTGTGAATTATGCCATGTTCTCCTATTGCACCAAATTATACCATGTTCTCCTATTGCACCAAATTATACCATGTTCTCCTATTGCACCAACTTATATCATGTTCTCCTATTGCACCAACTTATACCATGTTCTCCTATTGCACCAAATTATACCATGTTCTCCTATTGCACCAAATTATAACATGTTCTCCTATTGCACCAACTTATATCATGTTCTCCTATTGCACCAAATTATGCCATGTTCTCCTATTGCACCAAATTATACCATGTTCTCCTATTGCACCAAATTATACCATGTTCTCCTATTGCACCAACTTATATCATGTTCTCCTATTGCACCAAATTATACCATGTTCTCCTATTGCACCAAATTATACCATGTTCTCCTATTGCACCAACTTATATCATGTTCTCCTATTGCACCAAATTATGCCATGTTCTCCTATTGCACCAAATTATACCATGTTCTCCTATTGCACCAACTTATATCATGTTCTCCTATTGCACCAAATTATACCATGTTCTCCTATTGCACCAAATTATATCATGTTCTCCTATTGCACCAACTTATACCATGTTCTCCTATTGCACCAAATTATACCATGTTCTCCTATTGCACCAACTTATACCATGTTCTCCTATTGCACCAAATTATATCATGTTCTCCTATTGCACCAACTTATACAATGTTCTCCTATTGCACCAAATTATACCATGTTCTCCTATTGCACCAAATTATACCATGTTCTCCTATTTCATCAAATTATACCATGTTCTCCTATTGCACCAAATTATACCATGTTCTCCTATTGCACCAAATTATACCATGTTCTCCTATTGCACCAAATTATACCATGTTCTCCTATTGCACCAAATTATACCATGTTCTCCTATTGCACCAAATTATACCATGTTCTCCTATTGCACCAAATTATACCATGTTCACCTATTACACCAAATTATACCATGTTCTCCTATTGCGTCAAATTATACCATGTTCTCCTATTGCACCAAATTATACCATGTTCTCCTATTGCACCAAATTATACCATGTTCTCCTATTGCACCAACTTATACCATGTTCTCCTATTGCACCAACTTATACCATGTTCTCTTATTGCACCAACTTATACCATGTTCTCTTATTGCACCAACTTATACCATGTTCTCCTATTGCACCAACTTATACCATGTTCTCCTATTGCACCAACTTATACCATGTTCTCCTATTGCACCAACTTATACCATGTTCTCCTATTGCACCAACTTATACCATGTTCTCCTATTGCACCAACTTATACCATGTTCTCCTATTGCACCAACTTATACCATGTTCTCCTATTGCACCAAATTATACCATGTTCTCCTATTGCACCAAATTACACCATGTTCTCTTATAACCTTTTTTTTAAATTGCAATCTAAAACCATGCTCTCAGTCTGTACACGTTTCCAGGTTATTATCGAACTGCTGTGGTAGACTAGACACCTGTGTTGACCTCGTGACGGCTGCTCTCTGGATGAAGCGAAGCTACTCTGCTGCACATTATCCTCATTAAGTTTAACAATTCAAGCATACCTTGCTTGCAGCTGAAGGGTCCATCAACCCCAATAATTGTTGAATATTCTTGGTTTCCAGTAAATATATGTCTCAAATTGATGCAGGAATAATACGTGAAGAACTGCCGCACAAACACTAGACCTGTGCAGCGAGATGCTGGGGCAAGACAACCGATCACCGACGCTGTTTCCATGTTTAAAGAAACCAACACTAAATCCTAGCTAAAGCCTGCATTCAAAGGAACCGCTTGCATGTTCTAAGGCAGAAGGATCGCAGCTCGAGAGTTCAGTTGTTCGCTGCGGACGCTTGTGAGGCCCAGAATTTCGAACGAGGTTCAGGTTCTCTTTCATGAAACTGGGTCAATATTTTCACACAGGAACAAAAAGCAACTCAAACTCGGTATTTGTGGTGCGCAATGCAAGACTAGAAAGCGATGCAGACCACACGGAGAGGTTGTGTTGGTGTGTTCACATCTTGTGCTAATTTACACTCTCGTGGTGTAAGTTGGTCGTCCTAGACCAGAGGTTCTCAACCATTGGTAAATTTACCCCTGGTTGAGGTCAATGTCGGCCTTTTGTATTTAAAGCCGGAGGTCAATTATGAAAGAAAGGTTGAGAGTGGCTGTTCAAGACCAATTGCTCATATTTTAATCCGAATTTTGAAGTATCCCAACAAATTTTTTTAAAGAACACTTTATTCTGAATCACTTAATCTGGGGGCTGTATCAAGTCTCCACCCTGGCCTGTGCGACTCCCCAGCTGTGGTCGCGGTTCCTCCTAAGATTTAGGAAAGCCTCAGTGAGCAAAGTATGAAATGTACTAATTGACCGACTCCCTGTCGCAGAGTAGCGCAGAACTCGGCAGGGAAATGGGTACACAATGAACTCGAGGTAATGGTCATTTTCATTTGGCTTTGATTTTCATTACACTTCTGAACTTTCAAATGGCCACTTCTTCCACAGTTCAAAACGCTGGAAGACAATACAAATATTATTGGTCACAAGGTAAAATTCTCTTTCTGAATAAGTTTATTTTATTTGTAAAAATTACACAGCTGTGGTATAAATTGATCATCCTAGGCCATTCGCTCATTTTTTAATCCAAATTTTGAAGTATCCCAACGCACTTTTTTCAACATATTTTGCTGAGTTCAGAAGTTAAACCCGTTTTTGTTTCGATCAGAAACCACCCTTGAGTGGCAGTTTAAAGTATCATTTTAGATTTTGTTATGGAGGAATCGGAAAATGTTTATACTGTGAACCACACTTCGTTTTTAAAAATGTTCAAATATCAGTATAATCAATTAATTATTTTTATTAATTCATACAACTACGCAAAATCTTTCAAAAAATTTAACATCCTCCAGTTCAAGTCCAATCCAAGCTTGCACAAGCCCGTTTAAAAGGGTTGACAATGTCCAACTAATTCAGATTAGTAATTGATGGACTTTTTGATGCAACATTCTGTGAAATGACAATTATTTCCAATTAATTGAAAGAAAAAAATTTTATAATTGCGATCCATTTGCATTCAGATGTTTTTTTCATAGAAAATGATTATTCACACCAAATTATAGAATGTTTTATTATAAGTTTTTTTTTATTGCGACCTAAAATTATTTCGCCGAATTATCTCCTTTACGACCAGTAATTAAAAACTATTTTTTATGTTCCACTGTGAGTCCACTTTGAAATGAGTTTGATGCAATGCAGACCTCCCTTCTGCTCGCTTGGTTTGAAGCGAAACTTTCTACTCGTACACACGCCTCGCCACCGTCCTTCTCTGCAGTTCCGCTCAAACTTAGTTCTTACGAAATCTTCTTGTTGAGCCTAGCTTCTGCTATCCAATGGTGCATACCATTGCTTTAACATATGTTCTTTCCCGGAAGTTTTGCTCTTGGCTAAGCAGTTCTGCGAAGGATTTTACACAAGGACTACTACCCCTTTGAATAATGTCCTCTCCCGTCACAATATGAATCGTTACCTATTTCCTCTCTTGATTTTCTTTGGGTGGCGAATTTTTACTCCAAACATCGAATTTTGGTGTGTGAATCAAAATATGTGTGGAAGATAAAAATTACATTCTGGAAACATTACATTATCTCCATACAATTCTGCATTCCATTATCTCCATGGTGCCTTCCTCCTTCCTCTTTTCGAAACGCTTTTGTTTAGCGGTTAGGGAGGCTCAAATTAACATGCGATGTAACCTTAGTTCGTTTGTCACCAGGGAGCAACGGGCCTCAGCGCTTCTGCATCGAGAAGGTGGGCAAGGACACGTGGCTGCCGCGCTCGCACACCTGCTTCAACAGACTTGACCTGCCGCCCTACAAGAGCTACGAGCAGCTCGTAGAGAAGCTCACCTTTGCCATCGAGGAGACCGAAGGGTTTGGGCAGGAGTAGCGAGCTCTAGCGTCTCTCTGATCTGTCGTTTTAAACAAAGAATTCCTGAGGTTTTGGAGTTGATTCGCCTCTTTTGGTAACGGAAGATTTCGGACAGGAGTAGCGAGCTCTAGCGTTTTATTACCTGTTGTTTTGACAAAGCGTTCCCGAGGTTTGGAAGTCGATTCGCCCCTTTTTTGGTATTTTCTATTTATGCTTTATAGTTTGATGCGAAAGTCACACTCTTGGAGCTTAAATGAGGGTTACTTGAAGTTGGAAGGCGTTAATGTGAAATGCATTTGTATAGTTGCTAGTTCATGAAAACAAAACCCATTGACGTGTTCGGCATTCAATTATCTACTAACCCTTTCAATTATCCATATCCGGATGCAACTGAAAAGTATATTTGCCGATTCTGAAATATTTTACGTAGACGCTACTGCGTGCAACCGCTGCAAGAAACCAAAGTATGTAGAGCATTTGTTGAATAAATAGTTTTTTGAATGTTTCATGAAGTCACGTACACGACGAAAATTGTCAAAAATGCGAGTCCTTACTTATTTGTCAAAGCGCGTCTTGTGAAATACTTCACAGCTCTAGAGTTGTGTCCTCCAGCCAGCTGCACTGCTGGAGTTGTGTCCTCCAGCCAGCTGCACCGCTGGAGTTGTGTCCTCCAGCTAGCTGCACCGCTGGAGTTGTGTCCTCCAGCCAGCTGCACCGCTGGAGTTGTGTCCTCCAGCCAGCTGCACCGCTGAAGTTGTGTCCTCCAGCCAGCTGCACCGCTGGAGTTGTGTTCTCCAGCCAGCTGCACCGCTGGAGTTGTGTTCTCCAGCCAGCTGCACCGCTGGAGTTGTGTCCTCCAGCCAGCTGCACCGCTGGAGTTGTGTCCTCCAGCCAGCTGCACCGCTGGAGTTGTGTCCTCCAGCCAGCTGCACCGCTGGAGTTGTGTCCTCCAGCCAGCTGCACCGCTGGAGTTGTGTCCTCCAGCCAGCTGCACCGCTGGAGTTGTGTCCTCCAGCCAGCTGCACCGCTGGAGTTGTGTCCTTCAGCCAGCTGCACCGCTGGAGTTGTGTCCTTCAGCCAGCTGCACCGCTGGAGTTGTGTCCTCCAGCCAGCTGCACCGCTGGAGTTGTGTCCTCCAGCCAGCTGCACCACCAACGTTGGTGTATCTATGCTATTGACCAATAGAGAAATCACTTTGTTTTTTCAATAAAATATACATGTTGGTGCTTTAGCTTATGTGAGAACAGATGAAAAGTTGTTGAAGAGCATATGACGCGAGAATTAATTGTAGACCAGCGGGTCTTGACCTGGAGGGCGCGAGCCTCAGCAGTGAAGCCTGATTTCTCCCAGTAATGTTCTCAACGAAAGAGTGAACTTCCATGTTAAATATGTTTGAGGATTTGTTGACAATATCCTTTGTTGTGAGCATTTATTTACTAGTCCATCTACACACTTTCCCCTGACAATTCTTAAGGGGGCATGCGAGTAAAAGGGTTAAGAACCGCTGTTGCAGACTCTGCTTAGTAAGAACAGGTTTCATGGGAGTACTTGGAACTTTCTGAGCTGTTCAAGTTCGAGCATTTGGAGTTGATTGCTTCGTATATTCAATTTTTTACTTTTTCTAGTGAACGTTGTTTACTTCGAAATTCAAAAACATCATCAGTATTTGCGCCTTTTCAGGCAATTTCTGAATTTTTAATGATTAAAATAATTTTAGCGAGAAAATATTGCAAACGAAAAACTACTGTTGTGCGCTTAATTGTACCTTTTTAATTTGGCTTTGGGGTTAGGTGGACGCATTTCGCTGAGGAGGGCGGGGGAGAGGGAACAGCTTCAGGTTTGTTTCTGAGGAAGACAGGCGGCCCCTGGGGAGATACTGTTAGGTTTCCGCAGCTATGAATAGGCCTTTGGGATTTGTACCATTGGCTTCTTTTTGTTTTCATGCTTTTTATTATATTTGTCTCTACTTACTTCCTAACTTACGGTTTTTATGCCCTGAGGGTATGCAACTACTGTATTTATGGGAACTGTAGTATTTGTGGAAATTTGCACTTTGATTTGGAAAATGTGAGGTTCTGGGCTGAAAGTTAGGGAGGCATTCTTGTGTGTGAAAATATGTTGGTTTTTTTCTTCTTTCTTTCAAGGATCATAATTTTTGGTTTCATGCTATCCTGTTTTTCACCACGTCAAACTTTCTTTTTCAACTTCTGTCTTGTGTGAGAACATTCCTCAACTTACTGTTTTGTTGCAAAGCGGATTTTTTGGGAAAACACCTTGTGCATAGATTCCACATTCCCTTAGCTCATTAAATGGTGCCTTCATCCTTCTATCCTCCAGGGCAACTTTGTTCTGTTCATGAAGGCTAAACTCCCCTCGGAGGGATACAGTTATTGAATCTAAGAGAATTAGCGCTCCAAAGGAGAAAATGTGTGAGGGCCCAAGCTGAGAGTTAGGTACACCGTTTTGGTTGAAAAAAAATGTTTTGTTATGTCAAGGACCATCTTTTTTATGTTCACTGCTGTCCTGTTTTCAGCACCTGTTCCTTTTTTTTACTTTTATTTAGCTTCATGAACTTCTTTCTCATCTCACTGTTTCCATTCCCTTTCTTCATAGGTTCCGGGTTCCCTTCACTCCATACTAAATGGTCCCTTCTCTTTGTTCTCTTGAAGTCGCTTTTTTCTGTGTCTAGCCAATCCTAATATTATGAAATATTGACGTGTGGACGAACCACGAGACATTTTGTTTTTAAAATTATTTACCCTTTATTGCAAACTTTTTATTGTCTTGTAGCTTTTACTTAGGTTGTTATTAGACAAATTTCAAGGCATGTATGATATTTTTATAATTTGATGTATACTTTTCTAAAATTTCATGATCGGTGGAAGTTTGTCTTTTTTTTTATACAAGTATTATATTGGCTTTAAAACTCCAAAATGTCATATAATGGCAGAGACTGATAGAATTTTGGATTTCCGCTGTGGCTTTAAAAAGCTAAAATGTGCCATCTAATGGCAGAGACTGATAGAATTTTGGAGTTCCGCTGTGTACCAGATTACCAAACACAACGTCGGGTTGAAGAGTTGTTTTCAGTTTCCTTAGATGTGACCACCACTCAAAAGTTGACATTTTTGGCTAGTGTATGTGATACGAGACTTTCTCTCAACGTTGTTTTTCATTGTGAGAGCAAAGCTTTTCTGAGCACAACGCCTTTTGAACTGCTAGTAAAGCATCCCGAGAACCGGCGAAATGGTAAACTGGGCATAGTCTAAAGTTTCAAGTAGATCGGATCCACGTGCATTGTTGGGATTTTATGCACATAGTGCTATACACAGCTTCTGGGACTTGGTATATTTTATCAAAGGCTGAAGAACGTCAATTCTAATTGGAGGAAATGAATAATTATTCCCATGTAACCTACTCTTGACTCTGAGCGACCATGAAATCTACTATTGACCCCCAGCGACTACGAATGAGCGCAAGTTGCTCAACGAAAGCAAGTTATTTGGGGAGATGGTGCCAAACAATTTATTTAATACGAAGTGAACGTTGAGCCAAGTTTTTGTTATTCGAAACCTTTCCCTGGTACTTGTGATGTGATACTTGATTTGCCTGACATCGCACTGTTTTGTTTTCATATTTATTGTAAAAATCTCTCAACACATATCTGGTTTCGTTTTCATAGGTGATGATTTTCTGGATGTGGATGACTCCCCTCAGGGGGATACAATTATTGTATCTATGGGAACTAGCGCTCCCAGGGGGACAATGTGAGGGCCCGAGCTAAAGGTTAGGTAGGCTTTCTTTTGTTAAAATAGAATAGGTTTTGTTGTGTTACGGACCATCTTTTTTTCGGTTCACTGCTGTCCTGTTTTTCACCGCCTACCACTTTCTTCTTCAACTTTTTCTTGTTTCATGAACTTCTTTCTTAGCTTTCTGTTTCTGTGCCATTTCTGCATAGATTCCACGTTCCCTTAACTCCATACTAAATGGTGCCTTCTTCCTTCCTCTCTTTACATCTCATTGTTGAGGATAGGGAGGCTTAAACTAACTAATAAACTAATAAACTAAACTGTGGATGACTAAAAGTTGCTTCTATAGGTTTCAGAAATTCATGCTTTAATATTGCTGTGAAAATATTAGTCTTCAGTATTTATTTTGGTGTTCTAAATTGTCGTTTGACTGAGATTGTTCATCTCTTCCACCCAACCTACTATGATTTTTCAAGCCCCTCAGGGGGATACAACTAATTTATCTATGGGAATTAGCGCTCTCAGGGAAACCATGTGAGGGCCCGAGCTAAAGGTTAGGTAGGCTTCCTTTTTGTTGTAATAAAATAAGTTTTTGTTTTGTTACGTACCATCTTTTTTTTTCGGTTCACTGCTGTCCTGTTTTTCAGCACCTACTGGTTTCTTCTTCAACTTTTTTCTTGTTTCATGAACTTCTTTCCTAGCTTACTGTTTCTGTGCACCTTGTGCATAGATTCCGCGTTCCCTCAACTCCATACTAAATGGTGCCTTCCTCTTTCCTCTCTTGGAACATCTTTGTCGTGGTTAAGGGAGGCTAAAACTTTCTTATATAATAATAATAATAATAATTTGATTCTTTAAGGTGCAATAAATGGCACTTGCACTGTTACGTTAGAATGCAGGGGTTCTCAAACTTTTTTCAGCCAGGGACCACTTTTATTACAGAAAATAAGCTGAGGACCCCCTCACATGTGTTATATTTATTTATCACATGTGTTATACCCCCTCAGGAAAATGTTATATTCGCCTCAACTGTTAAATTCGTGAAAATTAAATTTAGCGGACCCCTCATTGAAAACCCCTGCGATAGAGAGCATGACAGTGCGTTCACGAAATTGATCAAGCTTCGCTGGAGATGGGTCGCTCAAAGCGATACAGGTAAGGTGAGCTGGTGTGTCGTAAATGGGTGCATTGATAACTTTTGTTTACGAACAGGGCTAGTTTATTTTTCACTGACGGATTGAAGGAACGTTCATGCCTTTAACTGCACCAAAAGAAACTGTTCATCGCATGTCAGTGACTTTAAGTTACTTCTGAGGAACATGAATGCTCAGGCTATTGTCTATGTTTTAGTTTTTTCGGCACTCTTCTGTACTACTGGCATGACGGTACAAAAATGATACTTCAAATTAGCGCTTCTCAGTGTACTCGGCAAAATAGTGATACTTGTTGATCGGACAGTTTTCACTAGTTTTGTGGCTAGTAATTTTACGGCACTTCGTTTTTTTTCTGAAGTCGAGATGGTTCCTGTTTTATTTTTAGAAGAAATATGTTGGGTGAAGTGCAAATTATAAGTAAAGAATTATGCCAAACTACTGAATGAGAATCGAGATCATGTTTTTTGTGACGTAATATTTTTGTCCTTTTCATTGTTGTGTATCAAGCTTCTGTGTATCATAAAGTGAAATTTTGATTTTAATCTAAATGTACTATTAACTTGGTTAACTTGCGTTTACCCTGGCAAACTCGGCAAAGCAGCTTTTTTTAAGATATTCAGCAGTACGTTAAAGATGAGGTATCGAAAAATAAAAGGTTCATAAAAGTCTTACTCTCTGCGATGTGCATTGCGAATATATCCTTCCTTGCTCGAGACGCATCGGATTCTTCAAGCGAATTTGAGCTAAGATAGAGGAAGCAATAAATTCAGTCGATCGATTGCTTTTGCACATATTTCAAATACTTTGTTTATATGTCCTAAGAGTTTTTTGTTGGTCCAAAGATGAATTTTATCTTGGTTATCTTTCTTGCTTTGTGTAAAATGCATTTTCTTGTATGTCGGTATCTTTAGATTGTGATTTTTCCTCTCGTCTTGAGGTCCTCGTAAAGTAATTTTATGGATCGCAAGTTCTTCTCTACTCTCGTTACATGTATATTATATATAAAATTGTAATACTTGCCTGGGATCTGTTGTCCAAAGTTGCTATTGTTAAGCTCCAGTGTTTGACTCGTTGTACATAGGCAAGATAATTTGTGAATATATTGTTATCAAATTTTTCCTTATCAATTGTCCATGTCTAAGGATACCTCTCAGCATACATTTCTTATATTTTGGGGACTCTTCAAATGGACTGTCTGGTGCACATCCAAAAGTTAGCGTGTCACGTTGACACCTGGTTACTTATAAAAACGATTATTGCAAGTATAGCTTTACCTCTAGCATGCCTCGTAGTCTGAGTACAACTTATTTTTTCTTTGTACTTTGCTTTCATATCTATACCTATTTTTACGTTTACCTCTACATTCCTCCATTCCTCTATACCTCTACATTCCTCTTACCTCCACATTCCTCCATTCCTCTATACCCCTCCATTCCTCTACATTCCTCCATACCTCTACATTCCTCCATACCTCTACATTCCTGCATACCTCTACATTCCTCCATACCTCTACATTCCTCCGTTCCTCTACATTTCTCCATTCCTCTACATTTCTCCATACCTGTACATTTCTCCATTCCTCTATACTTTTACATTCCTCCATGCCTCTATACCTCTTCATTCCTCCATGCCTCTATACCTCTTCATTCCTCCACACTTTTCATATGTACACACCAAGTGTGTTCCCGCACAGAATACTGATTACACCGTACCTTTACATTTCTATATTATTCTACACCTCTACCTCTACATACATTTAGATTTTTTGAGGCATACTCCAACAAACGGTTGACTTTCTCCCATCACTATCACCAGATTCTTGGAGTTCAAAATATTTCACCGTCCGTTTAAAAATTTACTCGATATCTAGGAAATTCACGTAAGCTGTTCGTGAAATATACTTTCGCAGAAGGGTTACGGTAATTTAGATTGAAAAGCATACGCGTTTACAGTGAAACCCTGTAAAAGGTGCTAGGCAGATGAAAAGGTGAAATGGAAAATACGTCGACAAAAATTACATCATTTTAAACAGTGGTCACCTTGCCAGTTTGCTGCCATCAAAGCGGCATTTTACCTAATTTCTTGGAGGCCTCGACCGCGTTCTCATTGGTGATCATTTGTAGCTCTTGGAACCGCTCCATGACACGCTGCGTCACCTGCAAGATTGGATTAGATGTTAGTTTAGGCCTCCCTAAGCGCTAAAAAAATACGTTCAGGGGAGAGGAAGGCATCATTTAGTATGGAGATTTGGAAATGCAGAACCTAGGCAGAGGGGCATCAAAACAGTAACTTGAAAAAGTAGTTTTTGAAACATGATAAAGTTGAAGAAGAAAGTAATGTGCTGAGAAACGACAGCAGTGAATCGAAAAAGGGTGGTCCTTATAAGAAAGAATTTTATTTCAACCAAAAGAAGGCCTACCCAACTATCAGCTCGGATCCTCACAGATTTTCCCTGGGTGCGTAATTCCCATAGATACAAGAGTTGTCCCCCTAGGAGGGTTTGATTTAGAGAAGGACAATCAGAAACTTTTCTCGAATTATGTGAATATGAATTAAGCTTGAAATTCATAACATAGTGATGCATTGGTGGTAGAACTTGCAGATAAAGGCAAGTATGTAATTTAAAGAGCTAACTAGTTCCAAGTCCATTAATGAAGTAGTTGTATTCATCAATTTTTAGCATTATTTCTTTAAATGTGAAACATACAGTAAATTGATGGTGAAGATGATTAAGAAATCTGAAGGCAAAATGTTAAAGCCAAGGACAGGTGCTACTTTTGAAAAATAGAAGCACAAGGATAAAGGGACAACAGAGCGTGTGCTCAAATCCTGTTTGGTGTCTTATCAGGACGCTAACCTGCGCCACACCATCGCAGCCTCAAGCACGCAAGGAAGTCAGATCCAGATACAGCGACATAGATCACTTACACTAGGAACATTACAATAAACATTTGCGTTAGGTGCACACAACTACTTTTCTAACAATAAACTGAAAAAGATTTACAATAGATTGACAGAGAAACAATACGTTAGGTAACCACAACAAATTGTACAAAAATGATATCCAGTAAGTACACATTTATGAGAGACGACATGTGGAATGCTGGGGGGGAACTTGTGAGGTTATCCCAAGTTACCCTGAGGCAGGTGCTCAATTTTTGCATATCATACAAATAAGTACTGTCATATCAAAACCAATCAACAAGAAGCCAAAATGATGGTCTAAGTTGTACAAGAATACCAAAACCCCCTGGTTTAGTGCTCTCAAAACCATTTTAAGATCATTTTACGAGTTTGTGGTCAAATGATCAATTTTACCTGATGTAAAATAAATAATATTGTAGGCTATACCTAACCTTAATTCATCGTAAGCCGTAAGCCTAACCTTAATTCATCTTTCCCTTTCGCTTTTTTGACAAACAATTCGAATATTAAAAATGTTAAAAATTCTCCAATTTCTCTCTAGAAAGGATTTGAGAATTGGAAAACAAGGTTTTCAAGTTAATCTCAGACAGATCAACTAGCGCTCATTCCCATAGATGCAATAGTTGTGTCCCCCTAAGGGGTCATCAATTTACACTATGGTTTATAATGTTAAAATGATTTGAGGTTGAAAACACGTTATGATAAAAATTAATTGCAATATGATAAAGTTTTAGACAAATGTTTAAAATAGCTCCCGAGATATTTTTATGAAGAACGTGGTCTCCCATAACAAGTAGAGATCAATAACAGGATCAGCTAACAAATTTGTGTACAAGACGAAGCAAACATCAGCGTTGCAATACAGAGCAGGTGAGGGAGAAGGAAACGTTCAGTCTACTACTTCTACTTCAGTCATCTCTAAGACTCTTCAACCTTTGACTTTAATGTTGAAAATTAAACATTATTAGTTGGTAGACAAGAGACCACTAGCCTCCAAATAACTCAACAATTTTGCAACAAACCAATAATTAATGACTGCAGTTGTACTTCAACTTGGAGTTGAAGAGAGTAACTATAATAGACTGCAACCCCTGGATGGTAACAGTGCAACAGACAAGAACTGGGCCATGGTACAGAGGAGAGGGTGTGCCGCTGCAGAAACATCTCAAGCCAGAGTATTGCTGAAGTTCTCAGCACAAATTTCATACAACAGCAGGAGCATCAAGCACAAATCTCGGCTAGCTTAGATGTTAGTTTAAGCCTCCCTAACTGCTAAAAAAAAGCATACCAAAGAGAGGAAGGCAGCATTTAGTATGGAGATAAGGGAATGCAGAATCCATCCAAAAGGGGCATAGAAACAGAAAGTTTAAAAAGAAGTTCACGAAAAAAGATGAAAGTTGAAGAAGAAAGTAGGTGCTGAAAAACAGGACAGCAGTGAACAAAAAAACCTGGTCTTTAACGTTACAAAAAACTTTTCAACAAAAAAGATGGCCTACTTAACTCAGCTTGGGCCCTCACAGAGTTTCCCCTGGCAGTACTAATTTCCACTATAGATACAATAGTTGTGTCTCCCTGAGAGGACTACGCCCGTGATGGTCTTCGTTCCTGCACCACTCGTTGGACACCTCCAGAAACCACCCATCAAGACCAGGCTGAAGTAAGCCTGGTCTTGACGTGAACATGCCAGCAGCATTTTGGAATTCAGTACTGTGGTTAGATGAAACTAAAATCAAACTATTTGGGAGAAACATCTCAAACCATGTTTGGAGGCAACATAACAAGAAATATAAACCAAAGTGCACCATATCCACTGTTAAGTTTACAGGAAGCTCAATCATGGTGTGGGGATGTTCCAGCTTATCAGAGGTAGGTAAACTTCACATCATTGAAGGAATCATGAATGGCAGGAAATATCGTGAAATATTGGGAGAGCAACTCCTTCCTTGAGCTAGTTTGTTAAAATTGAAACGTGGATGAACCTCCAACAAGACAGCAATTCAAAACATGCTGCAAACAAAACCAAGGAATAGTTGAGGGCAAAAAAAGTAAACATTTTACAATGGCAAAGTCAGTCCCCGGACATGAATCCGATCAAAAACTTGGAGGGAATTGAAATTGGAAGATTCAGAAAAGAGGTCCCAATAACATCAATGAACTCAAAAGAAATTTGCATTGAAGAATGGAATTAGATAACATCCGAAACTTGAAAAAGGGTGGAGGTGAACTACTCTAAACGTCTGAAAGCCATAATAAACAATTATGGCTCTGCAACAAAGTATTGATGTATGTGTCTTGAATTGTGTTGACAACTTTTGTTCCCGTATTCATTATATTTTAGTGTACACATCCATTAAAAATGACGGGCTTCTATATTTTCCTTACAATTTCCTTCCAGCTGTGGATGACAAACAAATATATCCATCCCAATAGAACCTGCAATGAAATGCTTGTACTTGTGCACTGGTGAAACTCGTATCACAGATACGGTCATTGAGCACAACAGAAGTAGGTGAGCGTGACAAAGAGACAGAATTAGCGGATGCCAAACAAATGCATCTATAATCAAACACACCAAAGGCAGTATTTCATAAAATATCTGGACAACCCACACAGCCAATACAATGTTAACTGGAAAACTAATGCATTCAAGTTTGATGGTACAGATACACCAGTACAGAAATGAAAACTAAGAAATTCAATGCATAAATGATATCTAGTATGAAACAGGCACAAAAAGAGAAATACATACACTGAACATTAATTTTGGCTCAGTATTCTTGTGAAACAGTTCCATTTCCATCCTTCGTAATACATTTCTATTGCATTGGAACTGCATCAGCATGAACAGTTCAAGTAGGTAATTGAGAAGTTTTCATGCAAGGAAAAATTCTTAGCGCCTCACTAAATTCTTTATCATTCTGAGTCCCTGAGTCTGAGGCCCCTTTTCTCTCCGATAGTCATTTTTCATGTTTTTGTTGGAAAAGGACCCTTAGGTGGTGGACTATTCGGTCCTAAAATTTTATGGTGCTGCGGACAATAGATCCCCCCCAAGGGGGGGGGGGGGGGTAAGGGGACCAAAATCTTAAATTTGCGACCCCATTTCAGCCCCATATAAAAAGAAAACAAAAGAATCAATGGAAATTTGCGAATGTACTTTTGTTAGATATGTTCCAAGGATTCTAAAACTGTCTTTGTTTTTGTTCTAGCATAAAAACTCAATGAGTTCTATTCTTTTGAAATATCAATACCAGTGGACTAAAAACAAATATGTCAATTTTTTTCAAAAACTAAGGCCTGAATCAAAAAAATGTATAGAAGAAATTGTGTTTCTTTTCAAAAGTTACATTTAATAGTCAAATTTCATAAGAATGAGACTGAAAACAAAAAATTTCATAATTTTATGAAATAAGTAAATTATTTTTTCATCATTCAATTTTTTTCTAAAATAAAATTCACAGTGTGAATATGATGTTATACATGGAGATTATCAAAATTAAAATGAAAACAGCATTCAATTACATAAATTTTCCATTATATTACACTTCAACAAAAAAATTTGTTTTTCACTTATACTGAAAAGTTACTTCTTTTCAAAATTCAAAAAGATAGAAGTCAAAAAGTTTTTATGCTAGGAAGAAAACAAAGACAGTTTTAGAATCCATAGAACATTTCTAACAAACTGATTGGCTTTGATTTTCCGATTTGTACATTTATTTTTTTTTAGGCTTGTTCAAAGCCTAAAAAATAGGTATATTTTAGGTATTGATCAAAAACCGCATTTAGAGAAAATATAAAGCTTCAAATAGAAATTCCAGGTCAATCAGTTTGTTTGCAATATCACGAGGATTCGAAAACTGTCTTTGAATTTGTTCTAGCATAAGAACTTTTTGACTTCTATCATTTTGAAATATGTACAAAAATTACTCAAAAAACTCATTTTTCAAATTTTTCGAAAAAACTAAGGCCAAATCAAAAAAAGTTTTCCCGCCATACATGTTTCTCTTTCCAAAATACATATACTGGCTCAATTTCAGACTAATCGGATCAAAATTCAGGTTTAAGCGGAGGGCCCCCTTAATCTAAAAAGACAATAGTGTAAACTGCCATAAAAATGCCAGTTGAAACTCAAGAAATGCCTCAGATCTACTGTATAGGGTGACCAGCTCTCTCTTCAATGAACTATAACATAAGGCTGGCACATCTGAAATGACTTTCACTCCATGACTGTGCACTCAAAAATGCTTTCTTAAAGAATTGCAAAAATTTGAAATTTGACTAGACTTATCGGGGAAAGCATTCAAACATTGCGAGTGGCACAGAAATTAAATGAAGAAGTTAGCAAAGTATTCTTATAATGATCACAAGAAACAGAATAACAGCTTATATTATCAGGGTCAAAAAAAATACTTTTAAACAAATGACTGAAACGTTAATAAATACCCAACAAAATGAAAAATTGGTATTTATGATGTTAGAAATTTTTGCAAGTATTTACTAATGCAGATTAGAGACACGAGGAGTTTCACAAATTTCTACAAATCCTCTTAGTATTTAAGTCAGCTATTCTGCATCTTGTCTCCATAATAAAATGCTTTCCAAATTTCCACATTTTCTTTCCCTGCCACTATTGAAGTGTGAATTCTCTAGTATGCTTCAAATTTCAAGACCAAACCCTCAAGAAAGCATTTCCAGCCACACGGTTGAGTCAAGCACAACAGTCCTTATCCCTTCCACAGTCCTGACCTCATGATGAGGTTTATCCAACCAGGGCCAGTCACACTGCACAGCACCATCCTAACCAAGGAAACTGAAGCAATTCATACAGCTGTGTGCAGCACTATTCTCACAACAAACTGTTTGCAGTGATTTTTTGACCGTAAACTCTTTGAAGTGCTGTTCATGCAGGAAATTGTGTAAAGCCTTCAAAACACAACTCAATATGTAAGAAATAGGACAACTCATAAGCAAATCATATGGATAACTTAATATTGCCCTTTCCACTCAAAAATCAAAGCATAAATCTATACAAAGCAAAAGGCCACTTACCTTAGTGTACTTTTCGACACAGTTGGCAACGCAGGCATTTTCTTGGTTCTTGATTGTCCTGGAGGTGAAGTCCCACACGCAGTGCTTGAAACAGTCCTCACTCAACTTGTTGTATTGTGTCAAGAAGTCTCTGAACTGTTTGATCTGAACTTCAGCCTGGATTTGTTCACTGATGGCATCTATGTTAATGTCTGGCATTTTGATCAATTTGTTCTGTAACTAAAATTGTCTGAAAACTTTTGAAAAAATGTTCAATGAATTAATATCCTTCCCTCCAGCAGTAGCAAATTTTTTAGAATTTGATCAATAGAAATGCCTAAAAAAAAATCCTTCATAAGCATGTCATAACAAATGACAAAATTTCTCACTTATAAACCAAGACACCAGGTATTCATGAAGGCAGAACATTACACATTGGATGAGGAGCCCCTAGATTGGATCTTTCACTTTTTCAAATTACAGTTGTTGAAGAAGTTGCTCATCTAGAGTGGAATGAGGCCTACCACACTATAGCACAAGATCTACCTCTTGCTAGTACTATAGCGTGAGGCCTACCACACTATAGCACGAGATCTACCTCTTGCTAGTACTATACCGGGAGGCCTACCACACTATAGCACAAGATCTACCTCTTGCTAGTACTATAGCGGGAGGCCTACCACACTAAAGCACAAGATCTACCTTTTGCTAGTACTATAGCGTGAGGCCTACCACACTATATCTCGAGATCTACCTCTTGCTAGTACTATAGTGGGAGGCCTACCACACTATAGCACAAGATCTACCTCTTGCTAGTCCTATAGCGGGAGGCCTGCCACACTATAGCATGAGATCTACCTCTTGCTAGTACTATAGCGTGAGGCCTACCATACTATAGCACGAGATCTACCTCTTGCTAGTACTATAGCGGGAGGCCTACCACACTATAGCCAGGGTGCGTACAGGCTCTGAGGTTCAAAATTCCACTACTTTTTCATGACTTTTTATGCCAACCAAATCACACTTTCACTACCTCTCTCTGCCCAAAATAATGCCACACAAAGTTAAATTGCAGCACAATAAATGTATTTCAGTCATAAACTTCACAGAACATTCATCATTACTTGCAGGTCTTGTTTTCATAAATGTGTAAATGATCATCACAACACCAAACAGTCATGCTGGACAGTTCAATAGCATCTGCTATGCATTTGCCAGTGCATTAAGTTTGTCATTAATTTCCGCATTCAGCCCCTTGAGTTGTTCTTGCTTGTCTGTGGCTGATTTCCTCAATGCATTTGACTTTGCCAGTAGGCGCAAATCATTCTTGTCCTCTGCCTTCTGTGCAAAGCTGTCAGCATCCTCCACCAGCGCTTGCAGACTCTCCTCCATCCTCTTCCGTTTTGTCTTCAGGTTCTCCACTTCATCCAATTCTCTCTTCCTCTTCTCTCCCTTCTTCTGCTTTTCTGCCTCTTCCTTCTTTTGATCCAGGTAGTGTTGATAGCGCTGTCTGCCCTGTGAAGCTGAAAAGAGGAGTTTCTTGGAAATGTCAACCTTGGAGATACCTCCTACATGTTTGATGTGGTCCATGACCACACTCTGCGCCACGATGGTGTTCTCACCCATGTTGACTTCCATGAGCTGCTTGCTCACAGAAAAGCCCCTTTCCACTGAAGCCTGGCCATGTGACAGGACCAGTAGCATCTTCACAACCAGCCACAGTTTCTTGAGGGAGGATGTGGCCAGCTGGCTGCTCCAGAAGACATCTAGCCAATCAGTGTCTTGCTGAAAACTGTTGAAAGTGCTGATCTTCCTCTGTGCCTCATCAAAGAACTCTGAAAACTGGCTCATCACCTCATCGATGTCACCGTGTGGTAGCCTCTTAGCATCGCTGAGCAGCTGCAGACAGTTTTTCAGCATGGACTTGGTCTTCTCTCTCTTTGTGCGATCCACAAAGACACTTGGCACCAGCCAGCCCATGTTTCGGGCCATCCCGAACTTCAAAGGTGACTTCTCAACAATCTTCTTGATGACAGCAACAAGGAAATTCTTCACATCATCCCTGAAGGAGAAAGCAAGCCTCTCATTCACTTTCTTTGCAGCCATCTGATCTTTCAAAATACTTGCAGCAACAAAGCCAGGGCCACTGTGGAAGCAGCTCTTCAAACAGGTTCTCTGCCGTTGCATGCCCCATGAAGTGGGAGCCAAAGTAGCGTGTGGAAACCTGTGTAAATAAAAATCAAAAAAAAATCATTAGAACTCCTAGACCTACACTAACACTGGCTCTGTCTCACGGTCTCTCTCGCAGCAAATTACCAATAGTGAATACAACGTGAATGTCAAACAGAACATACTTACTGCACACTGGTATAGTAGTATAAGTTTAACAAGAGGGTAACCAACTAGAGTAAAGGATTTATGATACTGATTAGAGAAAATGAACATACCTTGCTGTCGTCCCAAAAACGGACATGAACATCAAGCTGTTTCTTCTGCAGCTCCTCATTCAATGCCTCATCGAAGAGGAGGACGAAACCGTCTTCAGTTTTGGCCCTCTCCTTCAGCACACTTGAGAAATGAGGGGCCAGTCCAAATGTTGTCAGATAGGCGCATTTCTTTTCACTCATGGTGAACTTGCTGGCTGTGGGGGAATCCTCAAACATTGAGGCGAAAAGCCAAAGAGTCTGGTTTGAGCACTTGAAGGACAGGTGCGATGCTACGGTCTTCAACGCCCAAAGCGTCTCGGCCTTCAGGACTTTGTCCTTTTGCACAAAGTCAGTTAGAGCCGTTTTCTTGCGACAGCACTGACAGGTGCAAGTTTTGACTGATGGCGATGAAGTAGAGGTACTAGCAGACTCTGGTACTGCTGGCACGGTCTCACTGCTCTCAGTCTGAGCCTCCGAACTGCCCTCAGCAGGCGTCGGAGGATCGGTCGATGGTTGGGAAGTCACGAAAAAATCCCCGATCTTCGGGTTGGCAAGTCTCGTCGTCTGAGCTTTCACGTTCTTGGCATGCTTTGTTCCTTTTGCATGACTCCTCACCGCCGCTATTCCATTGTTGGCGATGTCGAACTCCGACTCGCACGCGGTGCAAACCGCCATTGTTTTCAGTTTGGGATGCGGTGCTATCCATTGTTGAAAGTCTTTGTCTCGCAACCACAAGTTGTTGAAAGAACAACTGCCTGGCATGACGATAATTCCTCAGCTCAGTCTTGGCACCGTAACTCTAGTCACACACACACGGGATGGTCAAGACCGATGATAAAAACTCAGCTCGAAAATGTTCAACAGTGGCGACAGGTCAACAATGGTCCGAGCGAGCGCGTGTCTTCAGTCACACTGAGCGCGTTTGGTTTTACGTGACGCCTGAGAACCAATCAAAATCGCGGACACTAAAGACGTAGCTGTATCAACCAATCAGAGCCCAAGTAACACTCGAAGGTTACTGACAACGCCTCGCTCAACGCGGACCAAACGGAACGAAAATTTTCAACAGTAAAATTTTCTTTTCACGAAAATCCTAAAATTTCATGACTTTCAATGACCATTTTTAAAATTCCACTACTTTCGAGGCCTTGAATTTTATTTTCAAAATTCAACTACTTTCCATGCTTCTCCATGCCTGTACGCACCCTGTATAGCACAAGATCTACCTCTTGCTAGTACTATAGCAAGAGGTCTACCACACTATAGCATGAGATCTACCTCTTGCTAGTACTATAGCGGGAGGCCTACCACACTATAGCATGAGATCTACCTCTTGCTAGTATTATAGCGGGAGGCCAACCACACTATAGCATGAGATCTACCTCTTGCTAGTACTATAGCGGGAGGCCTACCACACTATAGCACAAGATCTACCTCTTGCTAGTACTATAACGGGAGGCCTACCACACTATAGCACAAGATCTACCTCTTGCTAGTACTATAGCAGGAGGCCTACCACACTATAGCACAAGATCTACCTCCTACTCTAGTAGTAATACTATAAAATTATACTTTCACTGCCTAAATTTGATTTCTATAAATTCTTTCTTTTCCCTTTAGTTTTTCCATTTCTTCATTCTCTCCTCCAATGAACATCTTCTGACTTTTTCAGGCTTTGGTATTTTGTTTGTTTAACCATTCTGGTCAACATTCATTTTATGGGATTCACAGAAATTAAACATTCCATTCTAAAGAATCACTAAAGGAACCCATTTGAAAATGTTTGACATGAATGACATTCTGCTTGCTGATGCGTTATTTTTAAGTTATTCAACTCTGAAATTTTTGTCTTCCAAAGTAGTTGCGTTGCGCGCTTGAGCCATTAGAGTATGCTTGGCTGGCTTGGGTATTTTGTAATGTATTATTTGCCAACCTGCGGAGCCTGAACCCACTTCTAGGATGTTTTAGTTAATAATGGAATAAAGGTTATTACTGAAAAATATCATGTTTTAAAAATATTTGGTAAATCTGCAGGATTGACAGTTATTGATTTTGTAAATTTTGATGCCTAAGCATAGTTAATTAGATTGAAATGAACAAGTTTTCTTCTATGCACTTTCCGTCTCAAATAAGTATTTTATTAGTTATAGCGGTAAATGACTTACCGCAACTCCAGTGTTTGAAGCGGCAAGTAATTCAAGGTGCACGTCGAACAGCAACACTGCAATGCGCACTCGCTTCCAGCACGATAGTCATCGAAGACAGAACCAAACCAACCGCTATACCTCATTAAATACTCATTTGACGAAAAAAGTGTATAGAAGAAAAGTTGTTTATTTTGATGTTATTACCATGATTTACATGATTCAAGCAACAAAAATTTGAAAATCGATGAGTAGCGGTTTATTCGAGCGCATTCATCATCAAAGACGAAACTACACCTACCGCTATAAATCGTAAAATGCTCATTTGAGACGGAAAGTGTATAGAAGAAAACTTGTTTATTTTGATTCAATTAATTAGGTTCAGGCACCAAAAAGTGGAAAATTGATAACTGTCATATCCTTCAGATTTACCAAATATGATATTAAATCTATGGTATTCACTCCTACGGTTTTGCTAATTTTCTATGGTGACCACGATCTTGAAAGTGATGTCAAGTTGTCAACGGCATTTCAATTCAAGTCTTCACTATTTTAGACTCGCTAATATTTCTGGGTGATAATTTATATTGTGTTATTAACTAAAACATCCTAGAAGTGGGCTTAGGCTCTGCAAGCTTGGCAAAGAATAAATTACGCCATATATTGCGAAAGCGATGACTTTTCCCTGCTCTCAGCATTGTTGGAACACGCTCTCCTTTTGAGCGCAAAAGCCATTTCATTAGCGCCGTTCCTATAACTTCAAAATTAAATAACTCAAAAATAATGCACCAGCAAGCAGAATGTCATTCTTGTAAAACGTTTTTAAATGTGTTCCCATAGTGTTTCTTTGGAACAGAATTATAATTTCCGTGAATCTCCTAAAATATATATTGACTATCATTCTTCTCTTTTAAAAATCAAAGTACCCTGTACTCTTGCTCATCCCAATTCAATTTAAACAAAACTTTTGGTTTGCTCATCTTCCACAAACAACACATAACACTTGATATTCAACAGGGAAGAATTTCAGGGAACTTCTTTATGCCTGGACACAATGGCAAATTGGAACTTGATGTAGCAATCCAGGGAATTTCTGTGAACTATTTTGAAGTACCTTATAATCAAAATTGGCACAATAAATTAGAACAAATATAACTTAAAATTAGTTTATAAAAGGTTTCATCATAAAAATAACCGTTATTATATACATTTTTCTTTTTATACGTGAAAGAATAAACGTAGACTGGATCGAGTAATAGGAGCGTCGCACACCTCCTCAGACCATGTTGCTTAAAGGGAACCATGCCCATAACTTGAATTTCCATCCGTAGATTTTTTTCTATCGGACTTACGTCTATGAAAATTTGCAGACTACTAGATCTCTAGATTCCCAACAACTTTTCTTCTACAAGTTTTTTGCATTGGAACATAGAAAATAAGTTATTCATGATAAATAAATAAATATATAAATATAACATTCATTATAAAGGGTCCAAAATTTAGAAAGCTAGAGCAATGCGGTTTGTTGCATGCGAAAGTACAACGTGTGCTTGAATTTGAATTCATTTTGAATTTATAGAATTTTTTTTTAAAAAGCTATAGTCAGAGTTTAAATTTAGGGTAAAAAGTCTACGGAAAAAATTTCACGTAAAAATTTTTGAAAATCAATGTGCCAACAATTTTAGAGTACACATTAGACTTCCAAATGCAGCAAACCACATTGCTTTAGCTTTGTAAACGTCAGAGTTATAACGACAAACATCTTGAAAACTTGTTTTATATGACCTATAATAAGAAAAAAATGCTTCTCCTCCTACAGTTTTTGAGCTTCAGTGATGATTTTGGTATCATTGGATGCAGAAAAACAAGGGCTTCACAATGGATTAGGAAGTTTTTCAAAATTCATTCTTGTTTCAAAGTTATGACGTCATCAATTTAAATTTTCTTGAGAATATCTTGATTTTTATTTATTTAATTTTTATATTGGAAATTTGAGGAAAAACAGTCAAGTTTCTGGAATGTCCACGTTACTCTGCATCCAATGATACCAAAATCATTACTGTAGCTCAAAAACTATCAGAGAAAAAGCATTTAGAACCCCCCCCCCCCCCCCCAAAATGTTGTTTTCCATGATTTCCTATTTTCTTTTCAAGAAAATCGCATTTTGTCATAAATGATGAATAATTCTAAATTGCATTTCCTATCAGTATACCAAATTTCATTGCTTTAAATTAAATAATAATAAAAATATTCGGAAGGGGGATGCTTAACTTGAGGAATATGAATGATGAAATATATAAAAAAAAAATAAAATAAAATTGAAAATTTGAGAATTTTTTTTTGATGTCCACGTTATTTTGCATCCAATGATACCAAAATCATTACTGTAGCTCAAAAACTGTAGGAGAAGAAGCATTTAGAAACCCCTCCAAAAATGTTGTTTTCTATGATTTCCCATTTTCTTTTCAAGAAAATCTCATTTTGTCATGAATGATAAATGATTCTAAATTGCATTTCCTATCAGTATACCGAATTTCATTGCTCTAGGTTCAAAAATGAAAAAAAGAAAAATTTTCATAGCTTCAATGATACTCAAATTACACTCCTGATCCAATCCAGCAAGACAGCTCATACCACAATCATCTTCAGCACATCTGGCATACCACTCATTCTCTCCATACTGCTCAAGCACCACATTCATAAAACTTTCTCTCTCTTGCTCATACTTACTACATTCCAGCACAAAATGCTCAATTGTTTCCTCCACTCCACTAATACACTGCCGACATAATCTGTTATTATTCTCATTCCACCTCCATGTACGTCTGTTCACACTCAATGACTTACATCTCACAGCAAACAAGAGTTGACTTCCAAAACTACCATCATAGAACATCTCAAACTTAGGTGCTTCTTTTTTCATATACCAGTCAAGTGTAGGCTTCCGCACCATGCTAAGCCTCCACTTATTCAATCCATACTTTTTTGTTTGCCTCTCAATCTCTTTCTTCCACCTCTTGCAGTCCCACTCAGGCCCTACACCTCCAGGATTTATTAAACTCCAGTCATCCACAGGTCTCCCAATTCTAACATGAATAATCTTTTGCATACTAAGCTTCCTTGCATGCCCCCAACACACTTTCTCCCAATAGCTTACACTCAGATTCCATTCAAAAATTCGCTTTACCCATCTGCTATTCTGCATTCTTTCAATTCTCACTTTATAATTCAGCACAGCTTTCATCATTCTTTCTGAAAATAGGCTCCACCCTAGGTCACCTCTAATGGCTTCTATAGCTTTCCATTTTGGAGCACCCAATGCTACACGTCCTACCTTATTTTGTATCACATCCAGCTTTTCAAGATCACTTCCATTCCAAGCAAGAGCACTCATCCCATACATGACACTAAATACAGCAACATACTTCCACATTCCTCTCACACATTCGTACTTGTTTGCTCTGTAACTGGCCATACTACCTAACCGTCCACTCCACTGCATTGCTTTAGCCACTTTCTCACCTTTAGTTCTAGTACATCCATCTTCACTTATCATACAACCTAGATATTTGTATTCTTTTGTTCTACCTATTCTGATTTCTCCAATATTCCACAGTCTGTCTCTATCAGTCTCATCACTATTTATAACCATGACCTTACTTTTATGTGCACCAAAGTTCATCTTGAAATCTGTACTATATCCATTCACAATGTCAAGCATCCTTTGTAGTTCATGACCACATTCACTAACCACAACCACATCATCAGCATACAACAAACAGCTCAGTCTCTCATTACCAACTTTCAGTCCTAAACCACTCCCTCTCAGTCGAACTGCTAATTCTTCTGTGTACAATCCAAACAACAGGGGGGACAGAGTACAGCCCTGTCTCACTCCTCTAACACTCCTCACTTGCCCTGTTTCCAAATTTCCTAACCTGTAGATAGCACTTGTGTTCTCATACAGACTCTGTACAATGTTCACTATTTTTCTGCTAAAACCAACTTTTCTCAAAATTTCAAGCAGCCTAACCCGATCCACTCTGTCATACGCCTTTTCAATATCCAGGAATGCTAAATATACCTTCTTGTTATCCTTCTTCATTCGCTCAATTATTTCACTCACTACAAACAGATTATCCTCCCCACGTCTATCTTGCCTAAAACCATTCTGTTCTTCTCCCAGGACTCCTAATTCCTCAACTAAGTTTTTCATTCTCTCATTCAAAATACCACAAAAAATCTTACATACGGTGTCACCCAGTGCAATTGGTCTGTAATTTTTAAGTTCTTTCATACTCTTATGTCCACCCTTATGCAACAGAACTACATTACACTTGTTCCAGTCATCCGGTACTCTTTCACTCTTCCATATCTCATCAAATAAACATTTCAACATACTGACTACACTCTCTCCTCCACATTTATAGAACTCATATGGTATCTTATCAGGGCCACATGCCTTTCCATTTTTCACTTTCTTCAAAAAACTTACAATCTCTTCACAAGTGATTTTGTCTTCCATTTGCAGTTCATGTTCATCTATCAGAAAATTTAACGGTTCATCATCTGTAACCTGCTCATTCATTCCACCAATGTCCTCCCAGTATTCTTCAACTGCTTTCACCATTTGCATCCTATCTTGCACACTGCAACCATTGACTACTAATTCATCAATTTGAACTTCACTACCTCTATCATTACCTTGTATAAACCTATACCAATCTTTTATTCCATCTGGACCTTTCTTTCTTAGATTTTCAGCTTGGTGTGTCTTTTTTAACCCTAGCCTCATTGATCATTCTCTTTACTTTCTTCTGCTGGTCCTTGTACTCATTCCATACCCTCTGCCATTCATCCTCAGTAATTCTGCGTCTTTCATACATTTTCCTCATACAGCGTTGTTTTTTATTTAAAGTCTTCCTTCTCATTCGTTCTTCCTTTATCTCACTCGTAAACCACCTAGCATTCCCTGTACTTTTCCTGCATTTCATTCTACCAATCTTTTGCTCTGCCACATCATACAAGGTTCTTGCAATCTCCTTATTTAGGTCATTTACATTTCCACACCTGTTCCAGTCACATCTACTCAATTCATTTCTAAATTCTTCCCAGTTTGCCATTTTAATACGCCAATTTTCTCTTACTCTGCTGGCATTGACTCCTTTCCACCCCAATTATATTCTAGTACAAGCATTTTATGGTCACTATCAATATCAAAATCATCTTCATCTACAAACATTTCTCGGTAAATCTGAAGGAGATGACAGTTGTCGATTTTCCACTTTTTGGTGCCTGAACCTAATTAATTGAATCAAAATAAACAAGTTTTCTTCTATGCACTTTTCGTCTCAAATGAGTATTTTACGATTTATAGCGGTAAGTTTAGTTTCGTCATTGATGACGAATGCGCTCGAATAAACAGGTACTCATCGATTTTCGAATTTTTTTTGCTTGAAACATGGTAATAGCATCGAAATAAACAACTTTTCTTCTATACACTTTTTTCGTCAAATGAGTATTTAACGAGGTATAGCGGTAGGTTTGGTTTCGTCTTTCAAGACAGAGCGCTGGAAGCGAGACGCCATTGCAGTATTGCCATACAACTCGATCAAAGAATTTCTTTCCGCTTCAAAGACTGGAGTTGCGGTAAGTCATTTACCGCTATAACTAATAAAATACTCATTCGAGACAAAAAGTGCATAGAAGAAAACTTGTTTATTTCGATCTAATTAACTATGCTAAGGCATCGAAATTTACAAAATCGACAACTGTCATCTCCTTCAGATTTACCCATTTCTCTGACACATATTCTTGCTCTACTATTCACTATCATATAATCAATTGCAGTTTTACATTCCCTGCTTTGCCATGTATGCAAGCCATTTCCTATTGTTACATTCAGGTTCTCAAGTTCATTCTCATCACAGAAATCAATCAATTTTTGTCCGTTTGCATTCACAGGCTCACCAAGTATACCAACATGGCCATTCATATCACCCATCACAATCAGAGGGCACCTGCAATGCTCTTGCACAATTCTTGTTAATATTTCATACTTTTTTACATTCTCTTGATGAGCTAAAATACAATCAGTTGTCATATTATGCAGAATATTCTACAGGTCCTCCTGTATATGGCCATGGCACAAATTACTATTACATTAGTATTAGTATTGGCAAATTAGTATTAAGAATTAAAAATAGAAAACTAGAGCAAACTATCAGTATATTGTAAAATTTCATAATTATTGAATCTTTCATAACAGTTGCAATTTCTAAGTCCAGTATCACTGAATTTATTTATTGGGTGAGCTAAACACGTCAAATTGTATTTTAACTTGAATACCTCCGATGAATACAACATTTCTCCGCCTAAGAAGTTACCTGCAGAGTGACGGATTGACCTCGGCACTTCTTCATCTACCATCGCACTAATCACTATTCTCAGCCATTTCTCACAGCCTACGGATGTTTGCTCTACTTGCAACTTCCGCCTTCCACGCTGGTGGAATTGTGCTCTTGCGCTTTACCAGCCAGTAATTTTCGGTGCACCTTCGCTATGATGGGCTGAGGCCGCACACCTGCCGCCGTCCGCTGCGCCCGTACTTCTCGTCTCGTCTCATCTCGTCTCTCCAAGTCTCGTCCACTCACTGAGTTTTGGAGGTTAGCTCACTCTGCGTTAACCATACGGTCCATTCAGTGAGCTGGATTTAGAGTTGCACGTTCATTCCCATGCATCAATACGGCAAAAACTTCTTTACTTTAACTGAAAGTTTAGTGTCTTAGTAACTATAACTATAACTACAATTATAACTAACTGTAATTATAACTATAACTTCAAATATAACGAATAATGATAACTTCAAATATAACGAATAACGATAACTTCAAATATAACAAATAACGAAAACTTCAAATATAACCTTGGTGTTCAGACTGCCTGGAACTCCAATACTTAACTACGATTCATAACTACGATTCATAACTATGCTTTCTCTTTTCAGTAAATGGCGGCGATCGCTTCGGTGGTTGGTTTCTGCTTGGCGTTGCACAGCTAACGCGTCTTCCGGCAGCCAGTGAAGAGTAATTTTCGAAATCCAAGCGAAGCCACATTTCTGTCCTGGAAATCTCTATTTGTACCGCTAGAATGTTTGAACTCACCTTTGTTTTTGAACCGATTTGTATTTTTCTGATAAAATACAGAATAATTTGCAAGTTTGTGTTCATAAGTTCCTTACAGATTAATTTTATTTATTATACATATAGCATACAACCACAATAACACATTCTCTGGCATGCATTCTTTCACACTTTATTACTAACAGATCTTCACTCTCAGGTTCATTTCCAACAGGAATTTCTTCTAATTTCCAATTAAGAGCATTTTTTACAATGAGACCAACTCCACCACCTCTTTTTTGCCAACTTACACGCCCTTTTCCAATCATATAGTACTTACTCTCCTTACATTTTAAACTGACTATCACGCATTTGGGTCTCTACTACACCAACACAATCCAAATCTCCATTCTCAAATTCTGCTACAAGGTCATTTAACTTTCCTGCATTCCATCCACGCACATTTATACATCCAAACCTTACAACACTATTGGACAATTCACAACATTTTTCATTTTTGCTCTGACAGCTTTCCATTCATCCAGTTCCACCTTCCATTACAATATGAGTACACCCAATCCACTGGATGTATCTCCTGGAGAGTTTCATCTCACCTTCTTGAGTAAGGTGGACTCCGTCTCCACGAAAACACCCACTCTGGATCAGGTTATCCATATCAAGGAAGCTGGAACCCATTTCACGCTTTCTCATACTCTCAGCTTTCATACTCATAATCCTTTCAGGCACTTCCCTATTCACCTCCTTTCGCACCCTTTCATACTCCTCACCACATGCAGGCCTTCTCAGCAGGCTGGTCACAGCCACTTTTACATTCTTCTTTTGCGCCCTTTCAACAACATTCATAATTGCATTCACCGTACGCACTCTCCCACATTCAAGCAATCCATTGCCACCTCCTTGCAGTACAACCATCCCTTCATCCATTCCATCTACCACTTCCTCAGCATGCCTACAAATCTCATTCACTCCCTTTCCTCTCATGCTTGTACATCCACTACGGTCAGTCATACTCACAAACCTATCCACATTCTTCACCATGCTGTCACCACATATTCTAATCGTAGGTCTCACTCTCCCTTTCATACTACTCTTTCGTTCAACTCTTTCACTCACATCACTCTTTCCATCCATCTTCCTTTCATTCACTTCCACTACAGGCGCCTGCACCTCATGTGGCATATCAACAGGTTGCTCCTTCACTCTCTTCCCATTCGAACTTCTTTCATAATGCTCATTCATCCTTCTACTTTCATCTGGCACATTGGCACCACCATTCACTTCATTTATTGCATTCACACTCTTTGCACCATCATTCACTTCATTTGCACTCCTTGCACCATCATCCACTTCATTTGCACTCCTTGCACCACCACCATTTACCTCTTCATTCACTGAATTTGCACCATTCTCATTCTTTCCTTCATTCAACTTCCTTTCATCCTTCAAATCAGCCTCTAAAGCAACCATCAGAATTGTCAATCTCTCAACCTCCTCTTCCAACTTCTTTCTTTCGTCATTCAAACATTTTCAGCACGTAAACACAAGATCATTCAACTTCCTCCAACTCATGTCTCTCAAACCTTTGCATGCATCTATATCTACCCACTCTTTACAAGTCATACACTCAATCTCCTCATCCATTCCACTTGCACCTCCCTTCCTACGACCAGTCCTATTTCTTGCCATCCTCAAACACAGACTTCTATCTCAGTACAAATTTCACAGGCGGAAGAAGTCTTCACTCACCAAATCTACTGAAAATCAAGTTATCAAACAAAAAGAAACAAAAACTTTTCCTACTACTCACAGTCACTCTACAATGTCACACACTATATCCGTTCACAATGTCAATCTTGAACTTGAACTTGAACTTGAGGGCCGACAGAGTCGGGGCCTTTGTAACGGCCTACAATTCCCTCCACAATTTTCACACAAAGAGTTCAGCGCCTGGTACCAGACTTGTCCACTAAACTACTCAGGATCTACGATCCTTGTCACAAGCCTCCATTGGAAGGCATATTCACCGGGACAGCCAGCGTGTCAAAACACCATCCCCCGGCACATTGGGTCATTACAGCCCATTCTACCAGACTGGCTCATTCCAGTCACTGTCTCTTACTCCAGGCACGCACAAGAAACACTTTCATAGCCTCAGTGATACTCGCATTACACTCCTGATCCAATCCAGCAAGACAGCTCATACCGCAATCATCTTCAGCACATCTGGCATTCCACTCATTCTCTCCATACTGCTCAGACACCACATTCATAAAACTCTCTCTCTCTTGCTCATACTTACTACATTCCAGCACAAAATGCTCAATTGTTTCCTCTACTCCACTATTACACTGCTGACATAATCTGTTATTATTCTCATTCCATCTCCATGTACGTCTGTTCACACTCAATGACTTACATCTCACAGCAAACAAGAGTTGACTTCCATAACTACCATCATAGAACAGCTCAAACTTAGGAGCTTTCTTTTTCATATACCAGTCAAGTGTAGGCTTCCGCATCATGCTAAGCTTCCACTTATTCAATCCATACTCTTTTGTTTGTCTCTCAATCTCTTTCTTCCACCTCTTGCAGTCCCACTCAGGCCCTACACCTCCAACATTTATTAAACTCCAGTCATCCACAGGTCTCCCAATTCTAACATGAATAATCTTTTGCATACTGAGTTTCCTTGCATGCCCCCAACATACTTTCTCCCAATAGCTTACACTCAGATTCCATTCAAAGATTCGCCTTACCCACCTGCTATTCTGCATTCTTTCAATTCTCACCTTATAATTCAGCACAGCTTTCATCATTCTTTCTGAAAATAGGCTCCACCCTAGGTCACCTCTAATGGCTTCTATAGCTGTCCATTTCGGAGCACCCAATGCTACACGTCCTACCTTATTTTGTATCACATCCAGCTTTTCAAGATCACTTCCATTCCAAGCAAGAGCACTCATACCATACATGACACTAGGTACAGCAACATACTTCCACATTCCTCTCACACATTCGTACTTGTTTGCTCTGTATCTGGCCACACTACCTAACCGTCCACTCCACTGCATTGCTTTAGCCACTTTCTCACCTTTAGTTCTAGTACATCCATCTTCACTTATCATACAACCTAGATATTTGTATTCTTTTGTTCTACCTATTCTGATTTCTCCAATATTCCACAGTCTGTCTCTATCAGTCTCATCACTATTTATGACCATGACCTTACTTTTATCGGCACCAAAGTTCATCTTGAAATCTGTACTATATCCATTCACAATGTCAAGCATCCTTTGTAGTTCATGACCACATTCACTAACCACAACCACATCATCAGCATACAACAAACAGCTCAGTCTCTCATTACCAACTTTCAGTCCTAAACCACTCCCTCTCAGTCGAACTGCTAATTCTTCTGTGTACAATCCAAACAACAGGGGGGACAGAGTACAGCCCTGTATCACTCCTCTAACACTCCTCACTTGCCCTGTTTCCAAATTTCCTAACCTGTAGATAGCACTTGTGTTCTCATACAGACTCTGTACAATGTTCACTATTTTTCTGCTAAAACCAACTTTTCTCAAAATTTCAAACAGCCTAACCCGATCCACTCTGTCATACGCCTTTTCAATATCCAGGAATGCTAAATATACCTTCTTGTTATCCTTCTTCATTCGCTCAATTATTTCACTAACTACAAACAGATTATCCTCCCCCCGTCTATCTTGCCTAAAACCATTCTGTTCTTCTCCCAGGACTCTTAATTCCTCAACTAAATTTTTCATTCTCTCATTCAAAATACCACAAAAGATCTTACATACTGTGTCACCCAGTGCAATTGGTCTGTAATTTTTAAGTTCTTTCATACTCTTATGTCCACCCTTATGCAACAGAACTACATTACACTTGTTCCAGTCATCCGGTACTCTTTCACTCTTCCATATCTCATCAATAAACATTTCAACATACTGACTACACTCTCTCCTCCACATTTATAGAACTCATATGGTATCTTATCAGGGCCACATGCCTTTCCATTTTTCACTTTCTTCAAAAAACTTACAATCTCTTCACAAGTGATTTCGTCTTCCATTTGCAGTTCACGTTCATTTATCAGAAAATTTATTGGTTCATCATCTGTAACCTGCTCATTCATTCCACCAATGTCCTCCCAGTATTCTTCAACTGCTTTCACCATTTGCATCCTATCTTGCACACTGCAACCATTGACTACTAATTCATCAACTTGAACTTCACTACCTCTATCATTACCTTGTATGAACCTATACCAATCTTTTATTCCATCTGGACCTTTCTTTCTTAGATTTTCAACTTGGTGTCTCTCTTCTTTAACCCTAGCCTCATTGATCATTCTCTTTACTTTCTTCTGCTGGTCCTTGTACTCATTCCATACACTCTGCCATTCATCCTCAGTAATTCTGCGTCTGTCATACATTTTCCTCATACTGCGTTGTTTTTTATTTAAAGTCTTCCTTCTCGTTCGTTCTTCCTTTATCTCACTCGTAAACCACCTAGCATTCCCTGTACTTTTCCTGCATTTCATTCTACCGATCTTTTGCTCTGCCACATCATACAAGGTTCTTGCAATCTCCTTATTTAGGTCATTTACATTTCCACACCTGTTCCAGTTACATCTACTCAATTCATTTCGAAATTCTTCCCAGTTTGCCATTTTAATACGCCAATTTTCTCTTACTCTGCTGGCCTTCTGCATTGACTCCTTTCCACCCCAATTATATTCTAGTACAAGCATTTTATGGTCACTATCAATATCAAAATCATCTTCATCTACGAACATTTCTCTGACATATATTCTTGCTCTACTATTCACTATCATATAATCAATTGCAGTTTTACATTCCCTGCTTTGCCATGTATGCAAGCCATTTCCTATTGTTACATTCAGGTTCTCAAGTTCATTCTCATCACAGAAATCAATCAATTTTTGTCCATTTGCATTCACAGGCTCACCAAGTATACCAACATGGCCATTCATATCACCCATCACAATCAGAGGGCATCTGCAATGCTCTTGCACAATTCTTGTTAATATTTCATACTTTTTTACATTCTCTTGATGAGCTAAAATACCATCAGTTGTCATATAGCATACAACCACAATAACACATTCTCTGGCATGCATTCTTTCACACTTTATTACTAACAGATCTTCACTCTCAGGTTCATTTCCAGCAGGAAGTTCCTCTAATCTCCAATTTAGAGCATTTTTTACAATGAGACCAACTCCACCACCTCTTTTTTGCCAACTTACACGCCCTTTTCCAATCATATAGTACTTACTCTCCTTACATTTTAAACTGACTCTATCACGCATTTGGGTCTCTACTACACCAACACAATCCAAATCTCCATTCTCAAATTCTGCTGAACTTGAACTTGAACTTGAACTTGAGGGCCGACAGAGTCGGGGCCTTTGTAACGGCCTACAATTCCCTCCACAATTTTCACACAAAGAGTTCAGCGCCTGGTACCAGACTTGTCCACTAAACTACTCAGGATCTACGATCCTTGTCACAAGCCTCCATTGGAAGGCATATTCACCGGGACAGCCAGTGTGTCAAAACACCATCCCCGGCACATTGGGTCATTACAGCCCATTCTACCAGACTGGCTCATTCCAGTCACTGTCTCTTACTCCAGGCACGCACAAGAAATACTTTCATAGCCTCAGTGATACTCGCATTACACTCCTGATCCAATCCAGCAAGACAGCTCATACCGCAATCATCTTCAGCACATCTGGCATTCCACTCATTCTCTCCATACTGCTCAGACACCACATTCATAAAACTCTCTCTCTCTTGCTCATACTTACTACATTCCAGCACAAAATGCTCAATTGTTTCCTCTACTCCACTATTACACTGCTGACATAATCTGTTATTATTCTCATTCCATCTCCATGTACGTCTGTTCACACTCAATGACTTACATCTCACAGCAAACAAGAGTTGACTTCCAAAACTACCATCATAGAACAGCTCAAACTTAGGTGCTTTCTTTTTCATATACCAGTTAAGTGTCGGCTTCCGCATCATGCTAAGCTTCCACTTATTCAATCCATACTCTTTCGTTTGTCTCTCAATCTCTTTCTTCCACCTCTTGCAGTCCCACTCAGGCCCTACACCTCCAACATTTATTAAACTCCAGTCATCCACAGGTCTCCCAATTCTAACATGAATAATCTTTTGCATACTGAGTTTCCTTGCATGCCCCCAACATACTTTCTCCCAATAGCTTACACTCAGATTCCATTCAAAGATTTGCCTTACCCACCTGCTATTCTGCATTCTTTCAATTCTCACCTTATAATTCAGCACAGCTTTTATCATTCTTTCTGAAAATAGGCTCCACCCTAGGTCACCTCTAATGGCTTCTATAGCTGTCCATTTCGGAGCACCCAATGCTACACGTCCTACCTTATTTTGTATCACATCCAGCTTTTCAAGATCACTTCCATTCCAAGCAAGAGCACTCATACCATACATGACACTAGGTACAGCAACATACTTCCACATTCCTCTCACACATTCGTACTTGTTTGCTCTGTATCTGGCCACACTACCTAACCGTCCACTCCACTGCATTGCTTTGGCCACTTTCTCACCTTTAGTTCTAGTACATCCATCTTCACTTATCATACAACCTAGATATTTGTATTCTTTTGTTCTACCTATTCTGATTTCTCCAATATTCCACAGTCTGTCTCTATCAGTCTCATCACTATTTATGACCATGACCTTACTTTTATCGGCACCAAAGTTCATCTTGAAATCTGTACTATATCCATTCACAATGTCAAGCATCCTTTGTAGTTCATGACCACATTCACTAACCACAACCACATCATCAGCATACAACAAACAGCTCAGTCTCTCATTACCAACTTTCAGTCCTAAACCACTCCCTCTCAGTCGAACTGCTAATTCTTCTGTGTACAATCCAAACAACAGGGGGGACAGAGTACAGCCCTGTCTCACTCCTCTAACACTCCTCACTTGCCCTGTTTCCAAATTTCCTAACCTGTAGATAGCACTTGTGTTCTCATACAGACTCTGTACAATGTTCACTATTTTTCTGCTAAAACCAACTTTTCTCAAAATTTCAAACAGCCTAACCCGATCCACTCTGTCATACGCCTTTTCAATATCCAGGAATGCTAAATATACCTTCTTGTTATCCTTCTTCATTCGCTCAATTATTTCACTCACTACAAACAGATTATCCTCCCCCCGTCTATCTTGCCTAAAACCATTCTGTTCTTCTCCTAGGACTCCTAATTCCTCAACTAAATTTTTCATTGCTTTCATTTCATTGCTACAAGGTCATTTAACTTTCCTGCATTCCATCCAATCTTGAACTTGAACTTGAACTTGAGGGCCGACAGAGTCGGGGCCTTTGTAACGGCCTACAATTCCCTCCACAATTTTCACACAAAGAGTTCAGCGCCTGGTACCAGACTTGTCCACTAAACTACTCAGGATCTACGATCCTTGTCACAAGCCTCCATTGGAAGGCATATTCACCGGGACAGCCAGTGTGTCAAAACACCATCCCCCGGCACATTGGGTCATTACAGCCCATTCTACCAGACTGGCTCATTCCAGTCACTGTCTCTTACTCCAGGCACGCACAAGAAACACTTTCATAGCCTCAGTGATACTCGCATTACACTCCTGATCCAATCCAGCAAGACAGCTCATACCGCAATCATCTTCAGCACATCTGGCATTCCACTCATTCTCTCCATACTGCTCAGACACCACATTCATAAAACTCTCTCTCTCTTGCTCATACTTACTACATTCCAGCACAAAATGCTCAATTGTTTCCTCTACTCCACTATTACACTGCTGACATAATCTGTTATTATTCTCATTCCATCTCCATGTACGTCTGTTCACACTCAATGACTTACATCTCACAGCAAACAAGAGTTGACTTCCAAAACTACCATCATAGAACAGCTCAAACTTAGGTGCTTTCTTTTTCATATACCAGTTAAGTGTAGGCTTCCGCATCATGCTAAGCTTCCACTTGTTCAATCCATACTCTTTTGTTTGTCTCTCAATCTCTTTCTTCCACCTCTTGCAGTCCCACTCAGGCCCTATTCCTCCAACATTTATTAAACTCCAGTCATCCACAGGTCTCCCAATTCTAACATGAATAATCTTTTGCATACTGAGCTTCCTTGCATGCCCCCAACATACTTTCTCCCAATAGCTTACACTCAGATTCCATTCAAAAATTCGCCTTACCCACCTGCTATTCTGCATTCTTTCAATTCTCACCTTATAATTCAGCACAGCTTTCATCATTCTTTCTGAAAATAGGCTCCACCCTAGGTCACCTCTAATGGCTTCTATAGCTGTCCATTTCGGAGCACCCAATGCTACACGTCCTACCTTATTTTGTATCACATCCAGCTTTTCAAGATCACTTCCATTCCAAGCAAGAGCACTCATACCATACATGACACTAGGTACAGCAACATACTTCCACATTCCTCTCACACATTCGTACTTGTTTGCTCTGTATCTAGCCACACTACCTAACCGTCCACTCCACTGCATTGCTTTAGCCACTTTCTCACCTTTAGTTCTAGTACATCCATCTTCACTCATCATACAACCTAGATATTTGTATTCTTTAGTTCTACCTATTCTGATTTCTCCAATATTCCACAGTCTGTCTCTATCAGTCTCATCACTATTTATGACCATGACCTTACTTTTATCGGCACCAAAGTTCATCTTGAAATCTGTACTATATCCATTCACAATGTCAAGCATCCTTTGTAGTTCATGACCACATTCACTAACCACAACCACATCATCAGCATACAACAAACAGCTCAGTCTCTCATTACCAACTTTCAGTCCTAAACCACTCCCTCTCAGTCGAACTGCTAATTCTTCTGTGTACAATCCAAACAACAGGGGGGACAGAGTACAGCCCTGTCTCACTCCTCTAACACTCCTCACTTGCCCTGTTTCCAAATTTCCTAACCTGTAAATAGCACTTGTGTTCTCATACAGACTCTGTACAATGTTCACTATTTTTCTGCTAAAACCAACTTTTCTCAAAATTTCAAACAGCCTAACCCGATCCACTCTGTCATACGCCTTTTCAATATCCAGGAATGCTAAATATACCTTCTTGTTATCCTTCTTCATTCGCTCAATTATTTCACTCACTACAAACAGATTATCCTCCCCCCGTCTATCTTGCCTAAAACCATTCTGTTCTTCTCCCAGGACTCCTAATTCCTCAACTAAATTTTTCATTCTCTCATTCAAAATACCACAAAAGATCTTACATACTGTGTCACCCAGTGCAATTGGTCTGTAATTTTTAAGTTCTTTCATACTCTTATGTCCACCCTTATGCAACAGAACTACATTACACTTGTTCCAGTCATCCGGTACTCTTTCACTCTTCCATATCTCATCAAATAAACATTTCAACATACTGACTACACTCTCTCCTCCACATTTATAGAACTCATATGGTATCTTATCAGGGCCACATGCCTTTCCATTTTTCACTTTCTTCAAAAAACTTACAATCTCTTCACAAGTGATTTCGTCTTCCATTTGCAGTTCACGTTCATCTATCAGAAAATTTATTGGTTCATCATCTGTAACCTGCTCATTCATTCCACCAATGTCCTCCCAGTATTCTTCAACTGCTTTCACCATTTGCATCCTATCTTGCACACTGCAACCATTGACTACTAATTCATCAACTTGAACTTCACTACCTCTATCATTACCTTGTATGAACCTATACCAATCTTTTATTCCATCTGGACCTTTCTTTCTTAGATTTTCAACTTGGTGTCTCTCTTCTTTAACCCTAGCCTCATTGATCATTCTCTTTACTTTCTTCTGCTGGTCCTTGTACTCATTCCATACACTCTGCCATTCATCCTCAGTAATTCTGCGTCTTTCATACATTTTCCTCATACTGCGTTGTTTTTTATTTAAAGTCTTCCTTCTCGTTCGTTCTTCCTTTATCTCACTCGTAAACCACCTAGCATTCCCTGTACTTTTCCTGCATTTCATTCTACCGATCTTTTGCTCTGCCACATCATACAAGGTTCTTGCAATCTCCTTATTTAGGTCATTTACATTTCCACATCTGTTCCAGTTACATCTACTCAATTCATTTCGAAATTCTTCCCAGTTTGCCATTTTAATACGCCAATTTTCTCTTACTCTGCTGGCCTTCTGCATTGACTCCTTTCCACCCCAATTATATTCTAGTACAAGCATTTTATGGTCACTATCAATATCAAAATCATCTTCATCTACGAACATTTCTCTGACATATATTCTTGCTCTACTATTCACTATCATATAATCAATTGCAGTTTTACATTCCCTGCTTTGCCATGTATGCAAGCCATTTCCTATTGTTACATTCAGGTTCTCAAGTTCATTCTCATCACAGAAATTAATCAATTTTTGTCCATTTGCATTCACAGGCTCACCAAGTATACCAACATGGCCATTCATATCACCCATCACAATCAGAGGGCATCTGCAATGCTCTTGCACAATTCTTGTTAATATTTCATACTTTTTTACATTCTCTTGATGAGCTAAAATACCATCAGTTGTCATATAGCATACAACCACAATAACACATTCTCTGGCATGCATTCTTTCACACTTTATTACTAACAGATCTTCACTCTCAGGTTCATTTCCAGCAGGAAGTTCCTCTAATCTCCAATTTAGAGCATTTTTTACAATGAGACCAACTCCACCACCTCTTTTTTGCCAACTTACACGCCCTTTTCCAATCATATAGTACTTACTCTCCTTACATTTTAAACTGACTCTATCACGCATTTGGGTCTCTACTACACCAACACAATCCAAATCTCCATTCTCAAATTCTGCTACAAGGTCATTTAACTTTCCTGCATTCCATCCACGCACATTTATACATCCAAACCTTACAACACTATTGGACAATTCACGACATTTTTCATTTTTGCTCTGACAGCTTTCCATTCATCCAGTTCCACCTTCCATTGCAATATGAGTACACCCAATCCACTGGATGTATCTCCTGGAGAGTTTCATCTCACCTTCTTGAGTAAGGTGGAATCATCCTTTCAAAAATATCGGTCTATGACTAGGACCGGCAGGCAGCAGGACAAATTATTAAACATCGGAAGTTCGGATCATGATCTTCGTAATAGCACATGATAAAAAACTATCCTTAACCTCAAACTGAACAATAATTAATGAATTACACGTATTGTTATCAGTAAAAATAACAAAAATATAGTCCTAATTATTGGTTATTAGTTCATTAGTAGGCATATAAATATGAAATACTAGTAGGTATTTACAAACATGATGCATTGAACCATACGATACAAGAATTAAATATTATGGAGTAGTGCAAAATATACGATATATGAACTTCTTATTCCATTCATTAAAATGAATGTTGTATTTCACATTGACCTATCAAATTTCTTGCAACAAACGCCATGGCGCAACGACGGTCCCCCGCAAGTCGATATCAACTTCATGCACTAGTGTTGAGTTTTTAAGGGAAACAACACTCCCCGAGGGAAATTACAAGGACTCCAGCTGAAAGTTAGATATGCCTGCTCTTTGTTGAAATTGACTAAATTATTTTAGATGACGACCATCTTCGTTAATTAGAAATACAAAACTTATAATCTTCTTGGTCCTCATGCTTATGTGTACATATATATATATCAATAGCTCAAAGTGAATAGCTCAATAGCTCAATAGCTCAAATATGCGTGGACGGAAGAGCCCGCTTTCGCCGTGCCATGCATTGCTTTCGTTGCGCCTCGATCACCTTTTAGGGTGATTGATGGCGCAGTCGGTAGCGTGCTGGCGCGGTAACTTATAAGTCACGAGTTCGATTCCCATGAACTCCCTGTGCATTTATATATATATATATATATATATATATATATATATATATATGTTTGTGTATATGTATGTATATTATATATACATATGTATGTGTATGTACGTATATGTATAATGTTTATGTATATGGATATGTATTTATATATTTTTTTTCATGCTTCCTTAAAATGACACTTTTGAACATTGGCCGAAACAAACGATTCATATATTATTTCCTGGCATCAATAATTGCGAAGTTTTATGTCATGTACATGTAAACTGTCAAAAGTGTTTTCACCCCACAATGAAAATGCATCGTCCATGAAATTGTGTTATCTCTTATAATTATCATTACATGTATTATCAAATGTAGATTAAGTAAGATTAGGCATGGGCATTACAAGACTCAGTTGTGTGTATCATCTAAGTGTATTAACTTTAAGAGATTTAAAAACCAATGATAGTACCGAGATAAAATATATTTCTCGTGATACTAAAGAAGTGCCAGTTTTCCTTTAGAATGCCTCCAAGAAAGTCGCTGGAACTGACAATCGTAAGTATGTATCTGGCTAGTAAAATGAGTAGCAGAAGCAGTTCTTTTTTAAAAAGTATATACAAAAATTATCATTGGTTTTCAAAATGTCGCAACATGGAGATTTCTAGTCCCTTAATATGCATGGGTATTATAATACCCGTGTCAATGGTTGAACAAAAAATTGTGAGAAAAACCTGAAAATAAATTCCCTTGGTCAAGTTATTCTTAGTTAGGTTACGTTTATAAATACAAGTAATCTATATTACAATACATAGTAATCTATACAGGGTGTTTCAAAAATACACGGCATAATTTCAGGTATGTATTTCCCACATGTAGACAATCAAAATAGTTCATTACAACATATGTCCGGAAATGCTTCATTTCCGAGTTATGGCCTTCACAACATTGAAATTCACCGGAACGTTTTTCTTTCCGCAGGTCGTTGCCATTACAGAAGATGTTCAAAATGACCACCTCCTGCTTGAATACAGACCTCACATCGATGTCTCATTGACCTGCGAACACGATCCCACACTCCAGGAATGTTGCGTATGTCCTCAGAGCGTGCCACAATTCGATTCCGAAGGGATTCCAAATCAGGCACCGGAGACGAATAAACCAATGATTTTAAATGGCCCCACAAGTAGAAATCGAGAGGGTTCAGATCAGGTGAGCGTGGAGGCCAAGCAATTGGGCCACCTCTACCTATCCATCGATCAGGAAATCTTCGATCCAAGTACCGGCGAGCCGTACGACTGAAGTGTGCAGGAGCGCCGTCATGCAAGAAGTGAGCGTGCTGACGATCGATCAGTGGAGTGTCGTCATAAACATCAGGTATGATGTTTTCCAGGAAGTTTGTGTACGCCTGCCCCGTAAGTCTGTTTACAAGTACATGGGGTCCAACTAACCGATCACCAATGATACCGGCCCACATGTTGAGGGAGAACCGCACCTGGTGATGAGATACAACAGTTGCATTTGGGTTTTCATACGCCCATACATGCTGATTGTGGAGATTTGTTATGCCATCTCGTGTGAACTGTGCTTCATCTGTAAATAATACTAAGGCAGGAAAGTTCGGATTTGCAGCACATTGCTGCAAGAACCACTGACAGTACCTAACTCGTGCAGGGTAATCTGCTGGTGACAGCGCCTGTACACGTTGCAAATGGTAAGGATACAATTGATACTCTTTCAGCAGTCTCCAGACAGTCGTATGGGGAACATTCACTTGCAACGCTAACCTTCGTGTGCTGATAGAAGGAGTTCTGTTCACAATCTCCAGAATCTCCTCCTGTTCTTCTGGAGTTGTAGATCTTGGTCGTCCCCTTCCCAATCCAGGAGAGTCAAATTTTCCATACTCGCACAGACGCTGATGGAGACTTACAAATGTCTTCCGATCTGGACATTGTCGCTGTGGGTACCTCTCCTGGTACAAACGACGAGCCAGCGCAGCATTGCCGTCTGCCTTACCGTAGATCAAGTGCATCTCTGCCAGCTCCTGATTTGTGTACATGACACACAGTCGAACGCCAAACACAACACTGAATTTAACCTTCGCCTAGGAATGATCTGTCAGAGTGCCCTCTTAATGTGTCCTTTGACGGCAACGACCTGCGGAAAGAAAAACGTTCCGGTGAATTTCAATGTTGTGAAGGCCATAACTCGGAAATGAAGCATTTCCGGACATATGTTGTAATGAACTATTTTGATTGTCTACATGTGGGAAATACATACCTGAAATTATGCCGTGTATTTTTGAAACACCCTGTATAGTACAATCTCTATTTGAAATAAAGTTTCTTTCTATTTGTACACCTCTGATAGTTTGTCTATTAGTACACCTCGTATAGTTTTCCTATTATTATGCCTCGTATGGCTTATCTATTTGTACACCTCGGATGGTCTTTCAATTAATACTCCTAGTATAATAATAATAATGAAGGCATCTACGGATGCTTTATTTCCAATCAAGCCTGATACATATATGAACTTTGAACTTCTCCCAAATTGGGGAAACTATTGAGTTTTTTTTTTTTGAAAGGTTGAATTGGAAACTTGAGATCAAGCTGTTAGATTATCGATTTCAAGGAAGAGGATGTTCTTTTACAAGGGCGAGGTCACCAGTTGGCGTCAACGCCAACACTTAATTAATAAACTAATTGACTTTAATCTGACTCAGAAGGAGTTCGGGTAATTCGAGTTGCCTTCCTGGCATCTATTATTCCACTTGCACTTTTGCCTCTGCAGGATAATGACGGAACTGATATTCTCGCCTGGTTTTTATTTATGTGGACTCTGAGTGCCGTGACTACGGCAGCAGTAAGGGGATCCACTTCTCGAGGAAGGAGATCCGGGTCCAGTGAGTAGCCGCACTTCAGCAGGTGCCGCGGCTCGAGGGAATCCGGGGTGGATCCCGGCGAGAGTTGGATTTGTTAGTGTAATATCCCGCAGGTGCGGTAACCGTTTGATTATATGAGTGGCGGAAGGAGGTAGTTATTTTCTGCTAGTGCCTTGAGGCTTGGGCGAATGATGGGTAGCCGTGTGGCTTAGGTGAATTGAGAGCCGTGTGGCTTAGGTGAATTGAGAGCCGTGTGGCTTAGGTGAATTGAGAGCCGTGTGGCTTAGGTGAATTGAGAGCCGTGTGGCTTAGGTGAATTGAGAGCCGTGTGGCTTAGGTGAATTGAGAGCCGTGTGGCTTAGGTGAATTGAGAGCCGTGTGGCTTAGGTGAATTGAGAGCCGTGTGGCGAACAGAGTTTTGAGGGATGTTGATTGAATGTTGGAAGTGATTGTTTGTGTGTCGGCCTCCCAGGATCTTCCGTGGAATAGCACCAGCACAACCTAATTATTCAAGTATCACGGTCTAGCACCACCATGCGCACAGTTTGAGTCGTTTGGCGAAAGTGACGCTTGAGCGGTTGAATGTTGCTGACAAGGCGACATTGGAAGTTCGTTAAGGATCAAAAAGTGATTTCTTAGAGGTTGAATTTTTCAGTACACAATTTTAATAGAATTGAGGATAGAAGTTAATTAATTCCGTAATGAAATTTTATTTTAATGGTTGGATTTATTTTAATGAATTTTTAAATGATCATTTTGAGAATTTCCGAAATTTATACTGAGTTGCGTGCCGAAGGTTCGCTACAGCTACCCTCCCCCCAAAGGAGACCGAAAGGTCTGGGGGCGGCGAAGCCGATACCCGACAAGTGCGCTGAAAGGGAAAAACTCCGACGGAGTTCCCAAAGAACTGTGACAGAAGAAACATAAGGAAGAATTGACAGAACATAGTTAACCACCCTAAGTCTGCGCATAACGGGCTGGCGGACGAACAAGTCTGCCAGACCTGCTACACTGCTCGGGAGCTGTAGAAGGGTTAGGCCGGGGAACTGTGAAGGTTGCTGTTTGGATACCCGACTGGGATAACGAAATGGTATCATGATTTGAGGCAAAATTTTCAGGAGCATTACTCAAGGTGGGGTCAACCGTATCCCTCTGTTCCGACCGCGCTCTTTGAGCGGTAACTCGGGGAACAAAGCACTCGTTACAGTCCATCAACAGGGGTAATCTCCTAGCACTGTCCGACAAGTGTAAGTTGAGGGGCGCCACAGGTGTTGACCTGAGGCTAATTTGCAACCTAGGTTGTGGTGGCTCACGAGAGTTTGTGGGAGTGTCGTCCGAAAAGGACAGAAACGCCGCCTTAAGGCGATCTATGCTGACACTGTCGCTTTTTGTGCCCCTTTCGATTATAAAATATTTAGAAGACCTCTTTAGAACCCTGAAGGGGCCATCATATGGGCGTCGCAATGGAGTCTTTACCCCGTCTACCCGGACGTAAACATGAGTACAATTCTGTAAGCAAGGGTCTAAACTTTCAGATGGTGAAGGAAGGCGAGGTGGTTTGTAAATTACTTCGCTCATAACGCGCTTTAGGCGTGCTGCGTAATCGGCGATTTGGCTGGGGGAATCATCGGTTTGGTACGTGGAATCAATAATATCACCAGGCAATCGTAAGGACTTCCCGTAAAGCAGTTCAGAGGACGTACACTTTTGATCCTGCCTATATAGGTTGCGCAGAGTAAGCAAGACACCCGGCAACCTGTCCACCCAATCATTGTGGCACTTTAAGCAGCGGAGTGCCGCTTTGAGGTCTCGATGGACTCTCTCGATGAGTCCGTTCGATTGGGGGTGGTATGCGGTGGTGGAAAGGTTAGTAGTACCTAGGATTTTGGAGATCTCTAACCACAGGGTGGAGGTGAACTGAACCCCACGATCATGCGTGATGCTCAGGGGGACGCCAAAACGGGCAATCCACGTTTCGACAAAAGTGCGTGCTACAGTTTCCGCAGTTATGTTAGCGATGGGGACGGCCTCAACCCAGCGTGAAAAGCGGTCTATCATAGTAAGTAAGTAACTGTACCCACGAGAGTTAGGAAGGGGACCCACGAGATCGACGTTGACTGCGTCAAATTTTCCCCCCGAAAATGCACAAGGTTGAATTGCGGCTTTGTTGTGCCGAGTGACTTTGCTTGCTTGGCAATCCGGACAATTTCGAACGAACTCTCTTATGTCCCTACGCATCCCGGGCCAGACAAAACGATCTGCGATTAGGCGGAAAGTTCTATCCGTCCCAGGATGCGACAATTGATGGTAATGCTTAATGGTGGGCAAGCGCAATGTTTTAGGAAGGTAGTATCGGTTAGGCCGGTCGGCGTCACAGTAAACGCCTTCTCTGAGTGAGAGCTTTAAGGAGGAGTCGGGGCACTCAATTAAGTTATGGATTTCCAAGTCGCACTGCTGCGCACGAATGACATCGGCTAGCGAAACCGCTTGTACAGAGGGTCGGAACTCGGGTGCTGACGGGTTTAGTACCGCGCTGTACACACGCGATAAGCAATCAGCAACCGTATTTTCCTCGCCTTTGATGTGCCTGATGTCATTCGTGAACTGCGCGATAAAACTCAGGTGCCGGCTTTCCCTAGGGGAGTGGCGCTCGGGAGGCATTCGGATTGCGTTGAGTATAGGCTTGTGGTCAGTAAAGATTATGAATTGACGGGCTTCAAGGGTGTAGCGAAAGTGCTTTACCGCTAAGTAAATGGCTAGGAGCTCTCTCCCGAACGTGCTGTAACGTTGTTCGGTTGGGGAGAGCTTGCGGCTGAAAAACGCCAACGGGGAAGTGACATTATTTACTGTTTGTTGCAAGACAGCACCGACCGCTATACTCGACGCATCCACCAACAGGCTGAATTCTGCCTCAGGGTGTGGGTAAGCTAATTCTGTAGCAGTGGCGAGTCTCTCTTTGATGAGCTCGAACGCTCTCTCTGCCTCCCCAGTCCACTCGACCGTAACGGGTTTTCCTCTCTTTTTAGGTTTAATCAAGGAGGTGAGCGGGGCAAGGGTCTCTGCACAGTTCCTCAGGAATCGGTGGTAAAAATTAACCGATCCCAAGAACCTGCGCAACTGTCTTTGGGTAGTTGGTCTAGGAAAGTCCCGTAATGCTGCCACTCTTTCGGGAAGCGGCTTAATTCCCCTCTCGCTAATGTGGTGACCCAAGAAAGTCAATTCCTTCTCTCCCAACACACACTTCTCTGGATTGATTAGTAGTGAGTGCGACGCTAGTCGTTTGCAAAGCTCTCTCAGATGATGAACATGTTCCTCAGGCGTCCCCGAGGCCACTAGCACATCGTCAAGATAACAGTACAAAAAGGGTAAGTCGGAAAGGACTTCCGTCATGTGACGCTGAAAGGTCTGAGGAGCATTACGCAGGCCATATGGCATGCGAAGATACTCGAACAGACCAAACGGCGTGCACACAGCGGTCTTATTAATAGAACTCTCGTGCATCGGAATCTGCTGGAAGGCGCGTTTCAAATCGATTTTCGAGAAGATTTTTGCCCCTGCGAGATTGGCAGTGAAGTCCTGCAGTAGGGGAATGGGGAATCTATCTGGTGTGGTGACTGCGTTAAGCATCCTATAATCCCCGCAGATCCGCGTCTCACCATTCGCTTTAGGCACTAAGATCAAAGGACTAGACCAGGGACTCTTTGAGATACGAACTGTCCCATCAGCTATCATCCGCTGGAATTCAGACTTTACCTCCTGCAATCGGTCTGGGGGAAGACGCCTTACTTTAGCGTGAACGGGCGGGCCACTCGTCTCAATATAGTGTTCCGTCAGCGTGTTGTGATTAGGGTTTACGTTAGGTAAGGAAAGGGCAGGGAATTCTGCCAACACTTGCTCGTATGGGCAAGTGATAGCGACGTTTGGGGTAACGCTAGCTGTTACGTTCACCAAATTGACAGAGTGGAGAGCCCTTCTTTCACTGGATTCGCTATCAAATAAGCATCTGTTTCTCACGTCCACCACGAGCGCAAACCTCTGCAGAAAGTCCGCGCCAATGATGGCCGTGTCCACGTCCGCCACAATGAATACGAAATCCATTGTACGCTTGAGATTCAGGGAACAAGTTATTGACTTTGTGCCGTAGCATAGGATGGGTGAGCCGTTTGCGGCTTTCAGACTCGGGGTTCCCATACCCTGTTTCTCTATTTGGGAGGCCGGGATAAGGCTGACAGCACTACCCGTATCTATGAGGAATCTAATACTGGTCATGGGGTCAAAAATCGTAAGGCATCGAGTCAATATCGGTTTAGTAAGCGACGGCGTCTGACTCGCTCTTACGCCGCGCTGTACCCGTTTTTTTGATGTAGGAGTGCAAACATTGGGCATCCGTTGCCCTCACATTTCCGAGCCCTATGCAGATACTTCCTATGGAACCAGCAGAGTTCCTCTTCCAAATTGTCTCGTGAGTTTGGACCATGACCGGTGTCTGGTCTAGCGGTCCCATGACGCTTTGTGAACGAACGATTCCTACTATTTATTCTGTCAAATGGGACGGTATCTGTATGATTATCAAACTTCTGGACCAACTCGTTTTCGCGTGCCACCACGTTCACTCTATCTGTGTGTTCGGCTTGCTGGTTAGCAACTTCTAGTGCTCCAACTCGCTGAACTAGCGTGCGCAACAGCGTGTCGGTATCACCCACACTCGTCTGACTGACTATTGGAGTTGCGACCGGGTTATTTTGTGACAGGGTCTCGCATCCGAGGAGTTTCTCGGCATATTCTGCAACCTCCGTGAGGTTGAGTGACGAGTTTGGGGTAAGTAGAAATGGGTGCAGGCGTGCAGGCAAGCGTTGGATGTACAATGCCTTCAGGGTATTGTCATCCATCACTCCCTTCGCTAGCTTCCACATTTCCTTAAGAAGCTCTAACGGTGTTTGGCTAATGTAGGTGGTAAGATTACTCGTCAAAGCTTGGATTCTTTGGTCCCTATCTTTGATGTACCTCTTCAAAATATGACCTTTGAGAGTGGAATAAGGCCTCTCCGCGTTCGCATCGCATACGACTGAAAGGTCGTCTAAGATGGTCGCGGGAATGGCCCTCAATAATGCATAATACTTAATTTTCTCACACGTGATAGCTAGGTTTTCGAAATGGCCTTCTGTTTGGAAAAACCAAGAATCCAAACTTTGAATCGAGAGGGGTGTCAGTTTGACGCACTGTGTTTGGTTGACGTTATAGTCGTTATTGTCGTTCGGAGGCATACTTGCGCCCACTGTTTACCACGAAATTATTGATAACACGCGTTGCAATAGCTTTTGTTTCGTACAAGATTTTTTTATATACTTTTGTGCTTCAGTAGCAATGGTGCTGCAGTAGCAATGGAGAATGAGAAGGTTGTTAAAAAGAGCTTCAGTAGCAATGAGAAACAATCCTATCGGAAGGTCTCCTGAGGTTTTGCTTCAGTAGCAATGGAAATGTATGAAGAGTTTTGTTAGTATAGGCTGCAGTAGCAATAACTTAATATTAGGGAAGAGTTTAGAGAGGAAATGCTATGCTTGACTACTGAAGAATGAGGAGCAGAGTACTACCTCCTTCAAGACAACCATCAACAGAAGTCGACAGTACTGGCATGCGCTCATCAACCCACAAAGGACAACTGTGCAAGTGAAAACACTCTGGTATTAATGCTATTAATAGTCACCAATATGAACTTTGAACTTCTCCCAAATTGGGGAAACTATTGAGTTTTTTTTTTTGAAAGGTTGAATTGGAAACTTGAGATCAAGCTGTTAGATTATCGATTTCAAGGAAGAGGATGTTCTTTTACAAGGGCGAGGTCACCAGTTGGCGTCAACGCCAACACTTAATTAATAAACTAATTGACTTTAATCTGACTCAGAAGGAGTTCGGGTAATTCGAGTTGCCTTCCTGGCATCTATTATTCCACTTGCACTTTTGCCTCTGCAGGATAATGACGGAACTGATATTCTCGCCTGGTTTTTATTTATGTGGACTCTGAGTGCCGTGACTACGGCAGCAGTAAGGGGATCCACTTCTCGAGGAAGGAGATCCGGGTCCAGTGAGTAGCCGCACTTCAGCAGGTGCCGCGGCTCGAGGGAATCCGGGGTGGATCCCGGCGAGAGTTGGATTTGTTAGTGTAATATCCCGCAGGTGCGGTAACCGTTTGATTATATGAGTGGCGGAAGGAGGTAGTTATTTTCTGCTAGTGCCTTGAGGCTTGGGCGAATGATGGGTAGCCGTGTGGCTTAGGTGAATTGAGAGCCGTGTGGCTTAGGTGAATTGAGAGCCGTGTGGCTTAGGTGAATTGAGAGCCGTGTGGCTTAGGTGAATTGAGAGCCGTGTGGCTTAGGTGAATTGAGAGCCGTGTGGCTTAGGTGAATTGAGAGCCGTGTGGCTTAGGTGAATTGAGAGCCGTGTGGCTTAGGTGAATTGAGAGCCGTGTGGCGAACAGAGTTTTGAGGGATGTTGATTGAATGTTGGAAGTGATTGTTTGTGTGTCGGCCTCCCAGGATCTTCCGTGGAATAGCACCAGCACAACCTAATTATTCAAGTATCACGGTCTAGCACCACCATGCGCACAGTTTGAGTCGTTTGGCGAAAGTGACGCTTGAGCGGTTGAATGTTGCTGACAAGGCGACATTGGAAGTTCGTTAAGGATCAAAAAGTGATTTCTTAGAGGTTGAATTTTTCAGTACACAATTTTAATAGAATTGAGGATAGAAGTTAATTAATTCCGTAATGAAATTTTATTTTAATGGTTGGATTTATTTTAATGAATTTTTAAATGATCATTTTGAGAATTTCCGAAATTTATACTGAGTTGCGTGCCGAAGGTTCGCTACACATATCACCTTGTACATTGGATTTTCAAATGCCTTATAACTAACGCCAGGACGCCATGACGCTTTCCCCCGGTCAAGACCGGTACCCATTTCAGACACCTGGGTAGAGTGGGGTATTGTGCTTGGAATTTTTCTCCTATACCCAACAGAGAAAATCGCCACTGCCAGCGCCGAGTTTCGAACCCGGGTCCCGGCCGCACGGCGGCGGAACCTATAGCACATGGCTATCGCGAGCACATAGAACTTTTATAGTATAGAACTTTTGTCAGACTATTAGCACACCACGTATGGTTTGTCTATTAGTACGCCTCGTATATTTTGTCAATTGATATGCCTCGTATGGTCTATCTATTTGTACACCTCTGTTAGTTTGTCTATTAGTACACCTCGTATAGTTTGTCTATTATTATGCCTCGTATGGCTTATCTACTTGTACACCTCGGATGGTTTGTCAATTAGTACTCCTCGTATGGAACTTTTGTCTTAGGATGTCCTATATTAAGAAACTTTTAAAAGCCAATATGTTGGCATGTATCTCATGTGGCAACTTGGAAATTAACGTTTTTTCTTTTTTTAAGTTTACCTATGTTCTGTTTTTCAGCGCTTATTACTCTCATTCGCAACTTTTATGTTCTCTCAACTTCTTTTATAACTTGTTCTTTGCACAGGGAATCTTATGTGGAAGCACACCTTGTGTATAGATTCCCCTTTCCCTCAACTAGATATTCAATGGTACTTTCCTTGCTTCACAGCATCTTTATTACGGTTAGAGAGGTTCTAATTTAATTAAGCGGAGAATGAGAGCAAGTTTTTACTTTTTGATTGAAGAAGGGAAACTGCTAACACAGCAGACCCTTGAACTCGTGGCCATTTCACATGAATAGCGGACGCTCCTGAGAACTAGGCTGCAATAACCTTAAATAAAAACTACTCAACGCACATTGATGATGATAATAATAATAATAATAATAATAATAATCTCGGTTAACGACAACTTCGGTCAACGACTAATTAGTTGTCGCTTTGGTAGTTTACCAAAGTAACCTTCGTCTTGATGCAATTATGATTTCATAGCAATATTATTAAGAGTAATCTTAGCCCGTAAGTTCAATTTTATCCACCGAGAACTTCACGGAACCAACCATGCCGAGGCAAACCTGATAGAGCGAGACACGAAAATTTGGTGCATATCAATATTCTTCCCGTACTTGACGATGCATGGGGGCTATCCAGAGTTTAATTTCATTGATAGTAGCTAGAACCCCCGGGTGGGGTTCCAGCTACCCGCCCTCACTATGGCCGAGCGCTGACCCATGCTGGAACCCCCTCTCGACAGAGAGTTGAGGATATAAGCACAATAGCTACGATATAACGAAAATATTTTTGCAATTCTAAAAACATTAAAAGTTTGCATGTTTTGTCGATGTACAGAAGTATAGTAGTAGTAGTATTAGCATCGATTTGCTAGCGCTTCAGTAATTCGTACTATATCGCGCCGTAGGTCTCACAGTTCAAAAAATACAACATTCACATCATTTCAGCAAAAGCACATTATATAATCTCTATTCAAAGTTCATCACAATTACCATTATGGAGACATAGCAACATCCATCGCAAAAACCGTTTCAACTTCCACCCACATTTTGTCATCTTATAAGAGCCCCAGTTGATTTTTGAAGAGACCTTCTACAGATCCACGCACACTTTGTTAGCACGGGCAGCCAAAGGCCCCATAGGGGATTTCAGCTGCCCACCCATTTATGGCCGGGCGCCTTACCCACGCTGAAACCCCCAGAGGCATCTACGCAGCGCGCCCGGCCATATTGCAGTTTAGTCTTCCACATCTCAGATGTGAAGAAGTTCCTTGCTTACGCTGTTCTTTCTCTGGTTAAATTTCTGACATCAGATTACACTTTTCTAGGAACATTTTAAGCGCTGATACATCGAAAGTTGAGCGTAAAATTTCCCTGAGCATTCCGATCATTACATCCTCATCAGGACCTCGCAGTCTCGGGAAACACACATTCCTGGCAGCTGCATATCGAGGGCACTCAACAAGAAAGTGTTTGACAGTCAGAGGAACGTGGCACCGCTCACATCGTGGCTGTGGCTGTCGCTCCATCAAGTGCCCGTGCGTCAAACGGGTATGGCCAATACGGAGGCGGCAGAGTATCACCTCCATCCGACGAAAGCGACAACTAGAAGATATCCACTCACGCACGGTGGGTTTAATACTTCTTAATTTATTATTAATTGTTCTATCCCACTCCTGTTGCCACAAACTTCTCACTGCAGCCTTTATCCGAGGGTAGTAGTCTCGGAATGGGACCATCAAGTTCAACGTTTCCCCATTTGTCTCCGCAGCTCGCTTAGCCTCCCGGTCAGCTCGCTCATTGCCCGATACTTCCACATGTCTGGGCACCCAGCATAACGTGACACTCTTACATCTACTCAAGGTTTATTAACATTACGAGAATCTCAACAATGAGTGGGTGTGTACTATTATACATTTGCGTGGCCTCTATTACGCTTTTCGAGTCGACAAAAATTGTAAAAGAGCCACATGGGTAGTCCTCAATCAATTTCAGTGCCTCCACCACACCGTACAATTCTGCTGTGAAAATTGATGACTCTGGGAGTAGTTTCATTGCACTGACCCTTCCCCAGACACGACGGCACATCCCACGGCGTCTCCCGTTTTGGATCCGTCAGTGTACAACTTCACGGAGTTTGCGTGCTTTTCAAGTACATGGTCCATGAAAATTCCCTTCAGGATGTGATCGGGCATGGATTCCTTCTTGGGCATCCGGCATCCTGGGCAAAAACTTTCTATAGGGACGCGCCATGTCGCAGAGTTGTCCAAGAGTACTGGGAGTATACGCATGGGTCTCAATTGCATTGTGGCTGTAATCGCTGGGTAATCCACAGATGCGGGTATGAAATGTGGAAAAGGCAGGTGTCGACCAAGGGGCGCGTGCACACTGGCCCATGCAGGAGACAAAGGGACTTGCTCCAGCCTGGCTAGGTACTGTAAGGTTAGTTGCACACGTCGGAGCCACAGGGGTGGCTCTCCGCTCTCCACGCACAGGCTGTAAGAGGGTGAGGATCGAAAAGCACCAGTGCTTAGCCTGATAGCTGCATGGTGCACTGGATTCAACTTAGCAAGTGAGGATTCTTTGGCATATTGATATACTATACAGCCATAGTCTATCTTGCTCCTGATGAGGGTTCTATATAGTCGCAACAACGTCACTCGATCTGCTCCCCACGTTACTCCAGATATACACTTTAGGAGATTCATTCTCCGAGCACACTCAACCTTGAGAGCAGCCAGGTGGGGTTTCCAGTTGAGCTTATCATCCACAGTCATCCCCAAAAACTTTACGCTGCGCTCAAAAACTATCTGTCCCTCCCCCAGCACCAGTCGAGGAGGATCACAGCGGCCGAGGCCTTGGAAATGAAGGCCTACAGTCTTCTCAGTAGAAAACGTAAAGCCATGCTCAAGAGCCCAGTTGTTTACACTGTTGATGGCTTTCTGCATTCTGCGGGTCGCCGCAGGCAAAAATGCAGACGTTGAATAGAGCATAAAGTCATCCACATACAGCGAGGCCAAAATGCCAGGAGGAAGGACTGTAGTAATTCCATTCAGGGCGACATTAAATAACGTGCAGCTCATGACGCTACCCTGAGGCAAGCCTTCACGCTGAAGCTGCAGTGAGGAGAGCGTACCACCCACTCTAACACAGAAGGTTCTCTCACCAAGGAACTTCTCGATATACAAGGCCATATTACCGCGGAGTTCATATCCATGCAGCGATTTGAGGATCCCATATCTCCACGCAGTATCATAGGCCTTGTGCAGGTCGAAGAAAACACATATAGTCTGGCGACGTTCTGCGAGGTTAGCTATTAGATAGTTCTGAAGGCGCAGCAGAGCGTCTACGGTCCCGCGGTGTTGTCGGAAACCAAACTGTACAGGGTTCACCAGCTCTTCAGTCTCCAGCCATCGCGTTAGCCGGACATTTACAATCTTTTCCATCAGTTTTCCAAGACAGCTAGTCAGGGCAATGGGTCGATAGTTATCAGGGTTGGAGGCAGGCTTATTGGGCTTTGCAAAGGCCATGATTATTGCTGTTCGCCATTGTTGCGGATATGTGTGCGTAGTCCAGATTTTGTTGTAAATATAGAGAAGGCATGATATTGCCGTATGATCCATTTTCTTTATCATTTGGTAGTGAATCCCATCAGGTCCGGGGGCTGCGTTTTTGCACTTTTTCAAGGCACAATAAAGTTCCATCATTGTGAGGGGATCGTTGTACGGATAGATGGAGTCAGTCAAAAAATCTAGCAGTCGCCGCTCCTGCTGACGTCTGAGAGCCGAGGAGGCATGCCCGCTGCTAACACGACAGAAGCTCCGGGCCAACACTTCTGCTACACGCTCCGGGTCTGCGGTGAGAGAGCCATCAATTTCCAAACACGGTCGCCTGTGTCCATAATTTCCCTTCATTTTATTAACTCTTTGCCATACCTTAGCCATGGGAGTATCAGTGTTCAGGCCGGAGACATACTTCTGCCATGATGTCTTACGCGCTACATCCTTGACTAGTTGCGCTCGAGCTCTGGCTCGGTTATAGGCGATCTTATGTGCCAGCTCCTTGGTTCGTTGATAGCGCCGTAAGGCTCGTTTCTGCTCACTATTGGCTACTGCACACTCGATGTTTCACCATGGAACACGATGTTTCTGACAGCCTCCCTGAGACTTTGGGATGGCAGCGTTGGCAGCTGCACACACCGTTCCGACAAAACGATCGACTAGCTCATCAACACTGTATCTCTCATCCGGTTCTTTCATTCGTGAGCCGGTTTCAAAGTCACTCCAGTTGGCCTTCTTGAAATTAAATCGTGGATCCGTGGGCACAGGTTGGCACCGTGCGACACACAGAAGGATGGGATAGTGGTCACTACCATACGTATCGTCAAGCACAGACCACTGAGTATCAGGAAAGATGTCGGGCGTACACAGGCTGACGTCGATTGCAGAGGAGGTACCGCTTTGTACATGGAAATGAGTGGGAGCTCCGGTGTTCAACAGGCACAACTTGGTAGCATCCAAAAATTCTTCCACCGCTCTTCCATGTCGATCGTTTATCAGATTGCCCCAGCGAACATGTTTGGCGTTTGCGTCCCCAAGGATGAAAGCAGGTCTTGTTAGTTGATTGCTAAGGAGGGTGAGATCCTGTGAGGTTAAGGGATCTCCTGGTGAGGTATAGATGTTGCATACCGTGATCATACGCTGCCCAACACACATACGGAGGGCCAGGGCCAGTAATCTAGTATTGATGGCTATTTTACTGTAGCCAACATCTCTCCGCACAAGTATTGCAAGTCCCGTTCCGGGCACCGGATTAGGCACCGGGGAATAAACCTCAATACAATAGTTGTTTGGAGGTGCTGGGTTCAGGTTTCCAAGAAGGGTCTCCTGTAGGCAAACGCAACATGGTTGGTACTCCTCAAGGAGGGCCCTCAAATCTCCATAGTTGCGGCGAAATCCTCTAATATTCCATTGGATATAGGTGGTCATGGTTTACCCTTTCGAGGTTTAGCACGCGTGGAGTCCTTTTCCACACCCTCAATCAGGGCGGTTGCTAGATCAGGCGGCACGGGGCTTGTGGGTCTATCATCCCACGTATGTATTGGCACTGCAGGAGGAGGCTTAGTCGGGAAACCTCGCGGAACCAGATATCTCTTCATCATGTGTGATGCAATATCTTCTGGGACAATTGTGAAGCGCTCCAGAGAACGGACACGCTGGGTCACAATATGTCGTTCACAATCCCGCTCAGACCTACGACTGTCCGCACGAGGAACCGAAAGGTCACGCCCAGCGCTCCCCACAGCACCACCCCCACGGCTGTACACCCGCACGTCTGGTCGAGGCACTCTTTCCACTTTACTTCCTGGCTCCGATACGCCCACAATAGGGGCGGCTGACTCCAGAGCAGGCTCTCCAGTCCGTCCTGAGTTTTCCTGGCTTGGAAAAAGATCAGGAGCTTTTTCGATGACTCTAGGTGTCTTGGCCACTTTCCCCTGACTGCCGCTGTGGGTCGGGGACGTGCCGCTCTGCGTTCGCTTTCTTGAGGTTATAATTGAGGGAATCGTTCTCAATGGTTCATTAGATGGATTTGGCTGGTCAGCAACTGTAGTTTCGGTAATACTGAGGGGTGGATTTCTTTTTGCTTTAATTTTGGGTACAGATGGTTGTTTTACGGTTGTAGATATTTCCGGTAGGGGCGCTCTACTAGTACCGGGCTCCTGTCTCACTGCAGCGTCCCTCTGTTGGTCCCGGCAGCAGGACCGAAGGCACGGTTGACGGGCGCCGCTTGAGGGGCTTTTACCTTCTCTGCATATGTACCCTGAGTCTTATTAAAACGACTGCCAACAACGCGCCTAGCCTCGCCATAGCTGATGCGTTGGTTTGCCTGCACTGCTATGATTTCCTCTTCCAGGTTGTAATAGAAACAAGCCTGGGAACTAGCAGGGTGTTGCTCATCACAGTTGGCACATCGGGGAGATTTAGCGCAAGGCAGCTCATGCTGCTCTTCCGCGCAGTTTACGCACACGCCAGGCTCAACACGACAGGACCTTGCACCATGCCCAAAGTCCTGACACTTGAAACAGCGGCGTGGCTTTGGCACGTACTGGCGCACGGAGCATCTAGTCCATCCAATCTCCACGGACTGTGGTAGGTGACAGCGATCAAAAGTAAGGATGTAGATCGATGAGGGCGTCAAAACGCCTCGCTCAAATCTCTTGATCCGGTACAATGACTTCACTTCAAATTGCTTAAGTTCCTCCAGGAGGCGTTCGTCGCTATACTGAGGGTAGTTATCGTACCAGATGGTACCCTTGCACTCGTTGAGTCTGTCATGTGGAGAAACCTGCACGCCAACTCCTGCAAGGGACCGCAGGCCTAAGATAGCCGCACTTTGATGTTGATTACGCACCTTTACCAGTAGGCCACCGTTCCGGGTCTCCGTTACCTTGGCAGGTCTGCCGCCAAGTCCCCCGCACAGGTGACGGTTAGCTTCAATCACGTCAACGTGGCTCATGGGCGATCCGTCCTTTATTTTGATTATGAAGAATCTCTTAAATTCCGTGGGAAGAGTTTTACTTTCGTTGTCATCAACTCTGGCTAGGGGCTCTGCAAATAAATGTTGCCGCCGAACATGGCGCTTGGGTCGGCGCGGTAGCACCCTTTGGCTCTGAGTTGGTGGGACGTAGGGTTCAAGACTAAGTTTTGTTTTCTCAGATGGCCTGGCTTCAGCGTCACCACTCGCAGGAGGCTGCGATGGTGTTAGCTGCGCCAAAGGCAGAGTTGGGGGGAGTCCAGTACTTGTGTCCGTTTGCAAAAGCCGTGTCGTTACCGAAGGTGAAGTAGGTGAAATTTCCATGTTGAGCAAGGTTTGGTTTCACCTGTCACCCCGAGCCGGCACCAAAAATCGGCCGCCTAAAAGGGGATCCCTGATGACGGGCACACGTAGTCCCAACGGGAACGCTCGCTAGGTACAGGCATAGCAGTCAGAGTAACCAGGATCAGTAGGTTGATGCGCTTGACTAGTCAAGGGCGCGTTCCCGCACGCCAAGGACGTTTAAGCAGCCTCCCGCCTACCCAGCCACCCCTCCCACTAGCCCTCGCCGCATGCGACTTCAAACTGGCAGGACGGGCCTAGGCTCCCGCCAGCCCCGCCATTTAGAAGGTCCAAGTCAGTAGGGTGGTCACATGCTGCCATCTCTCTTCGTCTGACCCCTCAACCCAGGCCACTCTGCCATGGTTGCACCTGGGCAGCACAGCCCTGGGCATCATAGAGGCACGCAAGCCCCCTCCCCGCGACAAGGGCGAGATGGCGCGAGGGGGTACAGAAGTATAAAAACTGTAAAAATTATTGCACAAGTCAGAGAAAGAGTTCTTGTGGAAGATTTAAATTCCGAATCTATCGCCATTCCGAACAATCATAGCAAGGTGTTTTTTATTTACTTTTAATCGACTCATAAATTAACGTTAGGATGCTTGTGCTTAAGATAGTGAAGGTTGTCTTATTCCAATCATTCAAGCCTGATACGTATCATATTGTACATTGGTTTTTCAAATGCCTTCCTGACGCAATGACGGTTACCCCCAGTCAAGCCGGTACCCATTTCAGACACCTGGGTAGAGAGGGGAATTGTGGCCGAGTTCTCCCTTTTCCCAATGGGAGAAAAACCGGGCAGCAGTGCCAGGATTCGAACTGCCGACACCTTCTCGTGAAGGGCGCACTCGCAACCACTCGGCCACGGTGACCCCAAGCAGCGCATGTCACCAACGACTTGGCCGCACCAACAAAACAATGAAGCACACATTTTCCCCGCAGACATTTGCACTACTTTTTGAACTCTATAAGCATCAATATTAGATTCGAAATGGAAGCCGAGGAAAATAAAAGAGGTGTAGCATAAACTGTGTCATTTGAGGTCAACAGCAAAACTCGACTGTACATTACGGGCTCACCAGCAGCAGGGTCAGCTTCCCTGCCAAACCGGTCACCAGAGCAGGCTACTCGTATATAAGAGTGACCAATATACTATACGTTACCTCTAGTTCGATAGCTCCGAGCAGGCAAGAGCTATCCAAGTATGGAATGGAAACACCAAGATACGTACGCAAGAAACAGTGCAATAATACGCAAATGAGGACATCTCTTCTAATGTCACTTTCTCTCGAAAAGATTATTAGACTAGACGTTAGTTCAAGCCTCTCTAGCGACATCAAATGTGTTCCGAGGAGAGGAAAGAGGAAGGCACCATTTAGCATGGAATTAAGAGATGGGCAATCTATGCACAATTGTGTTCCCTCTCAAGATTCCTTGCGCAGATCAACAACAAGATCAAAAGAAAAGAAAATAAGATAAGAGTTGGAGACAATAGTTATAGGAAACAAAAACAGACAGCAATGAACGAAAAAATAACTGTTTAGCGACAAATAAAAAATTATTACATTTGAAAGGAAATAAAGGAAAAAGAGAAAGAAAGAAGAAAAAGAGAAAGAAAAGAAAGAAGAAAAAAAGAGAGAAAGAAATAATGAAAGGAAGACCTCGCTGAGCTCTCGTGCCTCGGTGAGGGGACCAGAGCACGCACCGCCTCACTGCCTCACCGAGGCAGGAATGATCTCATTTGAGGCAGTGGAAACCTGCCAACAGAGGTCGCGTCAAGACCATATCTCGTATTTCACTGCTAGACAAACACTTGGCAGGTCTAGGGCAAAGCTTGCACCAGAGAAAAAGCAACCTGCCTTCGAAATAGAAACGGAAACGCTGCAAACTAGTGTAGGTTGCTGTACCCGCGCAACTCCTTCTCTCAGTATGTGGTCAATTTAACATTGATATTACTATACGAACGGAAGCAAAACAACCGAAATGAAAAAGAAACAATCCGTCTGTCCCAAACAAGTCACAATTCCAAATTTGCAGCAGGCCAACGCTGTATGGAAAAACGGCGGAAAAGCCCACCTTTTTACTCAATTTAGCTATGACAAGTGCTGCACAGTTCAGATCATAATATTATTTCACTTCATCTCAAAACCTCCTCAATTGAGTAATGGTCACCAGAAAATGAGAGACCTCAACTGCCTTGCGGAACATTTGAAGGCAGCTCTCGTTTGTGTGAAGCTCGCACCACCTGGTACAGGGCGCAGACAGCACAAGACTGAGTTAAGTCGGTGTAGACCCAACTGCATCCTTTTCTGAAGCGCCTCCCACTCGAAGGGCACAAACACATTCACAGGCGTGCATTACTGCATTATACTGCAATGCATACTGCATTATTGGCGTGCATTACTGCACGCCAATACCGAGCTATGCTACAGAACGTGTGCTCCAGTCCACTGCACTCAAATGTACTGGTCACGTGAGGCAAGGCCAGATGCCTCCAGTCAAATGTACTGGTCACGTGAGGCAAGGCCAGATGCCTCCAGTCAAATGTACTGGTCACGTGAGGCAAGGGCAGGTCAACACAGACAAAGTGAGGCCAACAGAGCAAGGAAGAGCATCACGCACCACCAACTCACACGCTTGCAGCTCCAGAAATGATGGGACTGGTCTGGTCTTCAGTCACTCCACCTTCAAATTAGGACGGGACCTAGGCTGTATTATTAACCTTTATTATCATTGCTCTTTATTAATATTAATAAACTAAAAAAATACAGAGCGTGAAGAGAACTCAAAATTATTAGCAGTCCTCCCGTTCAACATCAATTCAATTCACACGCATTAACACGCCTACAAAATTTGCCCTCAACACGTTTTAAGGAATTTCTCGATGATAACATTTTGTTCAAAGAGCTTTGAATAAATTCTAACACAATTTGGACACACCATAATATTTCTTCAGAAGTAATTATGGTTTCAGAAATTTTTCAACCTTTGGTTGGGAAAATGTTGTTCTGCGATACTCGCAACAACTCCTGAGATAAACAAAGAAGTGATTGAAATAAGACTTGGAAGAAGATGCTTGAGGCGAGAGGTGCGAGCAGCGACAGTCGTCCTGCACTCTCAAGGCTCGTAACCTGGCGCACACAACACAGTGCACAGCGCCAGTAACCGACCAACATAAAAAATAATAGCGCACCAAACTCAAAAAAGGTAAGTGAGAGCTACACACACACACACACACAACGATAGAAGAAACAAGGTAGGGTCAAACCAGTCTTTTTTGCGTCGACCGTGTGGCAAAGCTGACATCATGGCAACCGACCAATAGCAGCGCTCAGATTGCATATGGCAACACTACTAGCCCCAAATCTGGCCCCACTATTGGCCTAATGACATGTCGCAATGGTGTGGTCATAACGTTTGTTTGAAATGAAGCCGTTCTATTGGCTAGCTGAACAAGAGGAGGTGTTTTCCCCCACAGAAATGACTCTACCTTGTTTCTTCTACCGTGCCACTCACACACACGGTGGCTCGTCTCACAGGCAGCAGCAGACGGGCGAAGGCACAGCAGCCAGTTTGCCAGGCAGGCTCATCTACGTCATTTCTATCGTTATACCACCCTCTACATTGTCCCCTCATCTGCCCCTCCCCCTCATCACAGGCGGCAAGAAGAATAAACCTCGTGAGAAACTAATCCACAAACGAAGGAATTAGGTTTCAGTATTATAATAAATTTTAAAAGCACATGCCACAAAACTTGCAAAATCAAAGATAACAAAAAGCAGTCCTAAAATAACTACGAATTATTTGGGGCCCCGTGTCACATGACAATTGCTGTCCCAACAAATTTTGAATAACTCCCAAACAGTTTTGATACTAACATTAAATGGGCGCACTCACAAAAAAAAAACTAAACCAAAAGAAAAGAGTGACAAGAAGTGTCAGTCGCAATGATCCTATTCTTCACGTACACAACACAACACAACACCTTGTCACTAGCAATGATCCTATTCTTCACGTACACAACACCTTGTCACTAGCAATGATCCTATTCTTCAAAAATAAAACATTTCTGGAAAATAATTCTTGCTTGCATAGCGCCGATAATGTAGCGAGTGGAGTAAACGTGAGAAGTAAGATCACTCGGCACAAACTGTACCACCTCTGCGATCTCAGTCAGCAATGAGCAGCGCTAGAGAATACCGTAATACAGCAGTTGCCAGTGCTGCCTACCCTCACCAAACCAAATGGAGAAAATTTGTCAAGGAAATTAATTTCTTCACCCTAAAATAGAAGAGCTGGTAATGATTGTGAATTGTTTTGTGTTCGTTTTGTTTAGCTAGCATCCTCAACCTTGTCTAAACAAACCTCCTCAACCTTGTCTAAACAAACCTCCTCAACCTTGCAACTTCTATTCTAAAACACAACACTCTATTAAAAAAGACGCAATTAAATACATTTATATTCAATAGTTTTGTCATACATTCGAGTACCGTGTTACCACCTAAGTCCGGGTCGCTCCGAGTAGAACCTCAGAAGCGCCAGTGCAGCTACTCGCCCACGTGCCACCACAAGTTCACTTGATATCGCACAGCACGAGGCGCCACCCAACAACTAAGTCACTGAATCTTCTCATACAAATAAATACAAGTGAAAACCTTAACACTCAATGAACGGAATGAATTCCCAAAACCATTTGCACAGCTGGAAGGCAGTAGTAATTACAAATACTGGGAAATTAAAAAAGAGAAAGACGTGAACGATAATTTGGTGAAGAAGCAAAGCCTACACTTGAGATTTTACAAGGCTTTCTTGACAAGCAAGTCTGCCAGTGACAGCTCCAGCGTGAGCTTGCAGCGAGAGGGATACAGAACAACGCTCCCAAGTCACTAGTCACCTCAGCGGGGGTAACAACACAAGGTACGGATTGTGTTGCACGCCGCAGCTCCTCTACTCGTGGTACCATCACATCACTACCGTCCACCTCAACACCAAATCCAGTACCAGCCTCGACTGACACCTTGTGGCACTGGAAACCTGCGACAATTTCAATCTGACGACAGCTTCGAACCTGCAACAGCTTCAAACCTGCAACAGCTTCAAACCTGCAACAGCTTCAAACCTGCAACAGCTTCAAACCTGCAACAGCTTCAAACCTGCAACAGCTTCAAACCTGCAACAGCTCCAAACCTGCAACAGCTCCAAACCTGCAACAGCTCCAAACCTGCAACAGCTCCAAACCTGCAACAGCTCCAAACCTGCAACAGCTCCAAACCTGCAACAGCTCCAAACCTGCAACAGCTTCAAACCTGCAACAGCTTCAAACCTGCAACAGCTTCAAACCTGCAACAGCTTCAAACCTGCAACAGCTCCAAACCTGTAACAGCTCCAAACCTGCAACAGCTCCAAACCTGCAACAGCTCCAAACCTGCAACAGCTCCAAACCTGCAACAGCTTCAAACCTGCAACAGCTTCAAACCTGCAACAGCTTCAAACCTGCAACAGCTTCAAACCTGCAACAGCTCCAAACCTGCAACAGCTCCAAACCTGCAACAGCTCCAAACCTGCAACAGCTCCAAACCTGCAACAGCTTCAAACCTGCAACAGCTTCCAACCTGCAACAGCTCCAAACCTGCAACAGCTCCAAACCTGCAACAGCTTCAAACCTGCAACAGCTTCAAACCTGCAACAGCTCCAAACCTGAAACAGCTACAAACCTGCAACAGCTTCAAACCTGCAACAGCTCCAAACCTGCAACAGTTTCAAACCTGCAACAGCTTCAAACCTGCAACAGCTTCAAACCTGCAACAGCTTCAAACCTGCAACAGCTTCAAACCTGCAACAGCTCCAAACCTGCAACAGCTCCAAACCTGAAACAGCTTCAAACCTGCAACAGCTCCAAACCTGCAACAGCTCCAAACCTGCAACAGCTCCAAACCTGCAACAGCTTCAAACCTGCAACAGCTTCAAACTTGCAACAGCTCCAAACCTGCAACAGCTTCAACCCTGCAACAGCTTCAACCCTACAACAGCTTCAAACCTGCAACAGCTTCAAACCTGCAACAGCTTCAAACCTGCAACAGCTCCAAACCTGCAACAGCTTCAAACCTGCAACAGCTTCAATAGGACGACATGAGGCAGGTGCCTCTCGTAAGCAACACCACAAGCTAAACCAACAACAGGCCTGAGTGATACATCGCAGCAGTGGAAATCTGCAAGAAATTCAATCAGACGACAGCTTCAATAATGCAACAACTTCAAACATGTGAAAGCTCCACCAAGACGACATAACGACCCTTTCATAAGCGACCTCCACACTACTACTCCAGGCCAGGCTGGACGATGGAGTCGGAGAGCGTCTGGAGGCAGGTGCTGAGCAGCAGCAGCTGAGCCTTGGCGTGCTTGAGTTGCAGCTCGGCGAGACCGACGAGGTTCTTGCGGAAGTGGCCGACGCGGCGCTCTCCGAACGTCACCAGCTCTGTAGCAAACATCTCTGGTCATGGCGGGCATAAGTGCAGCACAGTTCTGACAGCATTAGACACAAGAGCAGCACAGTTCTGACAGCATTAGACACAAGAGCAGCACAGTTCAGACAACAGTAGACACAAGAGCAGCACAGTTCAGACAACAGTAGACACAAGAGCAGCACAGTTCAGACAACAGTGGACACAAGAGCAGCACAGTTCTGACAACAGTAGACACAAGAGCAGCACAGTTCTGACAACAGTAGATACAGGAGCAGCACAGTTCTGACAACAGTAGACACAAGAGCAGCACAGTTCTGACAGCAGTAGACACAAGAGCAGCACAGTTCTGACAACAGTAGACACAAGAGCAGCACAGTTCTGACAACAGTAGACACAAGAGCAGCACAGTTCTGACAACATTTAGACACAAGAGCAGCACAGTTCTGACAACATTTAGACACAAGAGCAGCACAGTTCTGACAACAGTAGACACAAGAGCAGCACAGTTCTGACAACAGTAGACACAAGAGCAGCACAGTTCTGACAACAGTAGACACAAGAGCAGCACAGTTCTGACAACAGTAGACACAAGAGCAGCACAGTTCTGACAACAGTAGACACAAGAGCAGCACAGTTCTGACAACAGTAGACACAAGAGCAGCACAGTTCTGACAACAGTAGACACAAGAGCAGCAAAGTTCTGACAACAGTAGACACAAGAGCAGCACAGTTCTGACAAGAACATCTCTGGTGAATTGAGTCCTATCACCATGCACACACAATAATATCACCATGCACACACAATAATATCACCATGCACACACAATAATATCACCATGCACACACAATAATATCACCATGCACACACAATATCACCATGCACACACAATAACATCACCACACACACACGATAATATGGAGGGCTCAATGACAGAGTTGAAGACTAGGCCTAGAAAGAATGCAGGTCTCACCTTCCTTTGCCTTTTCAGAGATCATCTCAAAGCGCTCGCACGCGTTCTGCTGGGCCAGCTCCGCCTGTGGGCACAGCATCATTAGCCGCATGCAGGAATCAGACTCAATTAAAGAACGTGCCTCAAATTAAAGAACGTACACCAAAGTAAAGAAAATACACCAAAATAACAGAAATACACCAAACTAAAGAAATACCACCAGCATTAATTGCACAAAGACAGTCAATTATTATGTCAACGGCTACGTGTCGTCCGAACATAAGCTCAACGTTGGGTTGGTGCTGTGCTCGTCAAATTTGTAGATTAGATTAGACGTTGGTTTTAGCCTCCCTATCCGCAGCAACAAATGCGATCCAAAGAGAGGAAGGAGGAAGGCACCATTTAGTATGGAGTTAAGAAAACGCAGAATCTACGCAGAAAGAGCATAGAAACAGTAAGTTGGGAAAGAAGATTATAAAACAAGATCAAAATGGAAGAAGGAAGTAGTAGGTGCTGAAAAACAGGACAGCAGTAAACTGAAAAAGATGGTCCGTAACAAAAACCTATTCTATTTAAAATAAAAGGAAGCCTACCTAACCTTTAGCTCGGGCCCTCACATAGTCTCCATGGGAGCACCAGGTCAAATTTGTACATTTGTTTGATCTGGCCATGAAGACAGCATCTGATGACACAGACATGTGGACAGCACCAGGCGCCCTCACACTACAGCGCGCACGGCGCTCTCTCCAGTCTTCACAAAGCCACAAAAGCCTCATTACAGAACACTCTGCAGTGATGCACAACAAGAAGAATTGCATGCAGTCTAACTACACACGAATGAAGCACCCTGCTGGAGCTGGACGCAAGTGAGACACAGGCCGCAGCTACACACCAGTGACGCACAAACTACCATCATACACGAGACAAAACGCGAGAAATAAGGTACATACAGTACTAACACTACAGAGGAGTGAGGCACGAGGTACAACACAGTGATATAACATGCATGAGTGCGTCAATGTATTAGGTTCTCTGGCAAGAATAACTTTTTTGTGAATAGTTTCACCTAATCGAACATGTATTCATCCACACTCAGGCATTCAATTCTAATTTTTTCTCTCCAGATGAGATTGGAGTAAAATATTGAGCCTCCAGACACTTTGAAGTTCCAAACACTAAGTAATGTCGAGTGTGAGCCTAACCTGTGATATTCTGCCAATTATAACACAATCTTGTGTCACATTGCACCCAATCATGAAGAAAATCATTCTCTAACTATGCGCGAGAGTAAGAGGCTGCTGGTAAAGAGCAAAAGCGCGCCTGGTTAAATGCAAGAGTCACTTGAGTGGAATGTAAAACCACTGTACCCAAAAGTAGAAGTAATAATAATAATATCAAAGAATGTTGGCGGGTTAACTTCAACGAACAGACACGAGTCATCTATTGCTCCCTCGTTCATACAATATCAGTTTCAGTACTGTAAAAATAAAAGGAACGTCTTTCTGACAACTAATCAATTACAGGAAATAAAGAAAAATATTTAAATCATTCAATAAGCATTGACTGTACGAAGGCAGTTGGTTAGGATGTTAACGTGTACGTGTCGTCCCAATATGATCTCGTCGCAGCTGTGCTTTGCAAATTTATTCACTTACTTTCCCTGCACATACATGAGAGCCTGCAACGCTTCATAATGAAATGTAGAACACTAGGCACCCCAGTTATTGCAGAGCTAACACAAACGTACACTTTTAAAAGTATCATTCTACACCTGGCAGCTGCGTGTTAGAGATGCGTGGCCAATCCTGAGTTGGTTTATCGCTATTCCATCCCAAAGTGATGTCCTTTCTTTATATTGAGCTCTTTGCCAAGTGCTGGTTTGACTCCCCTCAACTTGTGGCGGCGGTTACCCGAGTTTGTGACGTGCTGCTGTGTGTGTGAGGTAGACTGGTTTCTCCACTCGTTCGACCGTAATTTCAACTTAAGTTCAACATTACCCCAATAATAATAATGATGAAAGGTGTTGATAGAATCAACATTAAAGCACAGATGAGTCCTTTACTGCTCTCATCTACGCATGCCATCAGTGACCAAAAGGTTAATTTAACCGTCAATCATTGTCATTAACCCATGTTTCATCAGCAGCGATGACTCTAGGAGCCATTTATACATCAAAATCCTGGCGGTTGCTACCACTAGAATTTGTACCCAGCACCAAAGACTGATGCAGGTTATTATTTTAATTTGATTGTTTGACAATGCTCGTTTAATGCTCACCAAAAACATCCTCATCCCTGAAGCCATCATGCAAATGCCACAACATGCAATGTCGATGCATTCTTCCCTAGGCAGCGCTTCCGACATTTGCAGCATTTGTGAAATGATCTCAGAGGAATTGTGTGATGATAGAGGGAGACATGCAAACGTTACACTGTGCAGCACTACACTTGTGACCGAGGCATTCTTTTACGTTGACCACCTTACTGAAAACACCAGCCTAAGAAGTAGTCTGGCTGCAGCGGCAGCAAAGTTTGGGCTGAGGGTTGGTCAGTCGGGAGTCTTAGAGAGAGCGAGGCAGGGTGCAGATCTTATGGTGTGTGCCGCGCAGGCTGATGCGTGGATTGTTGCCCCTATATGCTCTACTCGTACGCCGGGTTTTCTGAGCAACACGTGCAGTTGTCAGGTTTTGACAGTGTTGTCAGCACCTGCGCCTGCGGGCTGCCTCGGTAGCTGTAATTGTGCTGTAAGCTCGTGTGTTCAAGCTACCCGAGTCGAGGCGTCGTTCTAGTCTCAATTCGTCAACCATTTTAAGAGTTTAGTTTGCCTTTTTCACCTGGTAAACTGTTTGGCAATAAATGTGAACTTTTAATCGCATTGAAAATTCCATCTAATAAAGTGCAATTCCTTCGGTTAATTTAACCACGTTTTTAATAAATTAACACCAATTACCGGAACTGTTATTAATATTGGCCTCACTGCAAATGCATGGAAAAGCAATAGTTTCCGTGGGAAAAGAAAGAATAACGACCGTAAAATAATTTATTGAACAACATCACAGTCCATTGTGAATCGTCTGTCAGCAATTTATAGTGGTCAGGAATCCTGAAGTCGTAGTTTATCGGCCACACACTAAAGAGTACAGGTAGTTACACTGTGCAGTACAGCCTCCACTGAAGAGTACAGGTAGTTACACTGTGCGGCACTACACTAAAGAGTACAGGTAGTTACACTGTGCAGCACTACACTAAAGAGTACAGGTAGTTACGCTGTGCAGTACAGCCTCCACTGAAGAGTACAGGTAGTTACACTGCGCAGCACTACACTGCTGAGTACAGGTAGTTACACTGCAGTACAGCCTCCACTGAAGAGTACAGGTAGTTACACTGTGCAGCACTATGAAGGGTACAGGTAGTTACACTGTGCAGCACTACACTGCTGAGTACAGGTAGTAACCGAGTGCTGTACTCGGGAGAGGGCTTGTCAAAATGTTACTGACAAAAGCACCACAGAACAACTGAGGATGACACTTGACGCTGTGCAAGTGTGACTGAGGTGAGCTGGGTGTGGAGAGGGAACACAACAACAGAGCTCACACACACACACACATACACTCTCCAGTCTTCACAGGCACTCCAGTAGTGCACATTGCTGCCGACACCAGGCAAGGGGAGCAGCAGGTGCTGAGGTGCAGGCAGACAGTCTAGAGAAGCAAGGGAGCTGTGTATGTTACGCTCACGTGCGAGGCACGGGGGCTGTGCGTACTACGCTCAGTTGTGAGGCACGTGAGAGCTTAAGAGGAACACATGCCACGACCTTCACATGATGCCGTGCACAGCACCGCTGCCGCCACACTGGCCAGACCAGCAGCACGACCCCCTCATGCTGCCGTCCACAGCACCACTGCCGCCACACTGGCCAGACCAGCAGCACGACCCGCACATGCTGCCGTGCACAGCACCACTGCCACCACACAGGCCAGACCAGCAGCACGACCCGCACATGCTGCCGTGCACAGTACCATTGCCGCCACACTGGCCAGACCAGCAGCACAACCCGCACATGCTGCCGTGCACAGCACCACTGCCGCCACACTGGCCAGACCAGCTGCACGACCCGCACATGCTGCCATGCACAGTACCACTGCCGCTACACGGGTCAGGCCAGCATCCGTGAGCACGACCCATGCAAGGACCACGCGAGCGGCGCGGCAGGCACAGCACCCCCGAGACCACACATGCTTCTTACGATACTTAAATGTGTGCCAGGCCAATCAGAAGGCTCGAAATCTGTCATATCGAGGTGCAACAGGAAACCCATGCGTGATCATTCCCTGAATTCGAGCGTTCTCATTGTCCAGGAAAATTTGAGGCATTGCAAGCACTGCACAGCTCAGGGGAGCGCTCGCAATCGGCCGCTGTTCTCCTCCCAACCATCTATGCACAAAACTTATGAAGAGAGCAACTCACGTCCGCCACTTCCACGGGCTGTGACCGCCGCCAGCGTCAAGAGAGAAACAGACAAGTGAGTTAGGGAGGCATATTCAGCACGCAACTCTCGCGTCTCGGCACTAAAGTTGCGTGCACATTTTCACACAGCTCAGTGTGAGCACGCTAACGATTACACATAGCATAAAGTTATGCACAAAAGCAACAAAATATGTACTGCACACACAACCAAATTGAAACATTTTACAATTTGACCCAAACAAAAACACTACACAGCACCACGACTGTTTCCCTGCCTGCAGTAGGGAAGGGACAGTCGAGAACAACACACTCTAGTGACACAGGCAAAGACAACAGAGGCGCACTACTCAAACGGTGAGGTTCTTTTAAAAGCCCTATTGAATTGGCAGGACAGAGCAATTAGGGCTGGCATGCGAGACCATCTCCTTTGTAAACCTAGCTGCATAAAATGAAGTATTACGCACGTACGACAAATTTGATCTCCTAAAGCCTCAATCAATGTTTTGAAGGCTCAGACACACCTACTTTTTGTTCACCTCCACTCTTTCTGGTCCTGGTTGAGAGTACGTAATTAGAAGCCGGCAAACTTCAGCACTGCGCTGAAGATCGCAGGCTTCTAATTATGTAAGGTGGTACAAATGAACAATCCAATGGAAGAAACAAGTGTGACACAAAGTGTGTGTGTGATCACAAACTCAGAGAAAAAGAATCTCGTGCCACCGCAAGGTGCGGCTTCCAAAGTGCAAGTCGGCTGCAGCACACACGAGCAGGTGCAGCAACGCGACTGCGGGCGCCTCAGGACTGCAGGTTTGTGCGCACTGTGGCCCTCCGTCCGTGGCAACGATGCTGAGGAGCTACTGCCCATGTTGTTACTAACGTCCTGCGCTGCACAGCTCTCAGAACAGCGCCCACCAGATTTACATTAGATTATATATTGGTTTAAGTACCTATAATCTAAAGTGTGTTCTCAGAAGATAGAAGAGCTAAGCACCATTTTGTATGGGCTTGAAAGGACGAGGAATCAATATATAAGTGCATTTTTCCACGTAGAAACAAAAAGATTGGAAGAAGTTTATCAACAGAATAAGTGTTGAATAAAACAATAGTAGGTGCATAAAAAATGACAGCAAAAAGGTCATCCAAAACCAAAAAATTTCAATTGGAACAAAACAAAGGCCAGTCTAACCTGCAGCTCAAAACCTCATTTCTTCCCCCTGGGAGCGCTAATTCCCACAGATCCAAGAAAAGTTAATGAGGAACACATCCCCACACAGCACACAAAGCCCTGCACTCAAAGGGTGCACAGCACTCAAAGCCCTGCCCTGCACCCTGCACTCAAAGTACAGGTGACTACTACACACAACACCACACACCACACAAACTCCCCACACTCACACACCACACAAAGAACAAGAGACTACCCAACCACACACCACACAAAGCAGGTACAGAAGACCACCACACAACTGACCGCGTGCACGTGCTTGTTCTTGGCCCTGGCGCGATCCAGGTTCTTGTTGGCCTGCTCGTAGTCAGCGAGGCAGCGGAGGCGGCGGTAGAGGAGGTCCTTGGCGGCGCTCGTGTCGCGCTGGTAGTAGCGCAGCGTGTCCGTCAACTTCAGGTCCTCGTCGCTCGCCAGGTGGCCCTCTATCTTCTGCAACACACGCAGGCCTGCTCGTGCTTACTCACCATATACCACACAGCGCTGCAAACACCCCACCCAGGTGTACATAACAACTATTTCAGGTTAAGTTTCATAAGGGAAAAATTTGTGGAGTTGAAATGACTATGAGCTGCTACATCGCACTGGGCCACAGAGCCAGAGAGGGATTTGCCTCACTCACCCCTCTACCTCACGCGAACATGCCACAACATGAGTACCAAGTAAACCGTGTTTCCAACAACATTCCTGACCTTTCCTTGAAACAATCTTTGAAAACCCGCCCATACACCCTGCTCTTCTCGCAGTGCTCAGCGAAGCAGAAGCCTCCTCCCAATACACCACACACCCTCACCCTGCTCTTCTCGCAGTGCTCAGCGAAGCAGAAGCCTCCTCCCAATACACCACACACCCCACACCCTCACCCTGCTCTTCTCGCAGTGCTCAGCAAAGCAGAAGCCTCCTCCCAATACACCACATACCTCACACCCTCACCCTGCTCTTCTCGCAGTGCTCAGCAAAGCAGAAGCCTCCTCTCAATACACCACACACCCCACACCCTCACCCTGCTCTTCTCGCAGTGCTCAGCGAAACAGAAGCCTCCCCCCCAATACACCACATACCTCACACCCTCACCATGCTCTTCTTGCAGTGCTCAGCGAAGCAGAAGCCTCCCCCCAAAACTCCACATACCCCTCACACATACACACCACACTCCCTCACCCTGCTCTTCTCAAAGTGCTCAGCAAGGCAGGAGCAGAAGGAGTCGAGCGGTTGTCCTTCGATGGTGCCGAGGTTCACGAGACAGCCCGACACTTTGATGCACGAGTCCGCCACGTCTGCACGCACAAAGTTGCAAATTAAGGTGGCATCAAACTCTAGTCTTATTTTCCTGGTCCCTTCATAGTGTGCTACTAATACTGCTCCCACTGCATGTAATGAATTATACACATCTGCACGCACAAAGTTGCAAACTGAGATGGCATCAAACTCTGTTCTTATGTTCATGGTCCAATCATAGTTTTGTAAGCGGTGCTACTAATGCTGCGGCCATTACAAGTAATAAAGTCAGGAAAGTTACTTTTCTTAAGGCGAATGATCATTAGGAATTTAAAAACGAAGAATGCACCACATATTGAAATCATGTTTAATTATGATTTCACACGAACTATAAATTTAACACTAAGTCAGTTCTATAAAACGTTTCGGAGACCAGCTCCATCTTCAGTTAACAGTCTGCAAAGATAAAATAAAAAACAAAATCAGTCTTTCTATACAAAATACATGGGCATATAAAATCTACAAGTAAATTTGCAATGGGTAAGAACTATTTGCGCTATTGAGTTCTGGGTTTTCTTTAGAGATAAAAAGAGATTCTAAAATACGTAAATCTAAATTATTTGATGCTGTGCGTAAAATCGAAAAATTTTCCTCTGCTATTCGGTCACAACACTGCTCGCTGTGAAGGCGGATAGATGAATGAGGCGGTTGGGTCAGAGGTCTTCCGCTACGGTAGCTGACTCCACGGTGTTGGGCAATCCTAATATAGAATGGCAAAGTTGTCATGCCGACATAGCCAGATGCATATTGTACACAACTAAACTTATACACGATGGACGCCCGCATCCGTTTAGGAATCACGTCCTTGTAGCAAAAGAAGGAGCCAATTTTTAATGAAATAACAGACACAATGCACAGTTTTACAGCAGGAAAATGACGTTTAAAAAGAATTTTTAAATCTCGTGAAATTTTGTCAGTGTAATCTCCAAAATAGGGAAAAACACTATAGAGACGTTGCAGTGGTTCTATCACGGCATTGGTTACGGAGTATTTCTTAGCCAAAAATTTTTTAATATGTAATTGACAATAGAAGTAGGGTACCCATTTTTACGTAGAAAATTTTGTAAAAAAGAAAACTCCATATGAAGATCTACGTAATTCGAACAGATATTGAAAGCACAATTTAATAAGGTCTTGACAGTATTAATTTTGAATCTATAGTTACAGAAACTAAAAAAGCTTAAGCCCAAACCAGTGAATGTTGCTTTTCGAAATACAGATGAATTAAATGTATGACCGCTTCTAGTATTTTTAGAATCAAAAAAAGATAACAATTATTGGTCTCTATTTCAATTGTGAATTTTATAGACGGGTGCTTTGAGTTTAAGTAATCCCTGAACAAAGGTGCATGGCTAGGGTCTCTAAACAATAAAAACGTATCATCAATATATCTACGATAGAATTCAGGTTCAAACTCTGTAGGACAATCTGCCAACCATTTTTCTTCCCAATGACACATGAAAATATTGGCAAACGTAGGCCCCAGAGGAAGACCCATACCGAGACCCTCAACTTGCTTATACAACTTTCCTGCAAAAATAAACACAGAATTCAACACGGAAAGTTCAAGGAGGGTTTTAAAATGAGTTTTTCCTAGACCTAAAACCGCGTCTGTTGACGTAACAAAAAGGGCATTTGTAATTATGTTGATAGTTTCTGCTAATGGAATATTAGTAAATAAATTTTCCACATCAAACGAAGCCATTGTCACTCGATCTGCATTCCGAAAAGATGTTATCTCCCTAACGAACTGAGAAGAATTTTTTAATGTATAATCATTCTTAGTTAAAGGACTTAACAAAGGTACCAGGAATCGTGCTAAATTGAAACTAGGCGTATTACAGGCAGCAAAAATAGGTCGGAACTAAAACTTGGATGAAAAGTCTGGCTTTTGCACTTCAGGTAAACCGTACAATACTCCCGGACATGACCCAGACACGTACAACTTTGAATATATTTCATTTGACAAAACCTGTAAATTCTTTAGCTTCCGCAAAAAGTTATTGATCTTGTCTTCAATTTGGAGAATAGTTTTTTCCCATGACTCTGTAATCAATTTAAATTTTGATGCATCAGAAATTGAAGTTTCCATTTTAGTTGTGTACACGGACTTATCAAGAATTACAACGCCTCTACCTTTATCAGGTTTACATATTACAATTTTATCGTTACGGCCCAATTCTTTTAGCGCAGATACATCATTCTTCTGAAACACGGTTGAGAACATTTTTTGTGGTTTAAAACTATAGAAGTAGCGATGGGCTAAAGAACGTAAATCTTGCAAGAATCTCGTACGATCAGTGCACTGTAAAGTTTTACTCGGATAAGCAAGTTTTTTGTAAGATAAGAAGTATTTGTAAAAGTCCAATTTAAAAATGGGTAAGCAGAAGTCAAGACCAAAAGCTAATAATATTTTTGTACGCTCGGATAACGATATTGCACTGTAGTTGAATATCACTTTGTTTGGATCACATGGGTTAATGTTGTATTGAACACCAAGGTTATCAAGTTTCCTATTATGCACCCTGAGAGTAGCCACTTTGAACTTGATAAACTTGATAACCTTGATAACCTATAAACTTGATAACCTTGGTGTGCAATACAACATTAAAGAAAGACTGTTCTTTATTTTATCTTTGCAGACTGTTAACTGAAGATGGAGCTGGTCTCCGAAATGTTTTATAGAACTGACTTAGTGTTGAATTTATAGTTCGTGTGAAATCTTAATTAAACATGATTTCAATACGTGGTGCATTCTTCGTTTTTAAATTCCTACAAGTAATAAATTATAAGATATGAAATTAACAGCAACAAAAAATGAGGAAGTAAGTAATTATTATGTGATACAGAAAACAGCAGTGAAGTGAGAAAAGGGTTGAGACAAAGGAAAGAGCTTATCCAACTTCAAGGAAAGGAAGGCCTAAATAATCCTGCGCTTAAAGAGAGCTAGGAAGAAGAGATTGAAAGCAAGACGCGCACGAGAACATTTATGCCAGAGATGGGTCACATGGCAGCAGCCTCGCATCGCTCGTGTGAGAGGCCTAACGAGGCGGGGGAAACTTCACGCAGCCACCAGTGCAGTGCTATGGCAAGCCACACTCCACACTGCAGCAGACAGAGAGAGCTACACCTCAACACACCAGACAGCAGCATCAGCCACACTCCACACCGCAGCAGACAGAGAGAGCTACACCTCAACACACCAGGCAGCAGCATCAGCCACACTCCACACCGCAGCAGACAGAGAGAGCTACACCTCAACACACCAGCAGCAGCATCAGCCACACTCCACACCGGAGCAGACAGAGAGAGCTACACCTCAACACACCAGCAGCAGCATCAGCCACACTCCACACCGCAGCAGACAGAGAGAGCTACACCTCAACACACCAGCAGCAGTATCAGCCACACTCCACACCGCAGCAGACAGAGAGAGCTACACCTCAACACACCAGCAGCAGCATCAGCCACACTCCACACCGGAGCAGACAGAGAGCTACACCTCAACACACCAGCAGCAGCATCAGCCACACTCCACACCGCAGCAGACAGAGAGAGCTACACCTCAACACACCAGCAGCAGCATCAGCCACACTCCACACCGCAGCAGACAGAGAGCTACACCTCAACACACCAGCAGCAGCATCAACCACACTCCACACCGCAGCAGACAGAGAAAGCTACACCTCAACACACCAGGCAGCAGCAGTATCAGCCACACTCCACACCGCAGCAGACCGAGAGAGCTACACCTCAACACACCAGGCAGCAGTACCAGCCACACTCCACACTGCAGCAGACAGAGAAAGCTACACCTCAACACACCAGGCAGCAGCAGTATTAGCCACACTCCACACCGCAGCAGACAGAGAGAGCTACACCTCAACACACAAGCAGCAGCATCAGTCACACTCCACACCACAGCAGACAGAGAGAGCTACAGCTCAACACACCAGCAGCAGCATCAGCCACATTCCACACCGCAGCAGACAGAGAGAGCTACACCTCAACACACCAGGCAGCAGTATCAGCCACACTCCACACCGCAGCAGACAGAGAGAGCTACACCTCAACACACCAGCAGCAGCATCAGCCACACTCCACACCGCAGCAGACAGAGAGAGCTACACCTCAACACACCAGCAGCAGCATCAGCCACACTCCACACCCCAGCAGACAGAGAGAGCTACACCTCAACACACCAGGCAGCAGCATCAGCCACACTTCACACCGCAGCAGACAGAGAGAGCTACACCTCAACACACCAGCAGCAGCATCAGCCACACTCCACACCGCGGCAGACAGAGAGCTACACCTCAATGCAGCATCAGCCACACTCCACACCGCGGCAGACAGAGAGCTACACCTCAACGCAGCATCAGCCACACTCCACACCGCGGCAGACAGAGAGCTACACCTCAACGCAGCAGCAGCCACACTCCACACCGCGGCAGACAGAGAGCTACACCTCAACGTAGCAGCAGCAGCCACACTCCACACCGCGGCAGACAGAGAGCTACACCTCAACACACCAGCAGCAGCAGCAGCCACACTCCACACCGCGGCAGACAGAGAGCTACACCTCAATGCAGCATCAGCCACACTCCACACCGCGGCAGACAGAGAGCTACACCTCAACGCAGCAGCAGCCACACTCCACACCACACACACCACAGTGAAGCAATTCTTGCTCTAAACGGCCACCAGGGCTCAGACAGCCATTGAGTGCATGCCTCAGTCTCACTTTTATGAGATTTGGCCATCTTGTCCGCCTTAGTGGCGGCATCCTTGATGGCCGTGTGGTACTCGAGCAAGAAGGACTTCTCCTTCTCGAAATGGTCGTCCACGTCGCGCTGTGTGGCCGAGAGCAGGAGCTCGTCTGTGGACTTGTTGAAGTTCTTGAAGAGTCCCTCCATGCGCTCCTTCTTGTTCTTGGCGCGCACCGACAGCTGCACACCGGGCACGACATCAGCTAGGTGTGCTCAGCACTGCCTGGCCCATTGATTCATTGATTGATTATAAATTAGTCCTAGCCTCCCTTACCACGGCAAAGATGAAGGCACCATTTAGTATGGAGTTAAAGAAATGCAGAATCAAAATGAGAAACACAAAATGAGTTTTTGTACTAGATCCCATGCGTATAGAAACAGTAAATCAGGAAGGAAGGTTATGAAAATTAAAAATAGGTGTAGGCTATTTTCAAAGACTGTACATTGCGAAACTAATGCTTTTGAAAATTTATCGAACATCAACCTAACAAAAGAAAGAGACATAAGCATTTATAACTTCATGAGCTGCATTTCCCTGAAAAGAAGCAGGATGCCTCACTACCTAACCAGAAACCAACTCAATATATATGGATATGCTAACACAAGCTATGCCTCTACAACAAACAATGCACAAACAAAATGTACCAAACAATATCGACTTCCTTACAAGGCATGTACACTTTCCCAATTTCATTCAAAAGCATTAATGATGTTAGTTTGATCTGGGTTGTCTGGGAAGGCTGGTAGCCCTACACAACACACAGCTGTTCTAACCCTAACTATACGCAAACTTTTATATCCAGTGATGGCCACAGTGGTGTTCCACGAGTCCACTTAGAGACGATCCTGATCTTTCTGTATTCAAGTGCCCCATTATGGTGTAAAGTTTTGTTTGCACGTCTTGCTGTGCTGGTGGCAAGAGGCATGATCATCTGGCTGAGACGTAAATTTAAAACAAAAATTGAGGATAAAAGACCTTTTGCGAGAGGTTATTTTGAAGGTACGAGTACAATGGCCTCCCCAAAAGAGAAAAATAAAATAAAGAATGGAAACATAATGCCTGCCAAACTACAAACCTAAACTTACAATAGAGTATCTTCTTTACACCAATAATAAAACTAGAAAATTTATTCACCTGCTTTACACGCGGAATCTATGCAGAAGGTGCATAGAAAAAATAAGTTGAGAAAGAAGTTTATGAAACAAGATCAAAGTTGAAGAAGAAAGTAGTAGGTGCTGAAAAACAGGACAGCAGTGAACAAAAACGAAGATGGTCCTTAACTCAACAAAAATATTTTATTTCAACAAAAAGAAAGCTTACCTAACCATTAGGTTGGGCCCTCACATTTTCCCTTGGGAGCGCTAATTCCCATAGATACAATAGTTGTATCCTCTTGAGGGGGCAACCCAGGGAATGACCACAAAACTCACATCGCTGTCGTACTCAAGGAAGACCTTGAGGTTGTTGTCACGTCTGAAGACAGGATGCTGGGCGAGGCGCGTTAAGAACACCTCGTGCATGGCTACAGTCTTCTTGAAGATGGCCAAGTACTCCCTGAATAACGTAGGCAAATTAGACAACATTCAAGCATAAAGCATAACCAATATTGATTAGATGCCTTATATAAAGACCTTTGCCCTGACTACCCATTAAAAAAATACTTCTGTCACCTAACCTAGTGAAAGTGAGAAGCCCACTAAATAAGGCATGGCTTTTTTAGTCAAATAAATCACTACAGCAATATATTACTATCTCACAGATCACACAGAGTGCCGGCAAAAAGTTTAAGGCCAGTCTCATTACTTTTGTGTAGGATGATTTGGCATTTCGTGACTTTGGTGAACATGTACCACGTGGTACATGAGGGGTACTTGGTAAAGTGAGGGTACCCTTTTACAATGGTACTTTAGAGAATATACTACCATATGTGGTACTTCCATTTATGGTACCACTGTTTCTGATACCACTGCACACAGCTCTACATGAGGGAGGGCTGCTTACACACTCACGCCTCCAGCTCCCCTTCCTGCTGGAGGGGGGTAGGTACCAGTACTCACGCCTCCAGCTCCTGCTTCATCTTCTTGAACTCGTCAGTGGTGAGAGAGCCCTCACCATCCCCCAGCCTCTGGAGCTTCTCTCGACTGGCATCAAAGTCCGGCCGGGGAGGTGGCGGTGGGATCTGTGCATCAGGTTACAGAAATTTATTTGAGCCTCCCCAACCACAACTAAGGAATTTTTCTTAGAGAGGAGAAGGCACCGTTTGGAATGAATCTAGAGAAAGAGTAATTTGTGCACGTGTGTTTGCACACAAGACCTTCTTTGATCAAAATAATACATTAGTTTACAAAGTCTTAGGCCATTTGCATGGACGACAGAGGTGAAATGCTCATCCTGAGTAGTTTGCCAGGTCGACACAGCTGTACAAAACAAGATGAAAGTTGAAGGAAAAAGTCAGAAGGGAGGGGGCTGAAATGTGACAACAGAGATTAGAAATTAGACGTTAGTTCATGCCTCCCTAGCCCTAACAAGGGCGTTCTAAAGTGAGGCGGTGGTCCCGTGGTTGTCACAGACCCTTTCTTTAGCATGATTTGATACTCCAGTAAGTGAATGTGTGTGTGCTTGTGCCTGTTAGGTTTCTTTATTAAGATTGCATGACTATACCTACTCTTAAGGCACAGACATATTTCTTCACAAACTTGGAAACTGCCTCAGTAGTTGTAAGACTGTATCTTTTGTTTGTATACTTGGCAGCATTGGTGGCTCATAGACCACAGGTTATGCCAACATGGCCATAATAAGAGAACAGTTTCATAGATATAATATTTCTAACTGTGCAAGAAGAATGATAGTCACATGATGGGACCTCAAGTGGATCAAACTAAAGCTTTCTTATGTCTAAATGAACCTACTGGAGTCTCAGTGTAGAGCTTTATCACTGAGAGGGCAACTGTTACTGTTTTTTCATACTCTAGAATTTGAATGCTCAAGTTGGAAATCAGAAATTGAAGTGTTAATTTCATTCATGAGTGTGTTTTTTCAATTGTAAATATACTTTAGTTTGCTTCAAATTTATGCATGAATGAAAGAGGCAAAAATTACCAACTTTTAATGTTCCTTTAATGAAAGAAACCAAAATTAAGCACGATACAAATTTTTATTAAACTGATTGTACACACAACTCTCAACAAAATATGCTGTACAACCTAGAAATGTACATAGAACTCACAACATGACTTGCATAATTGCAATGTACTCTGCAAATGTACTCACAATATAACCAGCATACTCTTCATTCTCCTCATATCTGTCGTGCAGCCAGATGAACTCTTCATGTTGTCTCACAACACAAAATTCGCTCTTGCTATATTCAGGGAGAGAAGTCTGGAAAGAAAAGAGGCAAGGCAGTTCCAGCTGTAAATTTATGCAAAAATATTAATGCTATATCTAACAATTAGGCAACAAAAGTTTAATAAAACTAGAAGATAAAAGTCAGTTTCCATGGAGAGGAGTCTGTAAAGGAAAAAAGTAAGGCAGTTCCAGTTGTAAATTTATGCAAAAATTTTAATGCTATATCTGACAATTAGGCAATAAAACTTGGAAAAATTAAAAGAAAAAGTCAGTTAATGGTAAAGACAGTAGATGTTGGCACTAATGCAGCAATGGCCTTGAGGTCATAGTGACTTGAAGTACATTAGACAAATACATACATAGACTTGAAGAAAAACCAGTGCTTCCAGACCCAGCCAGTACTTACCTTTGTGTGCACAGAGAATTTGACTTTCTCTCTCTCACTGAGAGCATCGGAGATGTCCACAGCCAGAGGGTTCTCGGAGAGCTCCACAGTCTCAGACTTGGAGGAAGCTGACGAGTGCTTGCTGTCCGCAGGACCAAGTGCTCGTGTCTGAGAATGAAGGTATATTCCTGTCTCCCCTTGCATTTAAACAGCTGCAGATATATTCAAATATGAACCATTAAAATTCAGGGAGGGGCAAATCAAATGCCTGAGTTTTAAAGGCACGCACAGTGACTATGGGGGTGATGGTAAGATGTGTGTGGTCACAACCATCTTCCTGATGCCATCTTCAGAATGTGAGCATACAAACGGCATTGTGTGCTGATTCAAATAAAACAACAGATAATTCTGTATGTATTGTTTTACTTTCCTAATAGCCTTTCAAAATGCAGGCATTTCATTTGCACCACTCTGTACGTTAATAACACTGAATAAACATTTTAAGCAGTGAATAGGCAAAAGCTCAGCTTAAGAATTTCATGATGGATGTAAGAGGCTCACATGACATCTTAAAAGGGCACAGTCTTATTCTTCTACCAATGAGACACAAGAGTTGAGTTAGTTTGAGCCTAACTAGTCACAACAAAGGTGTTCCAAAGAGAGTAAAGTGGAACACAGTATTGGTATAGTATTAGGGAAAAGGAAAGTCTCAGACACAAGGTGTCTCCATACCCTGCACAAATAAAAAGCAAGATTGAAGGAATTTTATGAAACAAGATAGAAGTTGAAGAAAAAAGTAACCTATTATTTTACCTAGTATTACCTATTATTTTCCCTAGTATTACCTATTATTTTACCTAGTATTACCTATTATTTTCCCTAGTATTACCTAGTAACTCTTACTTATCAGCTGCTAATATAGAGACTACAGTGAACAAAAAGATTAAGATTATAAGTAAGTTCAAGCCTCCCTAACCGCTACATAAAAGAGCATATTGAAGAGAGGAAGGAGGACGGCCCCATTTAGTATGGAGATAAGAGAATGAGGAATCTATGCAGAAGGGGCATAGAAACAGCAAGTTGAGAAAGAAGTTCAGGAAATAAGATAAAAGTTGAAGAAAAAAGTCAGAGGTACTGAAAAACAGCACAGTAGTGAGCCAAAAAAAGGTGGTCCTTAACATAGCAAAAAAATTTTATTTCAAGAAAAAGAAGGCCTACCTAACTCTCAGCTTGGGCCCTCACATTTTCCACCTGGGAACAGTGAAAAAACAAACAAGATTGTCTGCAATAAAACAAAAACCTATCATACTCCAACAAAAGGAAGGCCTACATCACCTTTAGCTTAAGAACTTGCACCTTCCCATTAGAGGATCAATTCTCATGTTTCCCACTGTGTTCTGAAAGTGCCAGCAAAAGTCAGAATTGAATATAAAATAAAATGCCACCAAAACATAAAAATAACTAAAAAGAACTGACATATCAAGATCAAAAAAGTAAAATTTGATAAATGCATTGTTTGACACTAGCAAAAAGTGATGCAGGATGCATACCTGGATGTTCATAGAGAAGACTTTTAGTGCAATTAAATGAGCAAAAAGACATACAAAGTGTGAGCAAATACTCCAGCTGACAACATTTCATACAAACTAAAATTATCAAAGGTCAAATAAATTATTTCTGAACAAAAGAACCAAGATGCTAACAAAGAAATGAATTATTTGGCAAGTCTTTTAACAGGTTCACTGCATTTCAGCAATTGTAACGATTGGTGTGGTTAGGTTGTAGGTGACACAATTGGACAGTTACAGCCAAAATACATTTTTATCCTTCCAAAGAGGAATGAAAATGCAATTGCACTATTACATTTCCTCTCCTATAAGTTATTTTTAAAAAAGATAGCAAAAGAGAAAAAATATAATTGATTTATACCAGTAGGTGAATGCAGTTTACCAAATGGTACACATTTGACCTAATACACGGGAAATGTGTGAAAACCATAGCATATGCATATGACACAGCAAAATAACGGTGACTCAAGAAGGATCCACTCACAGTTGTGCTTCCATTTGTCTCAGGTAGAACTGGCAGTGACTCCAGCCCATCCTGGCAACAAGACAGACCAAAATAATCTTACTATAAGCCCTCTACACTTAACAGGTTATCGCAAAAATTAGTGATGTACCGATACCATTTTTTGGCCAATACCGATACCCATTTTTGGCTGATACTGATACCCATTTTTTGGCCGATACCGATACTCCGATACTTGAAAATACCGATACCAATACTCCGATACTTGGAAATACTGATACTTTGACCAATACTTTTACAGTTATATTAAAATAAAATCATTATATCCCCTACATGGGCGTTATAAAAAAATTATTTACTAATATATCTAATAATATAACAATATTGATAAAAAAGTTTTCAATAAGAAATGATAAAACTGCTTTTGCTATGTTACCTATATCGTTTGATTCGATTTTTTGATTGCGTCATCTTTCCGCTTTATTTCGTATACCGTTATCAGCATGCATGAACAAACAAGTATTTACTGTTTAGCAATCTTTATTTGCCAACTGAGGTTATTATCCAACTAAATTAATTAAAAAAGATATTTTTCTCCATTGAAAGGGCGTAAACTAGTAATATAATGTAGCGTTTACTATCAGAAATTGCAGCGTTAATGCAAGTAGTATACGTTATGTACTAACGCATACAGTGTGCAGAAGAAAACACGGCTCCTTCTGCTTTAGGGCCTATCGAATTTTAATATTTTCTTTTTGCCAAAGTATATATTTTGGTATAAAAACACAAAAATGATAACCATTTTGTGGATAAATTATTTGTTAAGCCTGAAATTTGCCTTTATCCATTCATATTTTATGAAAATACTGCAGTTTCTCGGTACGTTTTTTCCACGCAAATTCACACAGATACAAGTCCATCATTTGTCGGTGAGTGCCTCCCTGACCTGACGTTTTTTTCATTTTTAGACTAAGCTATGCACTCTACACCATTTGAGTGTGAGCACCTGTTGCAGGGTCCACGAAGTTTTCACCATGATCACCAGTGAGGTGTTTGAAATTATATCCTTGGTTAAGTTAGGTTAGTACCACTTAATGAATAATTTTTCCAGAAAATGTTTATCATTTTCATGTTTTTCACACCAAAATATATGATTTGGCAAAAAGAAAACATTAAAATTCGATAGGCCCCAAAACGGTAAAGATCCGCAAATACGCAACCAACTATAAGATTGTTCGTGGATTTTTCAAACAACTTAAAATAGAAGAAAAATGCTAGATTAGTAATATACGGCATTTTACATGCTAAATCAAAATAGAATCAACAGCTACTTCTAGAGCCATTAACGTTATTTATTTGGTTGGACTTTTGTTAGCCTATCATATACAGTACATTAAGAAATGAAAAATCATGTGAAAATCTTTTTTGCAAAGCAAATTTACAATGAAAGAAATGGAGAAGAAATATTTTAAAAGCATTTACTCTGAACGTTGAGAGCCTAGGCTCATTGTCAACAAAAAGTCTGCAAATAAAATTATAGACAAGTCAGAACATCCAAAATTACAGAAGTGCAGAATATAAGCACAAAAAACAAACAAACAAAAAATATAATAATAATTTATCGGTTGACTATTTTAAGAGGGTATGTGCTTTGCATTTTGTTGAGAGCAGGTTTGCGTTTATGAATGAATAAGGACTCTATGCGTAGGTCTAAATTGGCGGTACAAGTATCTAACATTTAAAATTTGCTAGTATCAATAATCTGCTCACAGGAACCATTAGTACAACGTTTTCTTCTCCTACTCATTCCTACGCTCACTTCTCCTACTCATTCTAGTATCAGACACCATACCTAGTAATTTACTAGGAATGAATAGGTTCTTTATTTGATTACTAGTGTGCACGGCCCGCCAAAAACGACGGGATTTAATACCTTTCTTGAATATATTTTCCAGATGTGGATGACTAACAAATATATTTATAACAGTATCCGTAATAAAAAATGTTATTGGACTTGCGCACTGGTGAAACTCGTATCACGGATACGGTCATTATGGCTAGATTTATGAGCGTGACAGAGAGACGGAAGAAGCGGACTCCAAACAAATAAACCAAGGGTTTTTTTAGGGAGTAGCAGGACCATTGGAAATTCTATGGACAATATCATGGTTAAGCTAGGTGGCCCCATGCAAAAATTGCGTCAACATTACTCAACCTTTCCTGTCCTACCCTATCCTAACTGAAGCTATCCTGATAAAATATCAAACATCAATGCATGTAAGGGCCATCTTTCAATGTTACACTGAGATGTTTGGTATCCATGATGCCGCACATTCAGACATCCTATGTTTCTTAAGGACACCGTCTAGGTAGAAATCAGGATATGTGTTGATTTTCTGCTTTTATATGCATCTTATAGAGGATTTTCTTGCGCTTCCATTGGTACTTTCCGTTTACGTCTACTCTGAATAGTGCGCCCACCAGAGGGGGGGAAAGTGATGGGGGTGGAGTGACCTTGAACCCTCCCCCCCTCATTATTGGGGGTCAATTGAGCGTGTTTCTCTGCGGGAATGGCATTCTAGTTCGTTAATGGGCTACTCAAAGTGCTTCCATTATTCAAACGAAACATTCTAATGCTGAGTAAATATTTTTTTATAATTTTTGACAATTTCAGAATTTAGCTGTTCTGCCGTATCTATGATACCGCAGCTTTCATTCATAGCTCAATGAGCTGCAGTATCATAGCTACAGCTATGGCCAGCACACCAATCCAAAGGGTTCGAAAAGAGCTATAAACAAAGGAGTTGACTTGACAAAAAAACGTATTTTGGTAAAAAAAAAATGAAAAATTAAAAAAAATTGGTTGCTTTCAAGAATGACAACTATTCTCTTTTGTTGTATATTTTTCCCAGGGTAACAGAGCTCCAGCAATGTAAATTGTATCAATCGAAAGGTCTTGAAAAGAGCTACAAACGCTCAAGAGTTCATTATAGAAAACCCTGTAGTTCAAAAGATAAAAAGAAAAATATTTTTTTTTTGTGAAAAAACACGTTTTTCTGGAAACTTGATAATTGGTTTCTCAAATGCTACTTCTTCCACAATTTTAGAGCTAGGAGAATGGTTTATATACCATTCGATAGGGCTCAGCAAGGTGTATCCTGGCGCAATAGCATTTTTTGATAAATATATTATTTTGAAAATCACATGACATGGAAAAAAAATGAAAAAAAGTTCATTTTTTTTTCTAATTCCCAAAATCCACAAAAAAAAGTTATCGAAATTCCCTATTGCGAGTGGTTATATGGACATCTAAGCAATCTAAAAATGAAGTACTGGTTCTGTAACTTCAAAATTGTAGAAGAGGTAGGATTTTAAAATAACCCCTATTTTATCATATTTTTTGAAAATAAAAAAAATCCAGTGCAGATACAAAAATTTTGTCAAAATAACAAATGATACTAGCATCATTTCACACCTACTGTGAAAATTTCAGAGAAATCCATCTATAAATAACGGGACTTTTTTTTTTACCTAGACGGTGTCCTTAAGGAGATCGTCCCAGGCCCCTGCCGCTCAGGTGGTCATTTTTCATGTTTTTGTTGGAAAAGGACCCTTAGGTGGTGGACTATTCGGTCCTAAAATTTTATGGCGCTACGGACATTAGATAAAATGAATAGAAAAAATAGAAGATAAAAAATTTCATATTTCTGAAAAAAAAAATTTTTTTTTTGGTTTGGAAATCACAATTCACACTGTGAATATGAAGCTATGTATGGAAATTATCGAAATAAAAATATAACTGCTTTCAATTACATAAATTGTTCATTATATTACACTTCAACAAAAAATTTTGTTTTTTGCTTATACCCAACACTTCTAACTTTCAACATTCAAAATAGGACTAGTCCTTGAGTTTTGATGCTAGAACAAATCCAAAGACAGTTTTAGAATTCTTGGAACATTTCTAACAAACTCTCATGGGCTTTTTTTCAAATTCAGAATTTTCAAAAAAATATATAGCTTTAAACCCAAAATATTAATGTTTTTAGAAATTGGAAAAATTTGAATAAAATAAAAAAAATTTGAATTTGAAAAAAAGCCCGTAAGAGTTTGTTAGAAATGTTTCAAGGATTCCAAAACTGTCTTTGGTTTTGTTCTAGCATCAAAACTTGATGACGAGTCCCGTTTTGAAATATACATAAAATATACCAAAAAACTAATTTTTCTAGAAAAAAAAAACGAAGGCCTAAATCGAAAAAATAATATAAGTAAAAAAGGTTTACTTTCACAAAATAAATATACTGGCCAATTTTCAAACGAATCGCACGAAAAAAGTTGAAAAAGTGGGACGATCTCCTTTAAGGAGACCGTCTCCCCAAAAAAATCTTAATTTACGGAGGAATTTCTCTGAAACTTTCAAAGTAGGTGTGCAATGCTGCAAATATCATTTCATCATTGAAGTGTTTTTTTTTGTATCTGCACTTTTTTTTTTTAAAACAGAAAAAAGTTTTTTTTTTCAAAAACTATCTTCTCCTACAATTTTGAAGTTACAGAACCGAAAATTTGTTTTTACTTAGTTTATATACCCATACATCTATGAGCAATGTGGAATTTTGATAAATTTATTTTTGGAATTTTAAGAAATTAAAAAAAAAATTTTTTCTTTCATGTCGTGTAATTTTCAAAATAATGATTGTTTAAAAATTTGTATTGCTTATGGATATACCTCGCTAAGCCCTATCAAATGGTATATGTCCCATTCATGTAACCCTAAAATTGTGGGAGAAGATAGATTTGAAAGAGCCAATTAGCCAGTTTTCAGAAAACGTGTTTGTCTAAAAAAAATTGTTTTTCTTCCTATCTTTTGAACTAGGTGTTTTCTACAATGAACTCTTTTTTGTAGCGCCTTTTGAGCACTTTTGATTCATATATTTGACATTGTTGTAGCTTTTGAACTCTGGGAAAAAACTACATCAAAAGACAATAAGTGTAATTGTTCAAAACCTGTATTCATGTCGCCCATGAACAAACTCTATTGCCATTCCCGCAAAGAAACACGCCCAATTGACCCCCAAGATGAGGTGTGGGAGTGTAACGATATATTCAACAAAAGTTATCTATATACGTAGAGAGGATAAGCGCGACAACCGGCAGGTCGACGCTAGGCTGCCCGAGAGGTATAGGGGGTACAGAAGCAGGGAGAAGTAGGTAAAGGGGGGTAGAAGCTATTTCGAGAGCTAGTCCAAAATACATCACATATACGGGAGTTGTTGTAAATAAACAACATAGCACAGAAAACAGTGGGTTAAAAATTGAATTTCATATGAGTAAGAAATCAGGGGTTTCTGGGTTTATTTTAGAAATATATGCGTAGCAATATTGTGAGGTAAGGGACACGTCAGTATAGGGAGGTGACGCTTGAGGGTTAGCCAATCGCGAAACGCTACGTCACTTTCAGTTTCGCGGGTGTAGCAAAGCCCAAGGAGCGCATTCTTTGTTCGAGGGAAGGCATATATAAAGGAAGGAGTAGGGTAACCGATCTTTTTTGCTGTGGCCTGTTGCGAGACAAGATGTAGGGATACGAGTTCTTCGAGGGGGAGGTGAGATATTGTTCTTTGTTCCTTGAAGATTCTCATGCAGCTTATTAAATTTGTGTTCATAAAAAGAGTGGAGTGATTTAAGTAGAAATGGTTGACAATTTTTATTGTAATTGAAGTTGTTGTCTAGGTGGGGCGCAGTAATTTTCATTGTTAATATTGGAATTTGATCTTTGGGTTTTCATTTTAAATCATCCTCGAATTGTTCTCGTGTTTGGAGTTCACTTTAATGACGGGAATGAAAGAATTATTACATTATTTCTTAGAGGGAAATCAGAATATTCGTGTCTTATTGAACTATTGAAGTGTAGGCTAAATGGTTTTCATGTAACTTATCCCGAAACAGAGTGCTTTGTGATTTGTTTTGTAAAGCGGGGTGAAATAATCCAATTATTCTCAGAGGGAAAATAAATAAATTTTATGATTGATTTGGGGATTAAAGGGGGGTAAAATTCAATCAATTCTATTTGAAGTAGGGCATTGCAAGGAATAAAGATTCAAGTGGAGTGTAGTCACTTAATATAATCCTTGTTCCCAGGAGGGGTCGGGCGTTTGAGTGTGGAGCGGCTTGGAGTTTCCAACGATGTGGGCTAGGCGACTCCGGGTTGCAGAGCAACCTGACCATATGGCGCTCACCAAGCTGAAGTGCCAGGGCCTACTGCCTACCCGTCACACTGAGAGGGAAGTCATGCAAGCAGCAGAGCTTAGGGAAGGTTCAGGCTCTCTGAAATTTAAGAAGAGCTCGGGGTTATGCCTTTGAAACGCTTCGTTCGGAACGATCAAGAGAAATCATGGATAATAGGCCATAGGTGACTGTGCTTTTCTTCCGCGCACGCTGCGATTGCCCAGGATTGTGTAGGATATGGTTCTTGGTGTTGTGTTGGCGTTACACGGTGCGCGCGCCAGTAACTTTCGCTAATATTGTGTGTCGCAAATTTCTCATGCCAATCACGTGTTCATTAACTAACTCGAAATAAAGTAATCAATAATGTACCATTAACTGAGTGTTTCATTTCCCATGTTGAACTGAGGTAATGGTGTGGGTGAGCAGATCAGTAGTTACTTTCTCTATTTTTCCAACTGTTCTACCATTTCCTCTTTCTGTGTTTTCCGCTCTGGTATTTTCATCTTTCCCCTCTTACTAAGGAGGTTTCGAGTCCTCCATTCGAACTAACACAGTGGAGGCGCCTGATCAGCGCCACGTACGCAACACTGTGCAAAGTTTCGTGACAGGAGTTGTCACACTGCGTCAAGGTCATGCTCATGCCACTCCCTCGTTTTCCCCCCTCTGGGGATTCGTACCAATGGGAGTAGACGCAAGCAGGTAGTACCAATGGAAGCGCAAGAAAATCCTCTATAAGATGCATTTAAAAACAGAAAATCAGCCACTTTTCAAATTTCCACGTAGACGGCCTCCTTAAGAAGCGGATACCAAACAAATAAAGTATAGACCGAATTTTGCCAATACCGATATCAGTAAAAATGACCGATACTGCCAATACCGATACCGATACATCGGTACATCTCTAGTAAAAATAGTGCAGTTTTTTTCTCTGTATTAGCAGAGTTATTGGCTACTTAATTATGATGGTTGCCTAACTTTTTCCTTGATTGTTATTTTACATTAAAGTAATATTTTCTGCTGGACATTTTGCATTTTTCACAGTTAATAAGAACTGACTAGACTGAAATGCAACAACACTGTTGCAAGCAAGCATAGATTTTAACACTGGGGAAAGGATTAACCTAATCTGGTGCTATACCAATTGAAGGCTCAATATTGCATGAATAATCAGACTAATTTCTCTTCATTCTGTTCATCTATAAGAATTTACATTACTACATCATTGAGAGACAAACAAGAGCTGAGATAAACAAATTTACTTCACCTGTGAGAGACTAACAGCAACATTGTAAGCTGACAATGTTTTTATGGTAGATACCTTTTTAATTTTAGCATGTTAACTGCAATGCATTAAACAAAGGTTTAATATTCAACTCAAATTAAAGTAAATTCAAGAGTTCAGTTTTTGAAATAATGAACATTAAATAGATCATGCCTTTATTTAGTTTTCATTAAGCATTTAACAAAATTGATTTAGAGACTGCTGGTCTGTCAGCAGCTTTATGAAAATCTCTCAGTGACCACCGGTGGGTCTCATTTCAGTCAGTGTTAAGCAAATAAAAAGTATTTTGGCCTAATTCACTTTCAGCACTGATTTCAATTTTTTCCTATTTTCCAACATTCTCTAAATTTCCATGTTACACTATGCAGGCTAAGCTGTAGCTGAACTATTTCATTGAAGCCAGTAGAACTTTTTTGAACCATCCGCTGTTAAATAGCCTTATATATTAATTAATGATGATGTTATCACAAAAAATACAAAAAAATTGGTAATTTGAAATCTGTCCGATCACACAAATGACTTAATTAGCACCAACATACTTTCTAACATATTGAAAAATATAATTAAAATACATAAATTGGTATATTTCAAGTTTAAAAGGGAATATTACTAACAAAAAATTTAATTTATCTCTACTAATTCCAAAATTCTAGCTTGATGTCCAATTACTTAAAATAAATTACTTAGAAGTCTTTTCAACATCAAATTCATTTTTTCCATGTTTATAAATCTGCGTACAAAATATAGTTAATGTAACATTATGAATGTGCACAACTGCTGTAATTTAAAATAATTGTGCAAAATAAATTAGCCACAAAGCAAATTTCTAAAATTTAGAATAAAAATTGCTTTTGATTTTATTTAGTTTGCAGGTATGTCTTCTATAACTTTATATTTTATTGAGTTGACCTTTGCAAAGAAAATCATCAGTTTGATATCCAGCATTACCTGCCCAGTTAATTTCTCTATTTGGAAAAGGAAATTTTTTTCTCATTTTACACTCAACATTAATATATTATATAATTACAGTTTTACAGGTATAATCCAAGTTAAGCATTATTTTATTTGGTAAATGTTGAGGATTACCCGGGAACCAATTTTCCGCTTTTTGAATCCTAAACAGAGTGAATTAAATCAAAATGAACAAGTTTTCTTCTACGCACTTTGCGTCGTAAATGAGCATTTTACGAATTATAGCGGTAGGTTTAGTTTTGTCTTTGATGACGAATGCGCTCGGATAAATAGCTACTCATTAATTTTCAAATTTTGTTGCTTGAATCATGATAATAACATCAAAATAAACTACTTTTTTCTATACATTTTTTTTATCAAATGAATATTTTACAAGTTAGCGCGGTAGTTTTAGTTTTGTCTTTGATAACTACCATGGCCAGAAGCAAGATGCCATTGCAGTAATGCCATTTGTTGGGCTCTATCAATTACTTCCCGCTTCAAAAACTAGAGTTGCGTTAACGAATCCACCACTATAACTCGTAAAATACTTATTTATGACGGAAAGTGCATAGAAGAAAACTTGTTATTTCAATCTCATTAACTATGTTTAAGCACCAAAAAATCAAATATCAATTCCCGGTTAATCCTCAACATTTATCTTTTATTCTGGTATTGATAGTAAATTATTTAAAACCCAACATATGCCATAATTAAGTAGAGCTTGATAAGGTTTTGAATCTATTTTTTATTCTTATATTAGCCTAAAACTGATACCTAAAAATATCATGTTGCAGTATAATCTGTGTTGTTACTAAATACATGTAAACAATTCTATTTCCTACTTAAAGTATATATCTTGTTCTAAGAATAAAGGTTTGAACCTGTCAACACAAGTTATGTTACAGACAGAAAGCTGATATAATTTCTATCTCAAGCAAACTATACGGTAAATCTGAAAGATATGTCAGTTATCGATTTTCCACTTTATGATGCCTGAACCTAATTAATTGAATCAAAATAAACAAGTTTTCTTCTATGCACTTTCCGTCTCAAATGAGTATTTTACGATTTATAGCAGAAAGTTTAGTTTCGTCTATGATGACGAATGCGCTCGAATTAACCGCTACTCATTGATTTTCAAATTTTTGTTGCTTGAAACATGGTAATAACATCGAAATAAACAACTTTTCATCTATACACTTTTTGGTAAATCTGAAGGATATGTCAGTTGTCGATTTTCCACTTTTTGCTGCCTGAACCTAATTAATTGAATCAAAATAAACAAGTTTTTTTCTATGCACTTTCCGTCTCAAATGAGTATTTTACGATTTATAGCGGTAAGTTTAGTTTCGTCTTTGGTGACGAATGCGCTCGAATAAACAGCTACTCATCGATTTTTGAATTTTTGCTGCTTGAATAACATCGAAATAAACAACTTTTCTTCTATACACTTTTTTCGTCAAATGAGTATTTAACAAGGTATAGCGGTAGGTTTGGTTTCGTCTTTGATGACGATCGCGGTGGAAGCGAGTGCGCATTGCAGTGTTGCTGTCCGACGGTCTCCTTGAATAACTTGCCGCTTCAAACACTGAAGTTGCGGTAAGTCATTTACCGCTATAACTAATAAAATACTCATTTGAGACGGAAAGTGCATAGAAGAAAACTTGTTTATTTTGGGTCAATGTGAAGTTTAATGCAATCACGGAAAATAATAAGGCCGATCCTCAGAATCACTAAAGGAACACATTTCAGAACGTTTTACAAGAATGACATTCTGCTCGCTGATGCGTTATTTTCGAATAATTGAACTTTGAAGTTGGCCTTGGCGCCAAAGGAAGCGAGCGCGTGAAACGGAATTTAATTAATAACGGAAGCTATTACAAACGTAAAGAGGTTGGGTCGTGAGGGGGAGGCACAGATCTTCTAGTGAAAATTATAAATAAAGCTTCTAACCCACCCATTAGGGTGACGACCGCAATCTTGTTAACATCGGGGTGGTCGCCATGTTAGACCCGATGTAAACAAGATTGCGGTCGTCACCCTAATGGGTGGGTTAGAAGCTTTGGTAAATGTAAAGGACTTGACCATAATTGATATTCGAATTTTCGATGCCTTAATAATGTTAATCACATGAAAATAAACAAGTTTTCTTCAATGGACTTTCCGGCGGAAACGAGTATTTTAAAAGTTATGGCATTAAATGAGTTACCGTAACTCCAGTGTTTGAGGTGGGGAAAAATATACCGCGCGGGCAGGCGTTCAGGCGTTCCCGTTCCCGCGCGCCAACCAAGCCGACGAAGAGCAAACCCCCTATTACAAACGTAAAGAGGTTGGGTCGTGAGGGGTAGCAACAGTTCTTTTAGTGAAAATTATAAAACTAAAAGAACTGTGGCTACCCCTCACGACCCAACCTCTTTACGTTTGTAATAGGGTGATGCACAATGGAGTTCCGGTAACTCATTGAACGCCATAACTTTTAAAATACTCATTTCCGCCGGAAAGTGCATTAAAGAAAACTTGTTTATTTTCATGTGATTAACATTATTAAGGCATCGAAAATTCGAATATCAATTATGGTCAAGTCCTATACAATTACCGAAGCTTTATTTATAATTTTCACTAGAAGAACTGTGCCTCCCTCTCACAACCCAACCTCTTTACGTTTGTAAAAGGGGGTTAACTTCCGTTTTTAATTAAATTACGCTCGCTTTCTTTGACGCGGGACGGCCATCTTCAAAGTTCAATAATTCGAAAATAAAGCATCAGCGAGCAGAATGTCGTTCTTGTAAAACGTTCTTAAATACGTTCCTTTAGTGATTGTTTGGAATATAATTATTAATTTCTGTGATTGCATTAAACTTCACATTGACCTTCTTTTGATCTAATCAACTATTTAAAGGCATCAAAATTTACAGAATCGATAACTGACATATCCTTCAGATTTACCAACTATACTATATATTAAAATGCCTGGTGTCTAATTAAGTTTATAAGTAAATATATAAAAACCAATTTGCATAATTTCTTCTGTTATTACAATTGGGTATTTCATTGAACACATTAAATTGGTTGGTGCATGAGTCTGTGACTCGTGCACCAACTCATGACTTCCAATATTTGCTCATAACGAATACTTAATGACCATATGTGATAAGAGTTAAACCAGTGCACATGCACAAGAATATTTTAAACACGGGTACTGTAAGGATAGATATATTAGTTCTTCTTCTTCAGGGAGGATCCAGGAGGATCTTGAAAGTCGATGGATTTCTTCAGCAGAAGTCCATGCAACCTGACAGCTTGTAGTTAGAGGATATATTAGTTTGGCATCTACATCAGGAAGATTTGCCTAAAGAAAATATGGAATCCTGTCATTTTTGACGAGTCGTGTACACTAGTAGGAAATAACACTCACCATCATTTTGCTGAAATTGTTACACGAAACGTTTCTAAATTGCGAAGCGGATATCACAAAGACACCTCAATCGCGAACTAAACTACTTGTATTTATCAGCAGCTGACAGGACACTCTACACACTTACTCAATCAAAACAAAGTCTTCTAACGCTTATGACAACTCCCCTCCCAATAAACGACTAAGCGATCTAAGCCCACATGAGTTGGCTTAGGATTTATAAACATGAGGTCAACGGAATATTCTCTGAATATCAAAGAAAATTGTAAATTATCACTCACCTTAAAAGCTTCTAGTAGTTTTTATTCCTAAGATAAAATTCACGATAAAAAATTATGTTGCTACATATCAGTTACCGAGGGATCAACATGAAAAACCAGTTCCATCGCTTGCGAATTGTGGGTGCATGTGTGAACCTTTTGTCGAGAGCCAGTAAGAAAAATATTGCAAATGACAAACTTAATATTCATAAATCTGCTTTAATAAGTGTACCTAACACCCAAAATGCAAATGATACCAATCTTAGTCCATGCTTTGCGCTATCGCGTTACGTACCTGTGTAGCCTACCGCTACATAAGCGTAAAAATTATAAATTTGCTATTCATACTTAAATAAATTAATTAGTAGCATTAAAAATATTACTCTAATTTATTATTAAGTATTTTCTACTTCTAATTCGTAATCATTGAAGTTTTGTGTAAATGCATGTAATAATAAAAATAACACTTGACATTTTTCGAGAGAGAAGCCCTCTGGTGGCAATACTGCGCAATGCGCGTCTCTGGTTCAAAAAGCCACTCATGTTCTGGCGTCCTACCTTGTCGGTGTTACAGCAAATTCTCGTGAGTTTTTAAATGTGTTAGAAAGTTATCGTGTCCTTTTCGTCGTGTCAGTGAGTATTAATAAGTGACAGTGCAGTGACCGGCAGGCCGCAGCGGAGACATTTCAAGAAACACTTTGCGAGAAGTACAGGAATTTCTTGAGAATTTCTTGAGTCCACCTCGCGCGACTTTAGACTTGAGTTTTCCACTCGTAACTTTTGAAAGAATGCACCAATTGCCTTCAAATTAATCTCAAACAAAAGAGAAAAACATTTTCTATCTTCTTAGTATAAACAAAACCCTATCGCTTGTCGAAAAGTTATAAAAATTTCTCGATAAACATTGCCCACTCGCGCGCAGCCAAAACACTTCAGTTTTCCAATCGTAACTTTTGAAAGAATGCACCAATTGCCTTCAAATTACTCTCAAACAGAAGAGAAAAACATTTTCTATCTTCTTAGTATAAACAAAACCCTATCGCTTGTCAAAAAGTTATAAAAATTTCTCGATAAACATTGCCCACTCGCGCGCAGCCAAAACACTTCAGCTTTCCAATCGTAACTTTTGAAAGAATGCACCAATTGCCTTCAAATTAATCTCAAACAAAAGAGAAAAACATTTTCTATCTTCTTAGTATAAACAAAACCCTATCGCTTGTCGAAAAGTTATAAAAATTTCTCGATAAACATTGCCCACTCGCGCGCAGCCAAAACACTTCAGTTTTCCACTCGTAACTTTTGAAAGAATGCACCAATTGCCTTCAAATTAATCTCAAACAAAAGAGAAAAACATTTTCTATCTTCTTAGTATAAACAAAACCCTATCGCTTGTCGAAAAGTTATAAAAATTTCTCGATAAACATTGCCCACTCGCGCGCAGCCAAAACACTTCAGTTTTCCAATCGTAACTTTTGAAAGAATGCACCAATTGCCTTCAAATTACTCTCAAACAGAAGAGAAAAACATTTTCTATCTTCTTAGTATAAACAAAACCCTATCGCTTGTCAAAAAGTTATAAAAATTTCTCGATAAACATTGCCCACTCGCGCGCAGCCAAAACACTTCAGCTTTCCAATCGTAACTTTTGAAAGAATGCACCAATTGCCTTCAAATTAATCTCAAACAAAAGAGAAAAACATTTTCTATCTTCTTAGTATAAACAAAACCCTATCGCTTGTCGAAAAGTTATAAAAATTTCTCGATAAACATTGCCCACTCGCGCGCAGCCAAAACACTTCAGTTTTCCAATCGTAACTTTTGAAAGAATGCACCAATTGCCTTCAAATTACTCTCAAACAGAAGAGAAAAACATTTTCTATCTTCTTAGTATAAACAAAACCCTATCGCTTGTCAAAAAGTTATAAAAATTTCTCGATAAACATTGCCCACTCGCGCGCAGTCAAAACACTTCAGCTTTCCAATCGTAACTTTTGAAAGAATGCACCAATTGCCTTCAAATTACTCTCAAACAAAACAGAAAAACATTTTCTATCTTCTTAGTGTAAACAAAACCCTATCGGTTGTCGAAAAGTTATAAAAATTTCTCGATAAACATTGCTCTCTCGCGCGCAGCCAAAACACTTCAGTTTTCCAATCGTAACTTTTGAAAGAATGCACCAATTGCCTTCAAATTACTCTCAAACGAAAGAAAAAAACATTTTCTATCTTCTTAGTATAAACAAAACCCTATCGGTTGTCAAAAATTTATAAAAATTTCTCGATAAATATTGCCCACTCACGCGAAGCCAAAACACTTCAGTTTTCCAATCGTAACTTTTGAAAGAATGCACCAATTGCCTTCAAATTACTCTCAAACAAAAGAGAAAAACATTTTCTATCTTCTTATTATAAACAAAGCCCTATCGGTTGTCTGAAAGTGATTAAAATTTCTCGATAAACATTGCCCACTTGCGCGCAGTCAAAACACTTCAGTTTTCCAATTGTAACGTTTGGAAGAATGCACCAATTGCCTTCAAATTGCTTTCAAACGAAAGAGCGAAACAGTTCCTATTAGCCCATTATGAACAAAACCTAAACAGTTTTCTGGAAACTACAGTATATTTCACCTGCCGGTGAAATGTTCGTATGTGAGATATTTGAAATACAGTGTACTTTCAGAATGGCATAACCTCATGAAGAATACATTAGCCTGTACGACAAACTTACCGCGGAAATCGCAGCGGGGGCAGATGCATCAACGCCTAAATGACCTGTTTTCGCAGGAGAAAGAGTAAAAAAAAGACATGCCTTTCAAATCTGCAACACTGACATAATTCTTAGGATAAATAGTTGAAAGTATATATCAATAATTATAATATGAGGCTTGGTGCAAAACCAACCGAAGTGGACGAATAAGCATTTCAATAGTTTAACATATAAATGAAAAAAATAAGCAAAGCAAGGTAACACAAAAACTCATTTTGAGATAATACCCATGATCATAAGACAAATAGTCAGGTACAAGGTTTAGCAAATGATAAATGAGTTTCGTGGTAGTTTTAAATTTTTTAAGAAACATTGGATGCGTGACAGATTTCAGCTTTCGCAAATGAAACTGTAAAAGTTTTATTAGAAATAAGCGAATCTTTTTTTTAGTTCAAATTCAGAGTGAGAGTCTTAATCTGACTCATGACCAATGACTTAACCCAGCTAGGCGCCGGGATGGTTTTGCTGACACTGCATACGCCTGCTGAGTAGCCCTCACAATGTTTAGGACCCACAGACCTGCGCTGGGGATATATTCTTGCTCCGTGCATGCGACGTTAGTTCCATTTCAAGCGTTTTCGGGTAAGGCCACAGGAGACCTTAATCGGATTGGCCACAGGAGACCTTAATCGGAAATTCAGCTGATCAACCATCAAAACTTGTGGCTATTAAGCCTATAGCTTAACCACTGGGCTCGCCGTGGCACAGTGCATGGTTAAGGGATCGGCCTTGTATGTTGGAGACGAGGGTTCGTATCCCGGCGCTGGCGCGGCGATTTTCCCCGTTGGGTATAAGGGAAAGCTCAAGCACAATACCCCACTCAACCCGGGGTGTCGGAAACGGGTACCGGCTTTACGGGGGAACCGTCATGGTGTCCTATATATAGTGTTAGTTACAAGACATTTGAAAAACCAATGCTCAAGATCATATGTATCAGGCTTGATTGGAAATAAAGCATCCCAAAGATGCCGATGTTTGTTTGTTTGTTTATAGAAAAGTGTACGTGTACTATTTTGTGCATTGTTCTGTGAAAATGGAAAGGGAACTCGAGCTCTTGAAATCGTTGCCGAGCAAAAGCATCAAAAGCAAACGAGAACTATATAAAAAATTATCTTACAACTTAGGAAGTAGGCGATACGACAGAGACAGAGCTCGCTTCAGCAAATTAGAAGGGACGAGTGCGGCGTTCAACTACCAAGTGGCCAGAATAGTTCAAGTAAGTTTATAAACTTAAATTACTTTTCATCAAAGCCAGTTGCTGTCAAAAGGAGTTACATAGATAGGCCTTCCCGATCATAGCATACGATTGCGTAGAAGATACAATTACTCTCTGTTATTAAGCTCAATAAAAAACCACTCCAATATCGTTTTTCGAGATTATTATATGTTTGAAAACTTAGATTAAACTATAATCTCATAAGTGCGAGGATCACTCCTGCAAAATCTAAGTCCGATCCCAAGCCCGGCCTTAACAGAAAAAATTGAAATAAAACGAAAGAAGAAAAAAAGAACAACAGTTTATTTCCAATAAAGTACAAAGAAGAAATGTTGATACATTGGTTTTTAAAATATCTTAACATTAATATTCTTAACTGATAATTACTCATTGGTATTGTAATACCGATGTAAAATGTCAAAACAAAAAGTGACTGACAGAAAACCACAACAAAAAAGAGTTCCTTTCGTTGCTTAATCGGCTTTCAAGAGTGCATTTAAATAAAAGTAACTTAGAAAACATAACCCTCGTAACGCTTAGTTGAAAACATTCTCGTTAGTGCGCACATGTATTGAAATAAAAGCGAAAAACGCATTCAAATACTTTTACCTTGAGATCCTCAATTGCTATTCATACATGGTTATCGTAATACCCATAATAATTGTCGAAACATGATTCGGAGAAAAGCACGAAAAAAAGCGTTTCTCTTTGTTGCGGTCGTCGGATTTTGGTAATGCATTTAATACAAGCTTCTAAGAAAACATAATTCATGTGACGCATTGCTGAAAAACCCTCTCGTTAGTGCGTACTCGAATTGAAATATGAGCATAAGAACATAGGAAATAGTGATACGAGCGTGAGGGATTGATGTTAGGGGTATAATGAGCAGATTTGATTCATTTTGCGTCTAGAACTATGAGGTCGACAGTCGGGATTTGGGACAATTTTTCACACAGACGCATCATCTATAGTATACTATGTGGTGAGCTCGGAAAGAATGTAATATTCATTATAACAAAACAAAAAATTTGTATGCTATTTCTTATTTACGCTAATAGTACTGGCTCAAAGAGTTCATCTGAGTCAAATTGTAGTACAACAGGATTGTAGTACAACACAGCCGTCAGCTCTACGTAGCAGGACGAAATTCGTTTTTATCATCACTTTTATTTCCTATTCTCTGTATTTATATGTACCATCCGTACATGAAAAAGTTTTGAAATGCATTTTAGTGTGTATATTAGTCTATATGTTCCTAGATGCGAGTGTTGTGCTATATTTCTTATAAATTATTTCTGGAAAACGTTCTCTCACTACTTAGAAATAATTTAAGACGGTGTTTCAGTCGAGTTCGGATAGAGCGTATTCGTGTCTTTTCTTCTTTCATTTTGTTCACTTATAGTGGAGGACTTCCGAGGCATTATTTTTCTTGTAGTTTTTATGAGTTTTAAATCATCTTACCAAGCATGAAATATCCCAGATAATATATTTCTTTGGTGCCTCTTATTGACATAATTAACCCCTGACAGGGCCATTGTACGCCTCGTTTAGTTATACTCCTGTATTCCTCGTATGGGGGAAATATGCGTTTTTTTATTCTTTCTTTCTCTGCGCAATGTTCGCCCTGTACTTACAATCAGAAATAACTCTAAATTTCAGTAAATAAAATTAGCATACTAGGCTAATGTTCCCTTTACTCCTAAGTGCAAAAACTTTGTGCATATTTGCTACTCATATGTGATATCACAGTATCTTCAATTTGTCACTTGTACTCATGTACGCATAATGTTGAAAAGAATACCGAAAGCCTGTGAAGCCTGAGATGGTTTTTGTTGTTGTTCCTAGACTGTAACTTGATTTCCCTTCAAATTTCCGTAGAAAACAAAAAGCTAGTACATTTTTCCGTTTTCTTAGACTTATTTCCGTTTTACTTACTTTTTCTTCGGGTATTTTCATACGATTATACTGAGCTCGACTGCTATTTTCGAGGTAGCAAAGGGACGGTTTAAGTTTTATTTTTACTTATCCAACCCCTTTATATGAAATTAAAAAAGGGCGAAATGAGAAAAAGGCCGTAAGAAATTAATAAATACAATCTCTCGAGAGTTAATGAGGCCGCGTGAACACGGCCCGTCAAAATGTATGGCGCTGGAGCCTGTATCACAGATACGCTCATCACACACTACAGGCTGGCTTCGGACAGACCGACCGACGGACGGACGCGGCTTTTATTATAGCATAGATAGAAAGATTAAGTATAATGAAAAATGAACGCTCTAAACGCAAAATTTTAACGATAATATTGTCTATTGGGAAAAGCGTTTTGGAATAGGATAATCTAATATCGAAATACATAAGACTGAAGAAAAGCTAATGACTATTGCAAATTCAATGTAAGTTTTTACACATATAGTAATCTCAAGATGCGATAATTAGGTGGTCTTATACTCACCTATGTTCGTTTTTTCTTTTACGTTCAACAGTTGAAAGGCGACACAAGCAAACGACCTCCTACCGGAGGCGTTCGTTTGAATGAAAATTTTCACGAAGAAAACGTCGCAGTATCTACGGGGAAGTGCGCAAAGGCGAGTTCTTCTAATCAATTATCACCTGTCTAAATAAAAGTGGTGAAGAAATGTTTTTCGGCAAATCATTTCCGAGCGAAATTAGCGCAGTAAATGGAAAGAAAAAGGATTATCTCAAATATTTGGCGACCATATGGTCAATATTTTTTCTTTCTCATCCTCTTTTCCAACTTCTCAACTCTACGAAATATTTAAATTTCTTCACGTGTTCATATACAAAGCAAACCTCTCACAATTTTTTCCTGCACTATGTCCATCGTTAAAATTCTGTACCTCTGTCATGCTACCAAATTCAACATTTTGATGAAACTATTATCTTCAGGCTGAAAATAGCAAATAGATCATATATTTATAGTCACATCGATAGAAATGTCCAACAACTGCTCAAGCACAAGCAGACCCAGTAAAAACACAAGAAATACATTGTAAAACGACTAGATATGAGTAATTCCCATAAAATATCGAATACCAGCAGACTGGCTAATATTGCACAGCAGTTACATATTCACTGCAGCAGAGACACAGGGGAAATGGTCAAAATGGATTGGAAAACTAAAGTGTTTTGACTGCGCGCGAGTGGGCAATGTTTATCGAGAAATTTTAATAACTTTTAGACAATCGATAGGGTTTTGTTTACACTAAGAAGATAGAAAATGTTTTTCTCTTTTGTTTGAGAGTAATTTGAAGGCAATTGGTGCATTTTTTCAAAAGTTACGATTGGAAAACTGAAGTAATTTGGCTGCGCGCGAGTGGGCAATGTTTATCGAAATTTTTTTATAATTTTTCGACTACCGATAGGGTTTTGTTTATACTAAGAAGATAGAAAATGTTTTTCTCTTCTGTTTGAGAGTAATTTGAAGGCAATTGGTGCATTCTTTCAAAAGTTACGAGTGGAAAACTCAAGTGTTTTGGCTGAGCGCAAGTGGGCAATGTTTATCGAGAAATTTTAATAACTTTTAGACAATCGATAGGGTTTTGTTTACACTAAGAAGATAGAAAATGTTTTTTTTCTTTTGTTTGAGAGTAATTTGAAGGCAATTGGTGCATTTTTTCAAAAGTTACGATTGGAAAACTGAAGTAATTTGGCTGCGCGCGAGTGGGCAATGTTTATCGAAAAATTTGTATAACTTTTCGACAACCGATAGGGTTTTGTTTATACTAAGAAGATAGAAAATGTTTTTTCTTTTGTTTGAGAGTAATTTGAAGGCAATTGGTGCATTCTTTCAAAAGTTACGATTGGAAAACTGAAGTGTTTTGGCTGCGCGCGAGTGGGCAATGTTTATCGAGAAATTTTTATAACTTTTTGACAACCGATAGGGTTTTGTTTATACTAAGAAGATAGAAAATGTTTTTCTCTTTTGTTTGCGAGTAGTTTGAAGGCAATTGGTGCATTCTTTCAAAAGTTACGGTTGGAAAACTGAAGTGTTTTGGCTGCGCGCAAGTGGGCAATGTTTATCGAGAAATTTTTATAACTTTTTGACAACCGATAGGGTTTTGTTTATACTAAGAAGATAGAAAATGTTTTTTTCTTTTGTTTGAGAGTAATTTGAAGGCAATTGGTGCATTCTTTCAAAAGTTACGATTGGAAAACTGAAGTGTTTTGGCTGCGCGCGAGTGGGCAATGTTTATCGAGAAATGTTCATAACTTTTTGACAACCGATAGGATTTTGTTTATACTAAGAAGATAGAAAATGTTTTTTTCTTTTGTTTGAGAGTAATTTGAAGGCAATTGGTGCATTCTTTCAAAAGTTACGATTGGAAAACTGAAGTGTTTTGGCTGCGCGCGAGTGGGCAATGTTTATCGAGAAATTTTTATAAATTTTTGACAACCGATAGGGTTTTGTTTATACTAAGAAGATAGAAAATGTTTTTTTCTTTTGTTTGAGAGTAATTTGAAGGCAATTGGTGCATTCTTTCAAAAGTTACGATTGGAAAACTGAAGTGTTTTGGCTGCGCGCGAGTGGGCAATGTTTATCGAGAAATGTTTATAACTTTTTGACAACCGATAGGATTTTGTTTATACTAAGAAGATAGAAAATGTTTTTTTCTTTTGTTTGAGAGTAATTTGAAGGCAATTGGTGCATTCTTTCAAAAGTTACGATTGGAAAACTGAAGTGTTTTGGCTGCGCGCGAGTGGGCAATGTTTATCGAGAAATTTTTATAACTTTTTGACAACCGATAGGGTTTTGTTTATACTAAGAAGATAGAAAATGTTTTTCTCTTCTGTTTGAGAGTAATGTGAAGGCAATTGGTGCATTCTTTCAAAAGTTACGAGTGGAAAACTCAAGTCTAAAGTCGCGCGAGGTGGACTCAAGAAATTCTCAAGAAATTCCTGTACTTCTCGCAAAGTGTTTCTTGAAATGTCTCCGCTGCGGCCTGCCGGTCAGTGCAGTGTTAGTAGGTTACGTAGTTGTGCGTGGGAATATTGATGTAGCATGTTGTCTCATTCTGTGTTTGTCTTTTCTCAGCGTGACTTAGCGTAAAGATATTGCATTTCCGTGTCATGATTTTATTATCAAAGCATAATCATGTTCGACGTGCATTTCATTTCCGTGTCATGAATTTATTATCAAAGCATAATCAGGCTCGTTCCTTTTTCTTTTTGATAGCCTGCTAATCTACGATAATCTCTGCTTGAAATTAGCGCGGCGAAATTTGCCGGCGTTTCGTTCGATAGCGTCTTTGTGTAATGGCGGAACCTCAACACCGTCGTCCCTTGCCACTACTCTGTGATTATAAATACTATAGGCATGTGTATAGTAGCATTTATTCTTTTTTTTTGCAAGCCGACTGGCAGTAGTAAATTACGAAAAATATTCATGTCTATGCCTGCTAAGTTGTGGGATTTAATTTCTTAATTCCATACTCGTTTGGAAACCTACGTAAACGCCTTTATTTCAATAGAGAAACATTTCAATGAAATTTAATTTAACTCATCGCATTCTTGTGACAAAACAACCATTACTATCTGCCTATCTTAAGTGTGTGCAAATTGCTGGCGGTTATGGCTTAGGCCGACGCGTATGCCGCCGGCTAAATCGCCACGCGTAACTTCGTGCTTTCGTGTTTTCTTTCTTCGCGTATTTTCCGCCTGTGAAATCAACGTTTAGGTTTCCTCTTCCTTTCATCATTGGGGATACATATTATTATTTAATTCCTTTATTATTGCAAAGGTTATCTACCAGGATATTTTTAGTAGGATGTATATCCTCGAATTTTAGGATTTTTTATGTTTTTTTTACTGCTTTCAAAAGTGCAGTCATTTGATATTTTCACCATTTTTTCGTAGATCCCGTGTTATTTGCCCGTAGTCTCTCTAAGGAATCACGATCTTTATTATTGGAAATTCTTAAGCCATTACTCAGAATTTAAAGCCCGAGGCATTAGTGATTAAACAATTTATTTCTTGATTAAGAATCTGTCCACCAAAAGTCTTGTAGTGAATCTCTATTCCGCAAACCAGTCGAAATTTCGAAATTCTCAGAATGATCATCTAAAAATCAAGTAAAATTAGTTCGACCATTAGCATAAAATCACATTACGAAATTCACTAATCTCTATCCTCAATTCTATTAAAATGGTGTAACAAACAAATTCAATCTCTAAAAATTCACATTTGCTTCTTAACGAAACCTCTCACGCACGCGCGATAGCAACATCGTATGCGATCTAGCGCTCATTGTTCCAAATCATACAGAGCGTGCATATCTAGGTGTTTGGCTGGTGAGATTTTAATACTGTGTTTTTGTGTGGTAAATTACGGGTAACTATATTTATGCAATTCATGTAAAGTGTCAAGAATATTATTGTATGCATTAAGAAGTGTTCATGTGCTTAAATTTTCCAGGAGTACTAAACGCGTAGGATCCCGTGCCCAGTACTCTTGGTTCCTCACAGTCCATTTCCTGGTGTACGGTTGTTTGCCATTTAGAACTTTCCTTTAGCAAACAAGTCACTAGTTAATATAAAACCATGTTAAGGAAATTTCCCCTTCTTTGTTATCAAAAAATTCCTTTTTATCAAAAAGGATTTATTATGCCAAAAGTCAATAGGATGTATTTTTGTGAGCAAGTCAAGCTCATTGTTTTAAAAAAGTTTATATTAACATCTCAATAGGATGCATTTAAATCAAACTAAAATTCCCTTTGTTTAAAACATCCCCATTGGATGTATTCTTAGTCGAGCTAAAATTCCTTGTTTTTATCAAAAAGGATTTATTATGCCAAAAATTCAATAGGATGTATTTTTGAGCAAGTCATGATGGCCCAATTATCTTTTAGTCACAATTATATCCTTCTTAATTGCATCTAAGCCAATACTCACTGTATTATATATTTATCAAGTTCAGGATTCTCCCTGTTGTATCAGACATAACATTCTTAACCAATTTTTTAGTCAATATTCAATCAACTCAACTTGCTCATTATTTTACAGCTGTAGTGTTTTCACAGCTGTATTCTCAATTAAGTAGAGTGTTGATACAGTCAACATTAAAAATCCTTCTTAACCAATTTTTGTATTGTAACTAGGAGCCTCCCTGCAATTCTTTAGTCAATGTTTAATTTCATATTGTGATTGTTCATTAGTGGTTGCTTATCTTTTGTGTTCACCAGTTTAATTTTGTTCCCTGCAATTGTATTTTAAGGAAATCAGAGTTAAATAACTGTCTGGAATTCCTTAGCAATTTTTCAAGAATTCTTTTATAATCCCTGTAGTGACAACTCTCACTATTGATCATTGTTAGTTCAATTTTTGTTTATAATGCTAATGATTAGTCGCTACCTACTCAACTAATTAGGGTGATATTGCTTATCTCTGGTGAAGTACCTGAATATCCTAAATTTCCAACTCCTGGAAATTATAGTTCAGTAAACCTACTTCCAGAGTGTTGTTCGTTCTAACTCCTAGGATGCCCTAACACTATTCTCATAAGCATCATCATGACCAATGTTTTCTGAACCCTTCTTGTGTTCTGAACTTCCTTCTTAGCAACCGATCCTGTGCACTTTGTGCATGGATTCCGTGTTCCCTACTCTTTTCTAATTGGTGCCTTCCTCTCTCCTCTCGTAGGAACACCCTTCAGAATAGAGGTTGCACTTTTCTCGTGTTATTTTTGTGTGTCTTAACTGTCTGCTAATTGTTAGTTCATATTTAAACACTTTTTCCTTTAGAGATTAGTTCCCTGTACAGGAGGCTTAGATCTCCAAGTCCCATGCTGAGTGCTGAGTGTGGTTTTGCTTTGACTCAAGCACATTTTACCGTTGATTCGTTAACAAAATTAGTATTTTTACTTTAAAATTAGTGAGGTTTTTCTTGGTTTATTTAGATGGTAATTATTAAGCTGAATTTGCTTGTAAATACCAAGCACATTTTCTTGCCACTGATTTTCCTCACATAATCAGTATTTATATCTTAAATATTATTGATGTTTTTTTAGGTTATTTAGATGGTAATTATTAAGCTGAATTTGCTTGTAAATACCAAACACATTTTCTTGCCACTGATTTTCCTCATATAATCAGTATTGATACCTTAAATATTATTGATGTTTTTTTTTAGGTTTATTTAGATGGTAATTGTATAATTCTTAAGTCATTGTACATTGATTGTTACAGTTAGGAAGAACTGGGAACATGTGTTTTATAGTTCATTTGCACTTAGCAGATGCTGTAGATTTTTTTACCATTAGCTATTAATTAAGTGATGCAGGATACTCAGTTCACTGCTTATGCCATCTTAGTTTCGCCAGGCAAAGTTTTGCCTGTGTGAATTACTAGTGTAGAATGTTAGCTTCATGCCTTTAGAAATATTAGAATTAATATCTGGCTCCGAGCAAATTGTCAGTGCTCCGAAGCTGACCCCCGCTTGCACTCCGGCGCCAGAGTGCTGGTGGGGGTCGTTTTTCGAAGAGACTCCTCGCTTTGAGGCGGCATGTTAATGCCAGATTGTTTGCAGCATAGCATGTGTTGATATGTGTTTTTAATACCGTGTGCAATTTCACCCAGCGTCTTATTCTGTACAGGAAGCTACGAGACACCTTACATTCCACTGCCATTTCACCTACCTTTACCTTGTACGATCATATCAAAAGGGTAAAATAACCCGGTAGTCAGACTTGGCAATACAACTGCCTCCTTCATATTTGCCTTTTCACTTCTAATAAACCCACATTTACTGGACGGCCAGCGCAAGTACCCAATTCCTCCTCCACCTCACTCAGAATTAAGGCACATAGGTTACAGCTAACCCAACTGCTGCATAACCTGCAAGTCTCTATTCATATACCACGGGAGGAATTGCATCTTACCGTCCTCACTTATCAGAGACGCTATTGCCGTCTCTAACCATTGGGTATCATTTGCACACGACCTTCTCCACAATTACACTCACCACATCACCAACGCAGCTGTGGGCCTGTTGCAGTTCCTACTCAAGATCGGACCTCAACATCAGCCAATCCGGAAGAGACAACCGGCCAGCCCCCCCCAATAAAAGGCCAGAGAAAAATAATCATATCTCAATTCTTATCCTTTCGATGGTCCAGTTCCGAGGTGAAAATTACAGTAATTTGTGTTTGATTAAAGACGCCGGAAAGAGCGCGTCCGAACCCCTACATTTCACACCTTTTGAGTCAGATTAAGTCATTAGTTTATTAATTAAGTGTTGGCGGTGACGCCAACTGGTGACCTCGCCATTTAATGAACATCTTGCGAAATAGTTTAATTCCTCAATATTCAACTTTAACCTTCAAAAATCTAGATAAGCATAGAATTCAAACCATTCTAAAGTAAAACGTGAGTTAAGCCACAGTGCCGCTAACTCGAACATCACACTGGTGTTAACCCAGAGTAGTTTAATCAGATATAAATACTCACCCGGACCACCATCGGAAGGATTAGGAGCGCATGTCTAGTGCTGTCAACTTCTGTGCATGGCTGCCCTTGAAGGAGGTAGTTTCTTTCCCTACTCTCAGTAGCTAAACAGAGTAATTCCTCTCCAAACTCTTCCCTAACAATAAGCTATTGCTACTGCAGCCTATCCTAACAAATTCTTCATGTTTATCCATTGCTACTGAAGCCACCTTTTTACAAAACTCTTCATGCATTTCCATTGCTACTGAAGCAAACCATAGGAGACCTTCTAGGATTTTTTTTTTCATTGCTACTGAAGCTCCTTACTAATAACCTTCGCAATTTCCATTGCTACTGCAGCACCATTGCTACTGAAGCACAAAAGTAACATAATAATTTACACGAAACAAAAAGCTATTGCAAGGCGCGTTATCATTAATTCTGGGGGAACATTAGAAGCATTATGACGCCAAACGAGGGTATCGAGAGTAACGACGGCCAGGTGGTTTCCGTAAAATTAACACCGTTCGCGATTCAAAGTCTGGATTCATGGTTCTTCCAAACCGAAGAACACTTCGAAAGCCTATCCATCACGTGTGAAAAAATTAAATACTACTCCTTATTAAGGGCCCTGCCCACGACTTGCCTAGACGACCTCTCTGGGGTCTGTAACGCTAACTCACCCGAACCTTATTCCACCCTCAAAGATCATGTTTTAAAACGCTACAGCAAGGATAGAGCCCAAAGAATCCAGGCTTTGACAAGTAATCTCACCACCTACAATAGCCAAACACCTCTAGCGCTACTTAAAGAAATGCGTAAGTTAGCAAAGGGAGTCATGGATGACGATACCCTAAAGACATTGTACATCCAACGTTTGCCCTTACGCCTTCAACCATTCCTCCATACACAAGATTCCTCTGTGAACCTGGACGTTCTCGCAGAATTAGCCGAGAAAATTATTGCCTGTGAAAACCAGTCACCGAATAGCTGTGCCGCTACTCCAGTGGTCAATCAAACCAGCCCAAACGAAACGGAAAGATTATTGCGCGAGTTAGTTCAGCGAGTTGGAGCACTAGAAGTTGCTACCCAGCAAGCCGAACACACGGATAGAGTTCATGGGGTCGCACACCAAACAACGGCGTATCAGCAAGCCGATAATCCCGCACAAACCGTTCCGTTTGACAGGCACAAAAATGTGAACCGTTCATTTAAACATCAGAGGGCCAGCAGTTCAAATACCGTTCAGGTCCAGGGTTCACGAGACAATCTGGAGGAGGAATGGTGCTGGTATCATAGAAAGTACTTGCACAAGGCTCGTAAATGTGAATCGCCGATGTGCCCGTTGTACGTACTACTCTACCCAAAAAACGGGAACAGCGCGGCGTAAATGCGAGTCAGACGCCAGCGCCAACTAAATCAAATTCCACTCGCTGCCTATTCCTTTCCGATCCGGCTTCCGGTTTTCGATTCTTGATCGATACCGGGAGTTCGGTGAGCCTAATCCCGGCAACTGCCAAAGACAAACGTACCACAGGTATTCCAAACTTGCGTGCTGCTAATGGCACTCCCATACTCTGTTACGGCACGCGATCGTTGTCATGTTCCCTAAATCTCAAACGTACCTTGAGCTTCGAATTCATAGTGGCTGATGTGGACACACCCATCATTGGTGCCGATTTTCTGCAGAAGTTTGCATTGGTGGTGGATGTGAGAAATGGATGCCTTTATGATAGCGAAACCAGGGTGCAAAGACCCCTTAGTGCCGTCGATATGGTGAACGTTACGTCAAGCGTCTCCCCTAACCTAGAGAGTACATGTCCCTACCAACGGGTGTTGCTCGAATTCCCCTCACTCTTTCAACCTAATGTAACGTTGCAAAATAACACGCTGACGCAACACCACATATCGACGAGCGGCCCTCCTGTTTACGCGAAAGTAAGACGTTTGCCCCATGATCGATTGCAGGAAGTAAAAGCCGAGTTTACAAAAATGGTCCAGGAAGGGACAGTTCGCATCTCGAAAAGTCCCTGGGCCAGTCCCTTGTTGATTGTGCCAAAGAGTAACGGCGAGTTGCGTATTTGCGGCGATTATCGCCAACTCAACTCCGTAACTGTACCCGACAGATTTCCCATCCCACACTTGCATGATTTTACTGCAAATCTGTCAGGAGCAAAAATCTTTTCCACCGTGGATCTGAAGAGAGCTTTCCATCAGATTCCAATGGAGGAAAGCTCTATTCAGAAGACCGCAGTCTGTACGCCGTTTGGTTTGTACGAGTATCTTCGTATGCCGTATGGCTTGCGAAATGCTCCGCAGACTTTTCAGCGTCACATGACTGAAGTCCTTTCCGACCTCCCGTTTTTGTATTGTTACCTCGATGATGTGCTTGTGGCTTCGGGGACGCCTGAGGAGCACGTGCATCATTTGAGAGAACTGTGCAAACGACTAGCGTCGCATGCTTTGCTGATCAATCCAGCAAAGTGTGTACTGGGAAAGACGGAACTGACTTTTCTAGGTCACCACATCTCAGATAAAGGCATTAGGCCACTTCCCGACAAGGTAGAAGCTATCCGAAATTTCCCCAAGCCCTCTACACAGAGAGAGTTGCGCAGGTTCTTGGGATCGGTGAATTTTTATCACCGATTCCTAAGGAACTGTGCGGCGACTCTGGCACCACTCTCCTCCCTCATTAGAGCAAAAAAACGAGGGAAGTCAGTACTGATCGAGTGGAACATTGAGGCTGAGGAGGCATTCAAAGCAATTAAAGAGGAATTAGCTAATGCGACGGAGTTGGCTTACCCACACCCGAACGCAAAACTTAATCTCGTAGTAGATGCGTCAGACCTTGCTGTCGGCGCGGTACTACAGCAAACCGTGGACAACAACACGACCCCTCTGGCGTTTTTCAGCCGGAAGCTCTCTTCCACCGAACAGCGTTATAGCACGTTCGGGAGAGAGCTCCTGGCGATTTACCTCTCCATTAAACACTTCCGATATACCTTGGAAGCACGTCAGTTCACGGTATTCACCGACCATAAGCCTCTGATCAATGCAATAAGAATGCCTCCTGACCGCCACTCCCCTCGTGAAAGTCGGCACCTGAGTTACATAGCACAGTTCACTAACGATCTCAGGCACATTAAGGGGGACGAGAACACGGTCGCCGACTGCTTATCGCGTGTGCACAACGTGGTATTAAACCCGTTGGCGCCCGAGTTCCGACCTTCTGTGCACATGATTTCGTTGGCTGATATCATCACCGAACAGAAAAACGACACGGAGATCCAATCTTTGATTGAGTCTCCTAGCTCGTCGCTAAAACTGTCACTCAGAGAAGGCGTTTACTGCGACGTTGACCGGCCTAACCGATACTACCTACCTACCACCTTGCGTTTGCCCGCCATCAAACACTATCATGCGCTATCTCATCCTGGGACGGAGAGAACTTTCCGCCTAATTGCGGATCGTTTTGTCTGGCCCGGGATGCGTAGGGCCATAAGAGAGTACGTTCGCAGTTGCCTAGATTGCCAAGCTAGCAAAGTAACTCGACACAACAAAGCCGCAATTCAACCTTGTGTTTTCTCAGGAGGTAAATTCGATGCGGTCAATATAGATCTAGTAGGCCCGCTTCCAAACTCTCGCGGGTTCTCGTATTTACTCACTATGATAGACCGCTTCTCTAGGTGGGTCGAGGCTGTCCCCATTGCTAACATAACGGCAGAAACCGTAGCCCGAACCTTCGTAGAGACGTGGATCTCCCGTTTCGGGGTTCCCCTGAGCATCACTCATGATCGTGGGGCTCAATTTACCTCCTCCTTGTGGTTAGAAATCTCCAAAATCCTAGGTAGTTCAAACATCACAACCACCTCCTTTCACCCCCAATCAAATGGACTCATTGAGAGAGTCCACCGCGATCTTAAATCGGCACTTCGCTGCCTTAAATGCCACGACGATTGGGCGGACCGATTGCCGGTCGTATTACTTACCTTACGGAACCTGTTCCGTCAGGATCAAAAGTGCACGTCCTCCGAATTGCTGTACGGGAAGTCCTTAAGATTGCCCGGAGATGTTATTGATCCCGTGTACAAAATTGACGACTCTTTCAGTACAATTACTGATTACGCGGCACGTCTCAAACGCGCCATGCGCGAAGTGGTTTACCACCCGCCTCGTCTGCCTTTACCATCCGAAAGCCTTGACCCATTGTTGAACACGTGCACACATGTTTACGTTCGGGTGGACGGTGTAAAAACCCCCTTACGGCGTCCCTATGATGGCCCCTACAGGGTCCTAAAGAGGACGCCGAAATATTTTGTAATTGAGAGGGGTACCAAACGCGACAGTGTTAGCATAGATAGACTTAAGGCAGCATATGTGTTCTTCCCTGATGATAGTTCTACCAACACTCATGAGCCGCAACCCAGGGTGCAAATTACCCCCAGGTCAACACCTGTCGAGACCACCGGGTTGCACCTTTCTGTCTTGGCTAGGAACTATCCTCCCACTATGGAGTGTAACGAGTTCGTTGTTCCCTTGAAGACCGTTCAAAGAACGCCGTCGGAACCTCGTAATTCGAGTGCCTCCAATTCAGCTGACGTTTCTGTTGCTGTTGTTCCTCATCACGGAAAAACTTCAGAGACCCGTTCGTTGTCACAGTTGGGAATCCGAACGTCAACGTTCACAGTTCCACAGCCTAACCCTTCTGTTGCCCCCGAGCGCGTTAGCAGTTTTGGCAGACCTAGTCGTCCGCCAGCTCGCTACGCGCAGACTTAGGGTGGCGATTTCTGATCTATCAATATATTTTTTTTCCTCTATTTCCTCCTGTCAAGCCTTCTGTTGGGATTTTTTTTTTTTCTTTTATGATCATTTCGGGCATTTACAGGTGACAGCTTCACTGTTACCGGACCTTTCGGTCCACATGCGTTGGGGAGTAGCTGTAGTGAATCTCTATTCCGCAAACCAGTCGAAATTTCGAAATTCTCAGAATGATCATCTAAAAATCAAGTAAAATTAGTTCGACCATTAGCATAAAATCACATTACGAAATTCACTAATCTCTATCCTCAATTCTATTAAAATGGTGTAACAAACAAATTCAATCTCTAAAAATTCACATTTGCTTCTTAACGAAACCTCTCACGCACGCGCGATAGCAACATCGTATGCGATCTAGCGCTCATTGTTCCAAATCATACAGAGCGTGCATATCTAGGTGTTTGGCTGGTGAGATTTTAATACTGTGTTTTTGTGTGGTAAATTACGGGTAACTATATTTATGCAATTCATGTAAAGTGTCAAGAATATTATTGTATGCATTAAGAAGTGTTCATGTGCTTAAATTTTCCAGGAGTACTAAACGCGTAGGATCCCGTGCCCAGTACTCTTGGTTCCTCACAGTCCATTTCCTGGTGTACGGTTGTTTGCCATTTAGAACTTTCCTTTAGCAAACAAGTCACTAGTTAATATAAAACCATGTTAAGGAAATTTCCCCTTCTTTGTTATCAAAAAATTCCTTTTTATCAAAAAGGATTTATTATGCCAAAAGTCAATAGGATGTATTTTTGTGAGCAAGTCAAGCTCATTGTTTTAAAAAAGTTTATATTAACATCTCAATAGGATGCATTTAAATCAAACTAAAATTCCCTTTGTTTAAAACATCCCCATTGGATGTATTCTTAGTCGAGCTAAAATTCCTTGTTTTTATCAAAAAGGATTTATTATGCCAAAAATTCAATAGGATGTATTTTTGAGCAAGTCATGATGGCCCAATTATCTTTTAGTCACAATTATATCCTTCTTAATTGCATCTAAGCCAATACTCACTGTATTATATATTTATCAAGTTCAGGATTCTCCCTGTTGTATCAGACATAACATTCTTAACCAATTTTTTAGTCAATATTCAATCAACTCAACTTGCTCATTATTTTACAGCTGTAGTGTTTTCACAGCTGTATTCTCAATTAAGTAGAGTGTTGATACAGTCAACATTAAAAATCCTTCTTAACCAATTTTTGTATTGTAACTAGGAGCCTCCCTGCAATTCTTTAGTCAATGTTTAATTTCATATTGTGATTGTTCATTAGTGGTTGCTTATCTTTTGTGTTCACCAGTTTAATTTTGTTCCCTGCAATTGTATTTTAAGGAAATCAGAGTTAAATAACTGTCTGGAATTCCTTAGCAATTTTTCAAGAATTCTTTTATAATCCCTGTAGTGACAACTCTCACTATTGATCATTGTTAGTTCAATTTTTGTTTATAATGCTAATGATTAGTCGCTACCTACTCAACTAATTAGGGTGATATTGCTTATCTCTGGTGAAGTACCTGAATATCCTAAATTTCCAACTCCTGGAAATTATAGTTCAGTAAACCTACTTCCAGAGTGTTGTTCGTTCTAACTCCTAGGATGCCCTAACACTATTCTCATAAGCATCATCATGACCAATGTTTTCTGAACCCTTCTTGTGTTCTGAACTTCCTTCTTAGCAACCGATCCTGTGCACTTTGTGCATGGATTCCGTGTTCCCTACTCTTTTCTAATTGGTGCCTTCCTCTCTCCTCTCGTAGGAACACCCTTCAGAATAGAGGTTGCACTTTTCTCGTGTTATTTTTGTGTGTCTTAACTGTCTGCTAATTGTTAGTTCATATTTAAACACTTTTTCCTTTAGAGATTAGTTCCCTGTACAGGAGGCTTAGATCTCCAAGTCCCATGCTGAGTGCTGAGTGTGGTTTTGCTTTGACTCAAGCACATTTTACCGTTGATTCGTTAACAAAATTAGTATTTTTACTTTAAAATTAGTGAGGTTTTTCTTGGTTTATTTAGATGGTAATTATTAAGCTGAATTTGCTTGTAAATACCAAGCACATTTTCTTGCCACTGATTTTCCTCACATAATCAGTATTTATATCTTAAATATTATTGATGTTTTTTTAGGTTATTTAGATGGTAATTATTAAGCTGAATTTGCTTGTAAATACCAAACACATTTTCTTGCCACTGATTTTCCTCATATAATCAGTATTGATACCTTAAATATTATTGATGTTTTTTTTAGGTTTATTTAGATGGTAATTGTATAATTCTTAAGTCATTGTACATTGATTGTTACAGTTAGGAAGAACTGGGAACATGTGTTTTATAGTTCATTTGCACTTAGCAGATGCTGTAGATTTTTTTACCATTAGCTATTAATTAAGTGATGCAGGATACTCAGTTCACTGCTTATGCCATCTTAGTTTCGCCAGGCAAAGTTTTGCCTGTGTGAATTACTAGTGTAGAATGTTAGCTTCATGCCTTTAGAAATATTAGAATTAATATCTGGCTCCGAGCAAATTGTCAGTGCTCCGAAGCTGACCCCCGCTTGCACTCCGGCGCCAGAGTGCTGGTGGGGGTCGTTTTTCGAAGAGACTCCTCGCTTTGAGGCGGCATGTTAATGCCAGATTGTTTGCAGCATAGCATGTGTTGATATGTGTTTTTAATACCGTGTGCAATTTCACCCAGCGTCTTATTCTGTACAGGAAGCTACGAGACACCTTACATTCCACTGCCATTTCACCTACCTTTACCTTGTACGATCATATCAAAAGGGTAAAATAACCCGGTAGTCAGACTTGGCAATACAACTGCCTCCTTCATATTTGCCTTTTCACTTCTAATAAACCCACATTTACTGGACGGCAAGCGCAAGTACCCAATTCCTCCTCCACCTCACTCAGAATTAAGGCACATAGGTTACAGCTAACCCAACTGCTGCATAACCTGCAAGTCTCTATTCATATACCACGGGAGGAATTGCATCTTACCGTCCTCACTTATCAGAGACGCTATTGCCGTCTCTAACCATTGGGTATCATTTGCACACGACCTTCTCCACAATTACACTCACCACATCACCAACGCAGCTGTGGGCCTGTTGCAGTTCCTACTCAAGATCGGACCTCAACATCAGCCAATCCGGAAGAGACAACCGGCCAGCCCCCCCCAATAAAAGGCCAGAGAAAAATAATCATATCTCAATTCTTATCCTTTCGATGGTCCAGTTCCGAGGTGAAAATTACAGTAATTTGTGTTTGATTAAAGACGCCGGAAAGAGCGCGTCCGAACCCCTACATTTCACACCTTTTGAGTCAGATTAAGTCATTAGTTTATTAATTAAGTGTTGGCGGTGACGCCAACTGGTGACCTCGCCATTTAATGAACATCTTGCGAAATAGTTTAATTCCTCAATATTCAACTTTAACCTTCAAAAATCTAGATAAGCATAGAATTCAAACCATTCTAAAGTAAAACGTGAGTTAAGCCACAGTGCCGCTAACTCGAACTTCACAGTCTGTCCTATCTCTTTTGAGTTGCCAAAAGTGAGAATTTCAATGTAGCCGGAGCCAGACCTGTAGGAGTTTTTCGGATTTCTCCGTGTGGGAGGAGTTGTCATTATAATTTGGATTGTCAGTGATTGGAATGTCTTGATGTCTCTCCTGGAATGTTTCACCCAGCATCTTGGACCCCTGTGCAGGACTTCTACAGCATCGCCATACACACAAATCATTATCCCTGGGTCTTGAGCTTTGCCTGTAACTCAGCCTAGAGTTTCACGTCAACAAACGCCAACACACATTATCCCTGGGTTTACCTTGAGTGCCATGTTAATTGTTATTCTCACATAAGCAGTGACTAAACTTGCTACTACTAATCTGAGCAAGTAATTCAACTTGCTCCTGCTAATGTGCCGACTTGATTCTGCTCACCTGAGCCTGATTTAACTGTTCACTCACACCCCACCTTATTTTGGAGTCATTAGTTCTACCTGAACTAATTTACTGACCTGAGCTCAATCATCTCTAATTGCCAAACTCAAATTCCCAAATACGACTGACTCACCCTGCTTACTCCATCGCGTGCCGGCCTTCGTCAACGCCAGCCTGGTCCTCCGGCGGGGATTGCCCACTTAGACAAGCTCTCCGAGATCAAGATCCAAGCCAGCTCCCCTGGTTTACTCTTCCAATAAACTCCACCTGAACTAAGCTGAGTTCCAAAAACGTTTTCATTTTCCCTCTCATAATTTTCCCATGCGCTTCGAGAAAAGATCGAGTTTTTCTTAGCCGTTCAAATTAATATTTACATTCAACCACCCAACGGCGGAAGGTTAAAACCCGACACCTGTAACGTTAAAGCCGCTCAGATAACAAGCCAGGCAGGCAACATTTATATCACGCTGCAAAGTAGAACATACAAAATGTTATTTCTGATACCTAGATACTTGCATTCACAACAAACAGTTATAAAAAAAACTCTCTCTGAGGCCTCTTGAATAGTACAACGAAACATGGAGTCTCTCATTAGCGTATAGCCCGCGTTCCAACTCCCACATCCAAGCCCCTACGTTCCAACTCTCACATCCCAGCTCCCACATCCAAGCCCCCCCATTCCAGCTCCCACATCACAACTCCCACATTCAAACCTCCACATTCCAGCTCCCACATCTAAGCCCCCACATTCTAGCTCCTACATCACAACTCCCACATCCCAACTCCCACTTCCAAACTCACTCCTACATCTAAACTCCCATATCCCAACTCCCACATCCCAACTCCTACATCTAAACTCCCACATCCTAACTCCCACACCCCCAACTCCCATATCCCAACTCACACATCCCAACTCCCACACCTCGACTCCCACATCCCAACTCCCACATCCAAACTCCAACACCCTGAATTTCCTGCCCATCACCGGCTGCGGTCTAATCTTGAGTTTGCGTGTCCCGTAATCTGCAATATCTGCACCAAGGCCTCCTTCGACTGCTTCTTTGTCGGCAAAACGTGACGCGGGAACACAATATCGCGGCTTAGTGCCTCGACCTCGTCTTCCCTCAGCTCTGGGAATTTTATCCTTCTGTGGGGTGAAATGTTGCTCGTCTTCCCTCAGCTGAGGAACATTTAATACCTCGACGCAATAAAATAAATGATTTCCCTTTGTTTTTCTGAGATGAGAGGAATTTGAGACTTTCGTGTATTTAAATATCGCTAATATTATCCAACGTGAGAGGAATTCTATGAATTTATACGATGAAATCCATATTGTTGATAGTCTCCCAACGCAAAAACAAAATTAATGGTGTGATACTAGCAAGGGGGAGATGTGAAGTCCCGAAGTAAAGGTGTGCTGCCTTCGCAGCAATTTAGGAAATTTCTATTTTCAAACAGCGGTAGAAAATTTGTGCCTTCGAATATCGAGGGAACCAGTCCGCACGTTCACTCGTTTTCCGGAAACGCTCTCTTCCGGTACATTAGGTATTTAAACTCTGCGAGCTGAGTAGAGGCCGCCAGTCTTGTTGAAGTAGTGTGTAGACTCCAGAGAAGGAAATGTAAGTAAAGAGTGCTAAATATTAAGTGCATTGGGTTCCTATAGATGTCTGTTTTGTGTCTCCTACTAGACAGTGAATTCTTAGGTCCTAGAAAAGCTAAAAGATTTCAGGGGATGTTAGAATGTGTGCTGTCACAGTTTTTCTGTTTGTGCTTTTACAATTCTAGATACTGATTCTTCATTCGCGGTGCCAATATAATGTAATGCTGTGTTTACCTATTTGTACCTGGCTCAAATTGTCTAGTGGTATTGCCTTGTGTTGGACAGGGTTGTGAGACTTTCTTGCAAACACTCAGTCATGTTTTGATTATATTGTTGAGCCTGATTTGTTCTGTGCTTGTCAGTGCTACTTAATTTATTTGCTGGAATTCACAGCTGGATTCATTGTGCTCAGTTGTTGATTTGATCTAAGCACATTGCATTATATAGATCCTTGTTATCATTCACGATTAATGTTAGTGGATTTAAACTCTGGTATTTGGACTCTAGAATTGTGTAATTCCTCACTCAAGTTGCTATTTTACCAGTCTGTAGAGTGTGGTGGTTTTTGCCTATTTTTATTTGTGTGATTTTTACTGTGCTGCGGATATTTTATATTGCCTGGTTGATGACGTGTTCATGCCTGTTAGGTAACTATTTACTTGTTCAGAGGTGTCTAAGTGTGCCCCCTTGTTCACTTATTAACCACCTTTGTAGATGGGTGTGTTTTAACTATGCCCAGGTGGTACTATAGATTGATAGACTTTTGTGACTAGTCATGTGAGTCAAAACAACTCAAGTTGTCAGGCACTGTTTACGTAGGAATAGCTGTGTAACTTTAGTTCAGCGTCTACCGGGTTGGACATGCATTTTTATATGGGAATAGCCGTGTAACTTCAATTCAGCATCTACCTGGTTGGACATTAGTGTGTAGAGCCTACTGCCTGACCTTAGTATTTAATGAGGGCCTCATTAGGTTGACTGGTTATATCTGATTGTGCCATTGGGATGCTCGTATGAAAATTGTACTAAGTCTCGCCAATGATTTGGGTGTTGAATGAGCCGCTGAAGTATTACCCGTGTTCTCTGAATTAGATTTTCTTGTGCCAGTGATGCAGTTCTGCCCCAATTTTTGCGTCCTTATTTTCTGGTTTGCCCTCTGAATCACTTTTAGATATGCAATCTCTAAAAACTGTATATTTTTTGTATTACTTTTGTGCTAACTAGACCTTTCTATTTCAGGAAAATTTATGTGCAATAAATGGCTGCTTAAGACAAGTTTTGCATCATCCGTGGACTTTTCTGAACCTTCCCCTCGTCGATAGAAATTGTTGAGGCAGTCACAATAAATTTTCAACAACATCTCTGCAATGTCTCAAATGGCCAAAAGAAGCTCAAAGAAAACCCTTAAACTAGCTGAAGTTGAAGCCGTAAAGACCTATGACGATCTTTATGAAGCCCTGTCCAGGGAGAGTCCAGGAGAGGATGAGACGTCGGCCATCTTATCCTTCATAGCTGAACTTAAGGTCAAGCGCGATCAGTTCATCACTTCAAGCAGAGCCTTTGAAGGTTCCTTGGAACGAGCAGGACATAAGC